>CM052805.1:3063321-3113284 GCA_028533885.1 Nasua narica
GGTGATGATGGTGGGGATGGTGGTAAGAAGGGTGATGATGGTGATGATGATGGTAAGGATGGTGGTGAGGGTAGTAATGATGGGGGGATGGAGGACTGGTGGGGCTGGTGGAAATGGTGGTGGTGATGGTAATAGTGATGGTGTGGATTGTGGGTGGAACACATTCTGGGTCTGACCACCTGTGGTGTTTCTAATGTTCTCAGAATACCCTCTGTCCCTGGTAAGGGTGATAGGGCTACATAATCCCAAGGGAGATGAGGACCCCAGACTTTGGGGACTTATCATGAACTTCACACGGTTGTGTATTTCCACCCGTGGGCCCCAGACAGGAATCCAAGTGTGTGTGTGTGCATGTGCGCATGTGTGTGTGTGTACACATCCATACCCTTCCCTGGTTTTTATGATTTAGTGTCAAGCTGTCACTGACCCACTAAGCAATTTGGAGCAAAAAGACCAAGAATGATGCCTTCATGCCTCGTGACCTTACTTCCCAGAGTTAAAAATAACTCTGACGGAAAACCTCTCAATGAAACAAGCTGTGCCACTGGGCCCCCAGAGCCCAATCCCCAGGAAGCAGCTGTGCCATTGGGCTTGCTATCTCCTCTGGGAGGCAGTCAGAGGCTTCAAGGGCCTCTCATTAAATTTGGTTCAGTTCCATGAAATCAAATCCAGTGTCTTCCCTCCCTCCCTGATCTCCCCAGCATCTAGCTGAAGCACCCCAGCGGGCCCCGGAGGAAGTGGGGGAGGGCACATTGCACCCCCAGATACCCCGAAAGGGTTGAGAGCCTGGTAAGATGAGTCTTGGTCTGCCCCGGGACACGCAGTGCTGTACTGTATGTACGGCTGCCAAGGCAGCCGCCCTGGCCTGGACAGGCCTGGGCGCTTACATCAGAGTACACGAATAGCAAGCCCCCGGCTCAACCCCACAGACCACGGGAAGGCCCGTGTGCCGGGCAGAGCATGGCCGAAACCTATTCTGCTTTCTCTCCCAGCACCGCCTCTGCCGTCTCTGGAGTCAGCCTTTCGGCAGTTTGCCGCGTCCGCGGCCCCGACAGCGGCTCCGGGCTCAGCTCCTCTCCCGACCACCAACCAGCTCCTAACCCGCTCCGAAGAACTTCGCACATGGACTCAGAACTGTGGAGTCACCAGGGGCCTTGCCAAGTCCAAGGGCAGAGGGGGAAGCTCTGGCCGGGGAGCTTTAGAGACTTTCCCAAGGTCAAGGTAGGGTTGGGACCGAGCCCGGGTCCATGGATCGCAGTCCAGAGTTCGTTCTGCCCCCAGGCAGCTTGCAAACCCTGTCCCATGAAGGCGAGGGCTCCGTCGATGTGGCTCAGAGGTGTGGGAAGATGAAGGAGCTGGGGTTCAGCCACACCTCTTTATCTCCTACCAGCTGCTTCCCTTGGGCCTGTCTGTGCCTCCCAGGGGCAGGATAGGGGGCCTAAGGAAGGGGGGGTGACACCCACTGCTCCTGCCTCTCCTGCCTTGTCCCTAAAAATTCTGCTAGCTTCCTATTGATCATTTTCCCCAAAAGCCCAAGGAGCGCCCCGTACAGCATCAGCTGACTTTGCTGACCAACATTTGCCAGGCACTGAGCTGGGTGATGTCTCGCGCTCACGCAGAACTTCACACTCCCCAAAGCAGTTTTCCATTCTTCTTCCCCGCCTCCGGCAGCCCTCTGAGGCATGGGAAGCATGGACTATTAACCTCTGAGGAAGCGGACATAGGAAAGTCAAGTTGTTTGCCCAACAAGCATTCCAGGAATGGGCTCGAGCTCGGGCCAAGACACAAAGCGGAGCTCCCGGGCCACGTGCGGGCGGTACCCGAGACCTGCAGGGCTTTCCAAGCAGGGACGCCTGGTCTCCAAGGGCGGGTCAGTGTAAGCTGCGTGTTCCAGAAGGTGATGCTAATGAGCACCGACGTTTGAGAACCATGGCTGAGCCACCCTCGCTGCCAGGCATCAGGGAGTCTGTGCTGAAGCTGGAGATCAGGAGAAGGAACGTCAGAACCCGAGATTTTGTTTGGCTGACCTGTTTTGAGGCCCCCTCTAGGTGCTGAATTTATTCAGTGCTTCCACAGAATAGAAGGTAAACTCAATCCCACCTGTCCAAGCTTAGCACTCGTTTCTAAGGCTCGGCCAGGTTATCCTCCACGTGTCTTCTCATCCATTTCGAACTACGGGGTCCCAGTGACACACAGCTGAGATACCTTTGCCGGTCACGCACACACAGTTACAGGTACGAGTGATAGGTAATAAGGCCCCAGAGGGACAATCACCTTACAGTTCCAGCCCTGGACACTTGTGCACCCAGGAGTCCGGAACACCAGTCTCGCATCCAGAGGGCCCCCCGTCTTTCAGCAGGCTGTCCTTCTCCCAGACACTCAGACAGCTCGTCTGCCGCACGTCAAGTACAGCTGAGAGCCCTTCCGGAAGAGCTCACAGAGCCGGAGAGGGAGACCGCCCCTTCCGCATCCTAGATCTTGTCTCCGAACACTCCAGGACTGGGCCGATGGTCAGCAGCCTCTTTGGGCGGCACATTTTTCTCTTGACCTTATTTACAGAGTAAATGTTCACCACTCAGAGCCCCTTATTCTTTCGCTTCTTGGATGAGCCTTCAGACATCTTTGCAGATGCCCACGCTGAGGACCCTAGAAGGGAAGTGTCCACATTCTCCCAGAGTCCCGGGACCCACTCTCTGGCCACTCGGTTGGCCTTTACCTCTTCCCCTGGACAAGGGACCCAGGGTACAGTGGGCGAGGCAGCCATCCTGGGAAGGTTCTTTGGCGTCCCGGCCACGCTCCTTAAGTCAAGGTTGATCCCACCAGGACAGCGAGTCCCCAGCTGGACTCCAGCCCCAAAATGATTCACCCAGGGGTCTATCCAGGGGATATAACACAACGACAAGGACACCAGTGAGAACCATGGAATTAGGAATCAAAAGCAACCCCCTAACAGACCAGACCGAGTGTTTTGATTTCACTGATCAAGAGCCGAAAACTCAGGAGTGGCTGAGGCCCACAAGCATTCCAGGAATGGGCTCGAGCTCGGGCCAAGACACAAGGCCACTGGGGTTAAAGGCTAGCTTAACCGATCAGCTGCAAGCTGGTTCTAGAAGCCAGCTCTCCACCAACCGAGTTTCATCGGCTTTCCCGGCACCAGGCCACCAACCCCCAGAAAGGAAAGGGGGTAAGCCAGCTTCTCAGTCTACCCTCTTCGTCCTCCCTTTAAAAAGGATTAAGACTTCAAGACAATTGCTTTTAACCCATAAAGTCCAGAGACCTGACAAAGAACTCCATCCCCCATTCCTCATCCCTAATTCCCGGGAATTCTTACTTTGGGGGCTACGGAGAGAGATCACCCACAATCCCACAACCATCACGCATACATGACCTTGTTGATGATGCCCAGAGGATTCACGGATGTGGGTGAACACTCCCTTTCAAAAAGCAAATACCTCTGGAAGAAGTAAAACCTGAAGTCTTGGGCGCCTGGGTGGCTCAGTTGGTTAAGCGACTGCCTTCGGCTCAGGTCATGATCCCGGAGTCCCGGGATCGAGTCCCGTATCGGACTCCCGGCTCTGCGGGAAGTCTGCTTCTCCCTCTGACCTTCTCTCCTCTCATTCTCAGTCTCTCTCTCTCTCAAATAAATAAATAAATAAATAATCTTAAAAAAAAAAACTGAAGTCTTCACCCCTTGGTGTGACTCAATTATTAGAGGCAGAGTTTGTGGAAAACCCAGTTTTCCCAGACATCGGCCCTGCCTGAATTGAACAGAAATCCTTACAGGAGTCACCAGACAATACTTCCTCCATTCAGCAGGGCTGAGCTGAGCGGGAGAGGGAAGGCAGGAGGGAGAGGTGTGCGTGCTAGGTCCTGAGACAGGTAGCTGGCACCCTCTACCTCCCACCTCCCCACCCAAAGACGTGGAGTCTCTCTGGAGTCTGGAGGACGACCTCTGGGAGGTCGCCAGGCAGGGAGAGACCTACTGAGAGCCAAAGAAGTGTGGCTCTCTGAGTTCCGGTCAGAGCCACCTGGGCTTGGAAGTGGGGGGAACAATGACTCACCAGACCCACCGCATCCCGAAGGCAGGGAAGCAGGGCGGAGTCTGCTTGATTCTCGAGCTTGGGAAATGGATCTGACACTTTCCCCAGCCTGGGCCGGGACCACATCTCGGGGCTTCCTTCTGCCATGAAACCCAGACCCAGAATGCTCTCTGGATGGTGTCAGAAGTCAGGAGAGCTCCTCCGTGTCTCACTAACCGGCAACGTGACCTTGGTCCTCACTCCCTCTGCACCAACTACATTCAGCCATAAAATGTGGGTAATAATGCCTCCTTTGCCATCCCCTTCAAAGTATTTTAAGCATCGGTTGAGGTTTAAAAGCATCCTGCAATGTCAGATGTAATAACACTAATTTCCTAGAAGAGCAAAGATGCCAGGCCAAATCCCAAGTTCACTGAGTGCGCCAAAACAGAAGCAGCGTTGGGCAGGAGCCAAGCTGGCTCGCTTCAGTCCACTCGTTCCGACCCTCTGTTTCTGGGGGGTCAGTCAGTGGGCCAGAACGGTCTCTCTGCCCGGGGCTCCTTCTCCCCTTCGACCAGCTAGGAGCAGCTCGGACGTGGAGTTGTGGGCATGCTGGGGGTAACCCGACTTTTTCCAGGAGGTTCCAGCTGGCCTGGGACAGGAATGGGCCTCCGCTGTCAACACTCCCGGGGCCCAGATCCCATGCTGCTGAGCCCCACACCGACTCCTGTGGTGACTGACCCCCCATCCCAGTCAGTCCTGACTCAGCCAGAAACTTGAGGCAATGCACATCTTCCTCTCCCAGACTCCTCCCACCCACCGCCGAAGGGAGGTGACCCTGCGTAGCACCCCAGCACAAATGCACCCCCAGGAGGACGCCTAGGCGGACCCCCTCACAGGCTGCATGTGTGTGAGAATGGGTGAGAGGCTCTGGAGGGAGAGCGACTCAGGGCCCCTCTCAGCTCTCAGAAGCGGCTAGACAGCCCGAGAGGCCGCCACGTGTCCTCACAGTCCTTGGAATAAGCGAGCCCGGAGAGCAACGCAATCAGCCCTTCAGAAATGGCTTGGGCCTTGAGAAAGTAGCTTTGACTGAGCCACGGAGATGGAGCCAGAGCGGCACTTCGCTTGTCCCGTGTGCTCCAGCCCAAAGACCCTTCCAGCAAAACGGCTAGCCAGAGGCTGAGACGCACATCTTTCCACGTTCTTTCCCAAAGGGCTTCACCAGGTTCACAAGATGGGCTCCACTCCTGGGCCCTTGCACTCATGGCCCCAAACCTTAACTTGTTTTGGTTATTTTTGCCTTAGAGATTTGTAGCACTGGAAGGAAACTTAGAAATTAACTAGCCCAGGGCGCCTGGGTGGCTCAGTGGGTTAAAGCCTCTGCCTTTGGCTCAGGTCATGATCTCAGGGTACTGGGATTGAGCCCCGCATCAGGCTCTCTGTTCGGCAGGGAGCCTGCTTCCCCCCTCTCTCTGCCTGCCTCTCTGCCTACTTATAATCTCTCTGTCAAATAAATAAATTTTTAAAAAAAAATTAACTGGCCCAATTCACTCATTTCACAGTGGGGTGACCAAGCCTGCTGGAAGCTGCCTACTGAGCTGGGGGCAAAGCTGGACATAAACACCGAGTCCCTGGATCCCTCACCCCCTCCAAGACCCAGCACTCCTGGGACCACCCATCCATTCCCCTGGCTGTTCCTATAGAAGGCAGAGTCTCCCAACAAGGGCTAGCTGAGGGCTCTGACGTCAGGCTGGGTCCCCGAGCACAGCTCTCCATGGAGATCCTGGGAAGGACTGGGGTAAGGTTCAAGCTCGAGGAGGCCATGTACGCCCGGCCCAGTCCTGCGTTCCCCATGACCCCGGGTGCTCTGGTGTCACAGGGAGGAGAATGCAGGGAGGGGCTCACTATCCCCGCCACCAGGGGACAAAGGTCAGCTGGTTCCACAAAAGCTACATGAGACCAGCCCTTAGCTTCTGAGTTCAGGATTGCAGAGGCCAAATGACACAGCCAGAAGAGCCTTCCAGAGTCTGGGTCACAAGGGAAAAGGAAGAAAACCTCTGTCCGCTCACTGCTCCATGGACGGTACAAACTCCCAAGCCTCTAAAGCACTTCAGAGCTTGGAACACCACAGGCAAAGAATATCCAGGCGGCTCTATGGTAGAACGTTCTAGAAATCCCATGTCACCCTGGGAGCAGGCTTCCCAGTTTGTATCCTCAAGTGGACTAGCCCACTGAACCTCAGACACGCGGGCCACGCCTTCCCAGTGAGACGTGGCTCTGTCCCTCCCACAGAGCTCTCCCTCTGGACGTCCCCACCCCCGGGGAGAAATCATTTCAGGCAATTAAACTCAAGAGCAGCTTCCTTTTTGGTGGCATTAGTGTCACCCAGGGCCTGAGCTCTCGTCTTCTCCTCAAACACTGAAACCAAAGGAGGCTCTTGTCACCCAGAGCTTTCTTTTCCTTCAGCAGCCTGGTAACCATGTAGGTCAGGGCAAGCAGAATTCTAGTTCCCACGGGGCTCCCCTGGGGAGAGGAAGGTCAAAGCCAAGGGCAGGCCAGAGGGCGGGGCAAGAGCAAGCGAACATTCCGCACTCACTGTCCCTGGGATGACCCTTCCTGGGCAGCACCAAGGGCCCCACGCAGTCTCCGCCAGGCCCCATCTGAGGAACTCCAGCCAGCAGCCGGCCTGCCAGCCGGGCGGCACCAGGGCCCCAAACTCCTGCACCAAAGCCCATTCCTGGGGCTGCTGCCACGAAGCCCAACCTGGGCAGCCTAAAGCCACAGAAGTGTTTCGATTCCTGGTCGGTCAGGGAAGCTTTTTGAATCACTACATTGTACGCTTGAAACTAATGAAACATGGAAGGAAGAGAGGGAGGGAAGAAATGTCATCGGCCCACAGTTCTGGAGGCCAGAAGTTCAAAACCAGGGGGACTGCAGGGCCGTGCTCCCACCAAAGGCGCTAGAGGACACTCCTTCCTGCCTCTTCCAGCTTCTGGTGGCTCCCGCAGACCCTGGCTCATCCACCTGGGTCTCCAATCTCTACTTGCATGGCACATGGCCTTCTCCCTGTGTCACTATTCTGTGTCTCTTCTCCTTCACATCTAAGGGCACCAGTCAGATTAACTCATTACATCTGCAAGGAACCTATTTCCAAATAAAGCCACTCTTGGATGTACTAGGAGTTAGAGGACTTCAACCTGCCTTTGTGGAAGATACAAACCAACCCATAAGAGGTCCCGATGGCCACACCAGCCCCTGCCTGGAACGCCCTCCCACCTCTCCTCAGGTCCGGCCATACCTGGCCCCTCTTGGCAGCCTACAGCCTGTGGCCTCCACGATGTCCCCTGCTTTTCACCCTTCCAGGCTGCACGGGACCCCTCGCTGACTGACTCAGTGTCCGTGACCTTCCACACCGAGCCAAGTGACATAGCCCCTACCCCGTGTGGCTGCGACCTTCGGGGGGCATGCATGCCTCCCATCTTCTCTCCTTGGTTGTCACTGACTCTGGGGCAGGAGGCAGACCCAAAGCCTCTTCATGTTCCCCCAGGGCGTGAGAAAGCCCTGAGCACTGGACTCACACAACCAGCGCCTGCAGAATTGCTGAGAAACCATGTTCAGCCCTCAAGGATTTCCAGCCAGCCTCCCCGAGTGCCAGGCTCACTGTCGTCCACTCCCCTGCTGCCTGGACTGGCTAACTCCAGCTCACCCCGGGAGGCCTCCCCAGACCCATCAGTACTGAGGTGCTTCTGCTCTGTGTTCCTACAGCATTTGTCGCCCTATGTGGCAGCCTTTTTAACTTGTGTCTCCATTGCGATAAGCCCCCTGGGGCCAAGGCCTACAGTGTGTCCCCGGTGGGATGGAAGGTGTCCAGCCTGGGACCTGGAAGATACCCCAGAACAGCAAACACCTGCTGGATGCCCTGAGAGCACGAGACAGTAATGAGCCTCCTCCCCTAGGTCAGCCCTCCTCAAGATGTGGCTCAAGGCCATTTGCAAAAGAGCCGCAGCGGAGCTTAAAAGTTAAAAGATCCACTCCTGGGCCATTCCCCAAACCCACTGAATCACACTCTACGTGAGGCGGGTGGCAAGGCTGATGCCCATCAGCTCTGGGGACATTACGGGTCTGGGGCCTAGCTGGCCTTGCTACCCTACCGGGGGCTAGTCCCTGGAAAGAGCACAAGGAAGCAGGCCGTGATGGGAAGGCCACGCAGAAGCGGCCTAGGGGATGGGAGCCTGGTGCTCAGGCAGAGCTGCCCGCTTCCAGGAGCAGCCCTGGAACCCTGGGACACTCAGGGAGGAAGAGAAAGACAGAAGGACAAGTTAGGGGCCAAAGTTGCTCTCCTAATTAGCAGTGGAGACTTGAGCCAGCATTTCAACTGTTCTGTGCCTGTTTCATCATTATAAAGTGGAAAAGAAAAATACCAGGTTTGCGATGTCTTCATTCTACAGCTACTGATGGGAGTGCCTACTATGGGCCAGATAGCGGGAGGCTCAAATGACCTGCGATAGACTTCTGAAAGACAAATGATACCAGAGAAGTATAAGGTATTTCTTAGGGGCGCCTGGCTGCCTCAGTCGGTGGAGCATGTGACTCTTGGTGGGCCTAGAGATTACTTAAAAACAAAAACTTAAAAAAAAAAAATGAGGGGCGCCTGGGTGGCTCAGTGGGTTAAAGCCTCTGCCTTCAGCTCAGGTCATGATCTCAGGGTCCTAGGATCGAGCCCCGCATGGGGCTCTCTGCTCGGCGGGAAGCCTGCTTCCCCCTCTCTCTCTGCCTGCCTCTCTGCCTACTTGTGATCTCTCTCTCTCTCTCTGTCAAATAAATAAATAAAATCTTTAAAAAAAAATGAAACGTGTAAGGTATTCCTAATATTAAGACAAAATCTCCCGGGGCACCTGGGTGGCTCAGTCGGTTAAGCGTCTGCCTTGGGTTCAGGTCATGATCTCAGGGTCCTGGGATTGAGCCCCATGTTGGGCTCCCTGCTCAGTGGGGAGCCTGCTTCTCCCTCTCCCTCTGCCCCTCCCCCTGCTTGTGCATGTTCGTGCTCTAATAATTACATAAAATCTTAAAAAAAAAAAATAAGACAAAATCTCCCAAAACACATCTCCACACAGGAATGTGTACATTGGGAGTGCCTGGGTGGCTCAGCTGATTAAGCATCTGACTCTCAATGTCAGTTCAGGTCCTGATCTCAGGGTCGTGGGATCAACCCCTACATCTGGCTTTGTGCTCAGCAAAGAAAGTGCTTGAGATTCTCTCTCTCCCTCTCCCTCTACCCCTCCTCTCTGTTTCAAATAAATAAATAAATCTTAAAAAAAAAAAATGATTGTGTACTTCAATGTTCAGAGAAGCATTACTTACAAGAGCCTAAAAGTGGAAACAACTCAAATGTCCATCAACCGATGAATGGATAAACAAAATGCAGTCTATCAATGCAGTATTATTCAATGAATAGTATTATTATTAGTCAATGAATATCCATTCTTTGTGCAGTATTTTTCAACAAATATTCATTCTTTGTTACTCAGCAGCATAAGAAGGAATGAGGTTTGGACATCTGCTACAAGGTGGGCAAACAGTGCAGATGTGATGCTCGGTGAGAGAAGCCACATACCATGCGGTTCCATTTGTATGAAAGTCCAGGACAAGGAAATGCAGAGACGGAAAGCAGGTTAGTGGTGGCCAGGGGCCACAGGGGCAGTGGAGAATGAGGAGGGATAAGGACATAGCTTCTTGTGGGGGTGACAGAAAAATGTTCTAAAATTGACTTGCTGATGGTCGCACATATCTGTGAATCCACTTAAAAGCTACTGAATTGCACACTTGAAATGGGCATATTATATATATTTGAATTTCATCTCAATAAAGCAATTAAAAAAAATAAGGATAAAGTGATTTTGGTTCCCTTCTTTCTCCAAAACCTTAGCTAAACCTGTTGTCTGCCTTCAAAATCTATCAGCCATCCAATCATTTCTCCCACCCACAGCCTGTCATCTCTCGCCCTCTCCCCCTCTGCACAGCTCCGCACCCACTCCGTGGCTGCCTCCACACAGGCTTGCTCTTCCAGGAGAAGCGCACCAGGCCCCCTGCCCCCCTGCACTCACTCACTGTGCTTTCTGCTGGGAAGGCTCTCCCCACACAGCCCCTGGCACTCCACTCTCCTCCCCTGAGACTTGGCTCCTTGTCATCTTCTTGGCAAGGCCTTCTCCTGTCACCCTGGTGACACTGTCTCCCGACCAGCCTTCCTCCTCCCCAACCTCGTCTTTTTCTTCACTGCACCTAAAATCATCCAATAAACTAAATAACTTACTTATGTGGTTTCTTTGTCAGATATTTTGTATCCCAGCACCGTGGACAGCCATTGGATGGGTGGATGGATGGAAGGATGGATGGACAGATGGACAGATGACAGGGGCAAAATATAACGCCTTCCCTCCACTCGGTGGCAGAGAGTTCCAAAAGAGAGGAGATTCGAGACTGGGATTCAGAACCAGAGAAGCACCCATGGGTCAAGTCATTTAACCTGCCCAAGCCTATTTTTCTCTGATCAGAAAGTCATAGAAGTAGCTGCCTTATCAGCTCAGAAGGTTGTTATGATAACCATGAACTGGATTCCTGAATTAAAGACCCTCCCCTTAAACACAGGGCATCTAACTAGAGGGGAGGTGGGCGGGCATGAAGAGAGAACTCGCAGTCTCAGGGGCGGCCAGGGACAGGGGCCGCGGGAGCTCCTTTGAGGGGTAGGGCATTTGGGGTCGGTCACTGCGGGAGCCAAGAGAAGTGGTCAGGAGGATGGGAAAAGCCGAACAGAAGAGAGCAAGCGAGGGATGCCAGGCTAGGAGCCCAGACAGCATTCATCAGGAAGCTTTTCTAGAAAGGCTGGCAGACCCTGGAGACCTGTCCCCATCCCTGCTCTCCTCCAGAACCAGGACAAACCCCAGAAAGGGAAACAGAGCTACGGCCACCAGCTTCTAGAGCTGCCTCTGGGCTGGGGGCCCCGGAATCTGCTGTAAGGAGACCCAGATCCCTGCCCTTTTAGCTGGGCGCTCCTGCTGCGGGTGAGGAGGGACAGAAAAGCAGACATGCCAGGAGGCAAGCCTCTCACTGACAACAGCAGGGGACACACCTGGAAGTTCTCTTTCCAAGGGGCTCCCTCAGAGGCTGGGGAGGCACTGGCTGCAGCGGGGGCAGGAGACTCTGAGGGGCCGGGCACGGGCACTCACACAGGAGAGCTGGACCTACCGCTGCCAGGCCTGAGTCACTGGCTTCTCCACCACCTAACCAGCCGAGAAGCAGAGCCCCCAGCCCCTGGGACAGGCCGACTCCACCTCGCTCTGTACCTGAGCACACCCAACCGGGCGCTGGAGAACCCCCGCCCCCACCAGCCTCCCAGCACCAGCGCTTGGCTGGGCGGCCTCCTGGAACTGCCCGCCCCCGGCCAGCTGTCCATCCACCCATTCAACACACTTGGGCTGGGTGTGTCAGCCGAGCTCCAGATCGGCTGCCGGGGCAATCGCGTGCGCCGTGGGGCCAAAGAGAGGGCCAAGGAAACAGGTGCCATTTGTGCCCAGCAGAGGACCACCAGCTAGGAGACAGACGGGAACTACACGTTCAGAGCCAGCAACTGCTCCGCTGTCGGGTCCCAGGCTAAGGAGCCCGAGAGGTTGAAGGGTGCCCCTGCCCCCAATTCATGTCCACCAGGATCCTTGGAAGGGGATGTTATTTGGAAATAGGGTCTGTGCAGATGTAATTAAGATGAGGCCACACTGAGGGTGGGCCCTAAGTTCAATGACTGGTGTCCTTACAAGAAGAGAAGACACATAGACACACAGGGAAGAGGCCACGTGAGGACACAGAGGCAGAGCCTGCAGAGATGCGTCTACAAGCCAAGGAACGCAAAGGACTGAATCCACCGGAAGCTGGAGACGCAGGAAGGATCCTCCTATGGAGCCTTCGGAGGGAGCAGGGCCCTGCCAAACCCTCGATGTCTAACTCCCAGCCTCCAGAATTGTGAAAGGTTAAATTTCTGTTGTTTAAGCCACCCAGTTTGTGGCCGTTGGTTACAGTGGCCCCGGAAAAATAACACAGGAGCAACACTGAAGCCTGGCCCTACAAGACCTTCCCGACCACTCTCCCACTAAGCGGTGCTACTTCCAGCGGCCCCATGGTCCCAGGCCCTGTCCCACCTGCTCCCCTTCTCTACACACTCAGGGTAGTTATTTTTAGCCCCTGATTACATCTGCCTTATATGGTTCCCGACTCCTGTCATGAGCAGGGACTCTCTCCCCTCCTGGTTCATAAGCTCTTTGAGGACAGAGAATCCGGAGGATATTAACAGCCCTGAGGAGGGGCAGAGATGTGGACGAATTCCCTTGATTGTTCGTGTTTCATGATGTTTGAGGAAACCGGTGGCAGATGTCAAGCCAAAGGAATAGCAGAGACAGCCTATAATTACTGCCACAGTCCTTTCAACCTGAAAAAGTATCTGATATCAAAAAACATGTTAAGCATCCGATAGCCATGTTTAAAATTTAGTCACAGAATGCCATGTTGTAAATAGGGCAAGTATTATTATCCCGTTTTATGGGCAAAAAAACAGGTGCAAAATGTGAAGGGACTTGGTGGAGAATTTGTGGCAAAGCCCATGCTCGCTCAGTGCTCCAGTCCCCGTGGGCTCGCCATGCCCCCCTCCCGCCACCCCAGGCTGCCTGCTCTGCAACCTGGGTGGGTGGCGTCAGACGACAGGGCTCCAGGTGAAGAGGCTGCTGGCTTAACTACCTATTCAGGAAGGAAACGGAGGCAGGAAAAGTCAGAAGCAAGGTGGGCTTGGCCCTTCTACCCCTCTCACGGCCTGTACCCAGGCACATTCCTGAGGCCAGAACAGGCTCCCCAGGCCATGGTAAGGGCTATGATCCGTCTCTAACCTTTCCAAACCCCTTCCTGGTGTCTGAACTTCCTGCCATAAGCTAAAGAAATAAGTGGTCTTCTACCAGCTGACGTAAAGGGTAGGAGGAAATGCTGGGAAAAAACAAGAGACCCACAAAGTGGCCAGAAGCCCCTCTGGTGGGCACAGGTGCACAGGGCAGGCAGCTGGGGGACCGGGTGCACTCAGAGACACGGTTTCAAGGCAATGGCTTTGTCAAATTTATACCTATTCCCATCTAGGGAACATTCTATGGAGGACAATGGGGCTGGCCAAGGTCCTAACCGAATGGCCACTTGGAAGAGGACCAGGGGCCACCGTTTTGGCAGTGAGCTGGTAAAGAGGAGGGAGCAGGGAGGGGGCTCCCAAACCCCAGGACTCTCCCCTGGCCTGGGACTGGGCTGAGCTCCCAACACAACCCACTTCCTACGGGCCCAGAACTCCAGGCCAGACTTTGTCTGCACCTGTTTGAGCTCAGAATGAAGTCCCTGCTCTAGAAGGATCCAAAAATATCTGGGAGGGAAAAACGGAGGGGCTAGGGTATGCTGAGGGCCGAGAGAGAGCCACCTGGCTCAGCATTCCAGACCCTTCACCCACCAGGGTGGTCAGATCTCCCCCAACAGGAGCCCCACAGCCAAGCCACAGCTGGCTCTTCCCAGCCCTGCCAGTGCAATGCTCCAAGCGTCCCACTCTGATCCTGATCGCCTTCCTCCTCTGCCTGCACAACTCGTCTGCTCATTCATCCGCCACCGTTTAACGCTTTCCACAAACCAAATGAACCGAGTGCGTGCTGATGCAGTAGGCGAGCAAGTTCAACAAACACACAGGCCCTCTCCTCTTGGAGCTGACAGTCCACTGACTGTCCCCTTCCTCCCAGTCCAGCTGAAACCCTGCCCCTCTGTGAGGCCAGCCTTCCAGCCCTCCTCTGAACTCCAACCAGACCCACTGGGGGAGGGGGAGGTTAGTTCAATTTTCTCTCCGTGTGTGTCATCACCCCAAATAGAAGTCAGCTCCTGGGGCCAGAGACACGGCCCATTCCTATCCGAGCAGGGTGGCTGGCCAGGGCCGCAGGCTTCTCAGAGGAGGACCCCCATCGGCGCACCTTTCCCGACTCCCTCCAGCGTGTGCCTCCTCTCGGTTGCCACTGTGTCCGCAACATCTCTTCCATCCCTTTAAGTTTTTATTTTTAATTGCACTTAGTTGACCGGGCGTTCTGTTAATGGCCGGTGCACAATCCAGTGATCCTGCACTAGCCCACATCACGCGTGCTCATCACGGCAGGTGCACTCCGCCATCCCCATCAGCTGCTTCACCCCCCAACATACACACACACACACACACACACACACACACACACTGCTTCCCTCCTGTAATCATCGGTTTACTCTGTAGAGTTAGAGTCTGGGTCCGGCTTCGTCTCTCTCTTATTTTTCCCTTTGCTCGTCTGTTCTGTTTTTTAAATTCCACATATGAGTGAAATCAGATGGTATTTGTTTTTCTCTGGCTGGCTTATGTTGTTTAGCATTATACCCTCTAGCTCCATCCATGTCATCGCAAATGGAAAGATTTCATTCTTTTCTATGGCTGAAGAATATTCTTATATATATATTATATTATGTATATTATATATAATATATATATACACACACACTGCTTGATGAATTCAGCTGTCGATGGACAGGTGGGCTGCTTCCATACCTCGGCTACTACAGCTAAAGCTGCTGTGAACATGAGGGAGCATGTATCCCTTTGAATTAGTGTATTTGCATTTTCCGGGTGAATGCCCAGTAGTCTGATTGCTGGATCATAAGCTAGTTGCATTCTTACATCACTTGCCAACCACACTCTGCCCCTCACCTCTAACCGTGAATTCATTCTATTCTCAACCCAGGGTGGGTGCCCCAGGGAGGGCCCCGTCTCCTCTTTCTCCAGGACTCTGCACTGGGCCCTCCTTCTCCCCAAGGCTAGCCACACAGCACACACCCACTCTGTGCCTGTAGCACTTGGAGTGGACAGAGAACCAGAGGGCAGTGCTGTCGAGGCTGGAAAAGACGAGGACCCCTGGGGGGAGCATCCACCGAGCATGGAAGGAGAAAAGCCTTTTCTCTTCATGTAACAGCTTTGTAAAGAAGCTGGGGAGCTGGCCTCAGCTAGGCCAGCATTCTACCCAAAATCCTTCTGGGCCCCAGGATTTGGATTGGAAAGAGGAGCAGTGACTACATTTTCATGTGGCTCTGACGACATGGTCCCAGGGAAGACAGGCTCCTAGGAAAGCAGCAGGCAGGAGCTGCCCGAAGGCACCATGGTCTCCAGGCCTTCAGAATCGGGCCCCTGGGTACGCCCACCCCAGGGTACCATGGGGCAGCCTCCCCTCTGCACGGCTAGGCAGGAGCTTGAGGGGCCCAGAGAAGAGCCTGTTGCAGGGCCTGGTGGGGGGTATGAACCGCTGATCTCCTAACAGCTCCACACGTTCAGAGGCAGGAACCAGTTCCGCTGCCTGAGCCCCCAACCCTGCGACCAGGCCACCAGGAAAGACTGCTTGGGAGCCCTCTCTGAGGGAGGATGAGGAAGTGACAAGCATGGACAGGTCCCTGCCTGGGACCTTGACTCCGAACAAAACCACCTTCAGAGCTAGAAAGGGATGCAGCTGAAACCAAAGGGGACAGGACTTCCCTGACCCCAAAATGAGCCCTGCTGATGGGCGTGACAAAGTCCTCCCGGCCAGGAAAACACCCTAGAGGGAACCCGAGCCTGAGCCTGTCTCTGTTGCACAAGAAGAATGAGAACCCAGGCGTCATCCCGGGAACTCACTGCGAACCTCCGAGCCAGCTCCTGCTAAGTCACTGATCCTGACGGAGTCCAAACACAGAGCTGTTCCCGTTGCAGGCCCAGGGGACACCTTAGATGGTGGAGCTTGGGGTCAGACTTGCCCTGGCTCGAGGGGACCAGCTCACCAGGGGCCAACATCCACTGAAGGAAAAGGCTGGCTCGCTGACTTGGTCTCCGGCTCTGCCTGGTTTTCCTCCGGCACCAGAGACCAGGCTCTGACCTTGGCCCTGCTGTTCCATACCAGGAAGTGTGGGGCACCCGGGCTCCCCTTCCACGTCACAGTCTGCTTCCTCCCTCCCACCCCACCCCGTGGCCCTCCAGGCCCTCCACAGCAACCCCAGGGAAGCCCACAAACCCCAGGCCCTAGCTGAGCTCTCTCGCTGGCACCGCGGCTCCTGAGTTGACCTCGGAAGTGCAGTGTCCCTCTGAGGCCTCCACAATGCCATGGCATGTCCCCTAACACCTGCCCCACCCTCCCCACATCTGACACCTTGGCCACTTCCTTTCCACCTGTGTCCGTCAGTCCTTCTCTCTCCTAGGACCCTCACCATTGGCCCATAAACACACTTAGTCTTTCTAGTGTTGAGAAGGCAATTTGCTACTGCTGCAAACCCCTACCCGTGTACTCCTATGTGTCCTCTATGCCCCTTGAGCCCACTGCCCAAATGTGTCACCTCTGTGCCCTCCCCAGATGCGCATAAGGCCCTCGAGCTCTGCCAGTGATCTCGGGGATATCAAGGCCAACACCTCATCTTCCTGGGCATCTCTGTGGCATTCCATCCCTTCGACCACCTTCTAGAATGCGCCCTTCCCTTGGCCTCCAGGTCACTGTCTCTTCCCGGGGCCCCTTCCCCTCTTCCTGAAATCCACTCATCTTCCTCTTCCCACTGCCTGAATCTGGCACTCCCCAGTGACCATCCCTGAATCTCTTCTCCCTCTGCAACAGCTTCCTTCATGACCTCACAGTCTCATCTTCACCCGACTGGATCTCATCTCTGGACTTCCAGACATGACCTCCAATCCTCCAATAACCAGCGTCTCCATCTAGACGTCCCCCAGCACTCCAAATTCATATCGACCCAAATGAACTTTTAATATCTGTTCCTTGGAGCGCCTGGATGGCTCCGTGGGTTAAGCCTCTGCCTTGTAGCTCAGGTCATGATTTCAGGGTCCTGGGATGGAGCCCCGCATTGGGCTCTCTGCTCAGCAGGGAGCCTGCCTGTCTCTCTGCCTACTTATGATCTCTTTCTCTCTGTCAAATAAATAAATAAAATCTTTTATATATATATACATACACACACACACACACACACACACACACACATATATCTATCTGTTCTTTTTGTCCCTGGTCTCTTTTTTTTAGTTCTCTCTGGCAAGATCATGCCTCCAGCGACCTGCACTAGACCTGTGAGGGCTCCCCCCTGGCAGAAGACCAGCAGATTCCACCTCAGCTGTCTCCCCACCCCTCCTCTCCAGCTCCACTCCCTAGCGGAGCTCGCGTCCTCTAACCTGCACTCCTGACCGGGTCCTCCCCCTCCCCACAAATACCTGCTGGAGGGATGCTTCCCAAGCCTTCAGTGGATGCCCGCCGCCCACAGTGCAAAGCCACCCCAGCAGCTGAGCACGTGAGGCCTGTCACCGTTAGGCTAACCCAGACTTCCAAGCAGCTTCCCCACGGTCCCCACGTCACTCTGCCTGCCTTTCTCCCTGCCCAGTTCTCGCCAGAGCCACAACCTCTCCTGACAGCATGAGTTCACTCATCCTGCCCCTTACATGGAATTTTCTTCCTTCCATTGTTCGATGTGTGAATGCTACTTTCTTCAAGGCCCATCTCAAATATCCCCTCATCTTTAAAACATTTCCTGATCCACTCAGTCAAAAATAACCTCCCCCAGCCCTTCTACCTCAGCCTCACTCTACCTGTACCTCCCTCCCCACGCTCAGGCGTCCTGCTTGCGTGTGTGCACATACGAGGTAGGAGACGCCCTATCTCCCGAACTGGAGGCAAGCATGCCAAGGACACAACGCCCGTCTGGATCCCCCCAGTACCACACCTAAACAATGGGAGGTACACCATAAATCTGGGATGATTAATACACAGTGAGATGTGGCAAGGTGTTTGAATGAAACACTGCACTCAAGCAATATTTAAATGTAAGGGGTCCCACCCCTTACATGGGTGGGTCCCACCTACCCATGAGTGGGTCTAGATTTGGACTTGGACCAGAGAAAGTGTCCAGGAGAGAGCTAAGCCCAGCATCCCACAGCAGCAGACCCTACCCCAGCCAACTGTCCTGGCCACACCTTGATCAGGCTGGGAGGCAGAGCACCTAGACCCTGCCCTTGGCCCTGGGACCCTGCCAAAGAGAAAGAGCCATCTTCCTCCTGTGTCCGTAGTGATTAGGCTCCTTCCCAGCCTGCCACACCTAAATGAGACCAAACGGCCGGAGGGATACAGCTGGCCTCATCTGACCTCCTCCTGAGGGAGCAAGGAGACCTGAATTCCAGCTCTGGCCCTGCCTTGAACTAGCTATTTGACTTTCACTGTCATGCCCAGACGTGGGACAAAACCAGGATGTCCCACACTCTAGTTCCCCAGGCCACCAAGCAAGGTGTGCACATCCATGAACAAATCCCCGTGAGCACTTTGTAGACTCGATGTGGGAAGTGGCAGACGAGATGCTCCCTATGGGCTCGACTGAGCCAGCAGTCAGGGAAACTGCTGGAGAAACAGCTTTCGGGGGGGCTGCAAAGGCTTCTACTCTGTCCCCAAGACCCCTGAGCTCATGACCTTCTCTCAGTGGCCCTCCCCACGGTGGGTCATGCAGCCGGGCTGCCCTGTTCAGGGAACTGGAACACAGTATCTTTCTGGAGATAACCAGCCTGGGGTGGGCGAGGAAAGGCCACAAAGGGGTTCCGGACAGACCCCCATCTCTCATGGAGGGGCAGGTCAGTCCCAGCGTGCACCAGCTTCTCACCACTGGGATGGCAGGGTAGAGGCCTGGGCAGACTGCAAATGTGCAGACGAGGGCTGGGCTGGAGAAGGATGAACAGACGCAGAATCCCCATCTGACCCACTCTCCGCCCCAAGCAGGCAACATGAAGCAAAGCCATCCCAAATTCAGCCTAACGAACACCTACCAAAGAGCATGAACCCAAGAGCATGAGGAAGCATGCTTTCTCAGCACTGGCCATTTCCCATGCCATCCCACTCTCAGAGGAGCCAATGGATCAGTGGCATCCAGAAGAAAGGTCCCCACAAGTGGCCTCCCCAAAGGCAGAGGGAATTAGGTAACCATCAGAGAGAGACGCTGAGGGGAGGACAGGAAGTCCGGGGTTGGGGGAGACGCCCCTGGGCTGCACATGTCTGTCCACAATTCACTGCCCAACCTTGTGTGCGTCTCTCATTCCTCTGGCTTTCGCTTTTACCTCAACAATGAGGGGACAGAGTAAACCAAACCAAGGCTGCTTTCCCCTGTCCTTGAGCAGGTCTGTCACCAGGCCAAGTCCCCAAGACAAAGACGAGAACCCCAGTGGTCACAAATGTCTGGGGGCCATGGTTCAGGAGGGGGTGGAGACCTGGGAGGTGCCTGGTGATTGGGCCCTGGCAGCTCCAGCTGTTCCTAGCATTAGGAGAGGCCCTTGGCCCCTTGCTTGGGAACAAAAAGAGGCTGCCATGGTCCAGAAGACCACAGAAGCAACATGGGGACAAAAGAAGGAGGGGTAGCTTCACCCTCAGGAAGCAGGAAGTAGGTTAGAGAGAAAGTCCGCCTGCCATGCAGAGAGGGGCAAGTATCCAGGGGCAGGGTGGGAAGGGTGGGTAGGGTGGGAAGTTCAGGAGCAAAGCTGCTGCCTTTGGGCAAGGTGGCATTTACTTAATGGCACAATTCCAGGGGGAAACCAACCAGTAGGAAGGACTGTCATTATATGGGCAGGGAGAAGGCATGCTTATGGTTGGAACCTCCCAGCGGGTGCAGAAAAGAATGATCTTTCAGGGTCACCTACAGCTGGAGCAGTGATAAAATTAATGCCCAGGAAGAACCCACCCAAGTGATGAGTGGGAGTGAGGCAAGAAGGAACTCTGCACGTGGTGAGCAAGGCCTCCCTGGAAGCCAAGCCGGGGCACACCAGAGTCCAGGAAGCGAAGAGCATGCACAGAGAGGATCTTCGCACAAAGTGCCTGCCTGCCTCCTTTGCCCACAGCAAGATCCCCCCGTGAGGCCCATGAAACATTTCAGATGTCCAGTTCCCTCGTTGGGAGTAAAGATGAAGGATGTCCCTAAAAGGCTAAAAGTCTCCGGGCCTGCTGTGTGGAAGTGAGGCGAGGTGGCAGCTGGGGCTGGGCGGAGCAGGGCAGGGGCTGTGAAGGGGAGCAGGCGGCAGTGGCTTGGGGCTCAGGATCCAATTACACTGCTGTTTCCATACTTAGCCACCTGACAGCCACTTGGAATCCTCACCGCTCCAGCCACGGCAGCCCTGCAAGGCCCAAATTAACTCAAGGGCAGCCAAGGGCAGGGCCCAGCGGCACATGCAAGGCCGGAGCCCCCCACCTTGGTCCCTAACCCCTCCAGGGAACACCGTCTGCTTCTGCATGCCACCTGCTCGAGCAGCTGGGGCTGGGACCTCAACAAACAAAACCTCAAAGGTCAGAGAGGCTGCGGCTCTGGACCCCATGGTCCCCTGTGCCTCTGAAGACTGCCAACTCATGACAAGATGAAGCAGGAGACCCAGATTCCTGGGGGCACCCCAGATCACCCCGAAGCATCCCCAAGGGAGACCCAGTCCCAGGAGTCTCAGGAAGAGAGAGGTGGCAAACCCTCTGGTATCCCCTCCATCCCTATAAATAACCCCCATGCAGTAACCCGAGCCTCCCGCCCCCGCCACACAAAGTGCTGAGATCCCAAAGGAAAAACCATGCACACATGCCCCCAGCCCCCTTCCAGTAAAGCCCCCGGCCTAGGTCACGGACACTCTGGAGTATCCGCTCCTCTCCTGAACTCTGTGCCCAAGCCCCAACTCCATCTCCAACCCCGTACCAAACTGACCACCTCCTCTATCCCCCCAATCCCCAGACAACCCCCAACTCTGTCCACTGCGCCCAGTTCTCAATCATGCAAAGCCAGCCCCCTGCCCAATCTCCACCAGGTGGGAGGGTCAACACGACTCAGACCTCCAGAGCCCCTTCAGCACCAGGACTGGGCTCTTCTGTCCGTCTAGGAGGGTCCTCTAGTCTTAACTTTTGGGGTCTTCTTCCCCACCATCAACTGGCCAGACCTGCCCTCTGGCTCCCGGCCCTTGGCTCAGGCCTCACACCTGCCTGCACCACTCAGTTCAGGCTCCCACTTCTTCTAGCCTCCCCGCAAGCCCCGACTGCACTTGGGGTCTCTGTACCCAGTTTCCTCCTGGCCCCAGGGAGAAGGGAATGGAGACAATGGTGAGACCAGCCAGGAGTAAAGGTTTGCCATCAACCCCAGGAATCCCAGAGGCCTCATCCCCCACCTATCACTCAAGACTCCTCGTCCCTTCGCCCCCCGCGGTAAACATAAAACCTCGGGGCACATGGGGGTCACCGTCTGGCCTGGCTGACAGGGGTGAGGGTCATACCTGCTTGTCCTGGGAGCAGGAGCGAGGCCACAAAGCAGCAGAGCAGGACAAGCGTCCTCATGGTGACTGCCAGGAGCGCCCAGCTGCTCCTCGCCTCTATTTATAGGGCTGGTGGTGGCGCAGGGTGGGGGCGAAGGGTCACACAGTCACTAGGGCAACTGGGTGGACGTGATGGGGAAGCAGCACACACCCTGACAGGCGGTGCAGAGGCTCGCTCTGCCACTGCCCTGCCAGCTGCCAGGCCCCGGAAGGCATGGCTCGGGCCGGATTCTCTCCCCCCAGCAGCCTTGGGGTCATGTGACACGGGTCACAGGGCAGGGGTGGTGGGGAAAACGTGGGGCATCCCTTGGGTTAGGAACCCAAGTCTTTGCAGTATCTGAGCTAACTTGTTCTAAAGTCTGGGACAAGTCACTGACCTTCGTGTGCCTCGGTTTTGTGAGTGAAGGAGCCTATGTGCTAGCCACCGACCGAGGTCTCGGCCCCTCCCCAAAGGTTAGGAAAGGTGAAGCCACAGTGGCCGGTTAAAAGAAACCTGAGACATCTGACCCCTTGAGGTTGATGGCTAGGAGCTTAACCTTCTCAGGCCTCCGGAAGATACAGAACGCTGATGGGAGCGAAAAAGGGGGACCTAGGAGATGTGTCCCCTGCTGTGATGTAAGCCAATGGACAGAGATCCATTTCCAGTAACAGGGGGGTTTCAGAACTTCCGTCATGTCTACAATGCGCTATTTGATGTAATTTTCCCAAGAGCATGTGATGGCCCCTAAGAGCCAGTTCTGTGAAGCTGAGGGACAGCAGACACTGGCTGGTCTGGCTGGGGGTCGGGCATCACTGTGAGGGTAGTGGTCAGCCATTGAGGAAAAGAGCTGAAGTCAATTGGCCATTCTTCTGTGGGCTTTACATTTAACACAGCCTTACTGAGGTATAATCCACATGCAGCAGAGAATACTATTCACATCTGATACATTTTGACATATGTGTAGAAGCACGATTAAAGTTTAAAGTAATGAACTGATTCCTCACTCCCAAATTTTCCTCATGTCCCTTCCTAGTTCCCTTCACCTACCCTGTTCCGCGGCAACCACCCCAGAGCCGCTTCCCATCGCTATGCCTTACTGTGCATTTCCTAGATTGGAATATAAATGGAATCTCATCGTACATGATCTTTTACGTAGCTTCTTTCACTTGGCATAGTTATTTTGAGATCAGTTTCCATTGCGGTTATGTATTGATAGCTCAATTCCTTTTTTTTCTCTCAATAGTATTCCACTGTATGGACTGACCACAGTTTGCTATCCATTCTCCTCTTGAGAGACATTTGGGTTGTTTCCGAGTTTGGGCAACTACCAATCAAGCTGCTGTGAACATTTGTACACAATGTAACTTATACACATTCACTTTCCCTTCTCTTGGGTAAATACAGGAGGGGGACGGCTGGATCAAGTGGTGCAGTATCTGTTTAATTTTTTCCTAAGATGATGGTGCCATTTTACATTCCCGCCACCAGTCCCTCCATATCTTTGCCAATCCCCAGTATGGTCAGTCTTTTACGTTTCAGTCATTCTTGTAGGTGTGTTGTGGTATCTTTTGTGTGTGCGTGTGTGTGTGTGTGTGTGTGTGTGTGTGTGTGTGTGTTGTGATAGCTTATTGTAATTTCAGTCTGCGTTTTCCTGATGACTAGGTATATTAGGCACGTTTTCAAGTGTGTATTTGTTGTCTACTTCTTTTTGTGTCTTTGGTGAAGTGCCTATTCAGATCTTTCACCTATTTTTTATGGGTTGTTTTCTTTTCAGTGTTGATAGTTTTTTTATACACTGAATACAAGCCTTCCTTAGATATGTAATTTGTAAATATTCTCGCCATCGGTGGCTTGTCTTCGTGCATTGAAGTGTCTTTCAAAGAGCAGAAGTTCACAATTTTTATCAAATCCAAAGAACTCTTCACCTAACCGAAGACGTTTTCCTATTTTCTCCTAGCAGTGTAATAATTTTAGATTTAGATTTACATTTACATTTAGATCTATGATCCATTTTGTGTAATTTTTAATATGCTGCAAGGTATAAACTAAAGTTTAGATTTTTGCATGTGGATATCCAGTTGTTCCAGCAGCATTTGTTGAAGACACTCACCTTCCTCCACTCAGCTGCCTTTACATCTTTTATTAAAAATCAATTGAGCATATGTGTGTAAAGCTGTTTCTGAACTGTATTCTTTCTGCTTGTCTATGTCCTTCCACTGTGGTTTCCTATTCAGTCTTGAAATCACATAGTGTGAATCCCCCAACTTTGATCTTCTTTTAAAAGTTGTTTTGGAGGTGGGGGCGCCTGGGTGGCTCAGTCAGTTGAGCATCTGACTCTTGATTTCCACTCAGGTCATGATCTCAGGGTCCTGAGATGGAGCCCCGCATGGGACTCTGCACTCAATGGAGAGTCTGCATAGGATTCTCCCTCTCTCTTTCCCTCTGTCCCTCTCCCATTCTCTCTCTAAAATAAATAAATCTCTTTTTTTGAAAGATTTTATTTATTTATTTGGGAGAAAGAGAGGGGACACAAGCAGGGGACGCGGCAGAGGGTGAGAGAGAAGCTATCAACTCAGCTACCCAAGTGCCCCAATAAATAAATCTCTAAAAGAAAAAAACACGATGCCCCATCTGGGTTCAGACAGGTCCTTGCACAGACATGTTCATAGTGGTACAATAAACAAGAGCCAAAAAATGGAAACAACCCAGGTACCCATCAGTAGATGGGCAGAGGAACCAAGTGTGGCCTATCCATACGATGGGATATTATTCAGGCATAAAAAATGAAATTTTGGGGCACCTGGGTGGCTTAGTCAGTTAAGTGTCTGCCTTCAGCTTAGGTCATGATCCCAAGGTCCTAGGATCGAGCCCTGTATCAGGCTCCCTGCTCAGTGGGAAGCCTGCTTCTTCCTCTCCCACTCCCCCTGCTTGTGTTCCCTCTCTCACCATCTTTCTCTGTGTCAAATAAATAAATAAAATCTTTTTTAAAAATGAAATTTTAATACATGCTGCAACACAGAGGAGCCCTTGAAATGTTAATGCTAAAGGAAATATACCACTTACAGAAGCACAATGCACTTGTTTGCTAGTGGCGCCACGACAAACCACAGACCGTGTGTCTTAAAACACAGACATTGATTTCTCGTCGTTTGGGGAGTCTGACATCAAGATGTTGGCAGGGCTGGTTTTTTCTGAGGCCTATCTCCTTGGCTTGTAGATGGCCTGCTTTCCTCACTGCTTCCGCCCCGGGTCATCTCCTAGTCTGTGTCATCTGTGTCCAAATCTCCTCTTCCTGTATAGACACCCATCATATTAGATTAGTGCCCAACCATATGACCTCATTTTACCTTAATTACCTCCGCAAAGACCCTTATCCAACTACAGGCACATTCTGAGATACTAGGAGTTGGGACTTCAACATGAATTTGGAGAGGACGCAATTCAGCCCATAAGAGACAGATATTGTGTGACTGCACTTACATGAGGTACCTAGAAAAATCAGAGACAGAAAGTATAACGGTGGGTGCCACAGGTGAAGAGAAGGGGACACAAGAGTTAGTATTTCATGGGTAGAGTTTCTGTTTAGAATAAAGAAAACAGGGGCGCCTGGGTGGCTTGGTCTGTTATTCAGCTGCTTCAGCTCAAATCATGATCCCAGGGTCCTGGGATCAAGCCCCGCATTGGGCTCCCTGCTCAGCATGGAGTCTGCTTGTCCCTCTCCCACTCCCCCTACTTCTGCTCTGTCTCTCTGTGTGTCAAATAAATAAATAAAATCTTTAAAAAAAAAAAAGAATAATGAAAACATTCTGGAGGACTGTGGTGATGGTCACAGAACATTGTGAATGTGTTTCATGCCACTGGATTAAATATTTTAAATGATTAAAATGGTAAATTTTAGCCATAATTTTTAAAAATCAAAGAACAAAAAAGGACATTCTATTCCGAAAGCAAGAGATTAAAAAGGAAGGTAGACTCAGTTGAAAATATACTCTCAGGTCATAATTCCTTTTTTTTTTTTTTTAAGATTTATTTATTTATTTGAGAGACAGAGATAAGTAGCATTGGGGAAGGGGTAGAGGGAAAGCGAGAGAGAGAATCTCAAGCAGACTCTCCGCTGAGCACAGAGCTCAACATGGAACTCAGTCTCACAACCAACCATGAGATCACAACCTGGGCCAAAAGCAAGAGTCGGATGCTGAATGAACTGAGCCACCCAGACGCCCCTCGGGTCATAATCCTCAGAGACCTCTCACCCAGCCCTGTTAGAGCTCCACGCCAGTCTCCCCCTACATGACCCTCCGCTGCTGCTGCTGTCTGCCCAGAGCAAGGACCTCCCCTTTCCCCAGCTCCCTCTTTGGACAGCAGCTGCCAGAGCCTCGGCCGCAGGGTCCTCAGCCTCACACAGCTCCTAGAGTTTGGTCCCTCCCTGGCCAACTGATTTCCTAGATCAACCCATGCCTCAAACATTTCCTTGAGAGACACAGAACTCGGGGTTGGATGCAACAACTCAGGCCTCTGCATCTGGATCTGCTCTACACTCAACGTAACACAGAACAGAAAGTAACCTTCACCGTGACTATTTTCCCGTTTATCCTTAGAAGGACCCAAACTCCCACCAGGGCGGGAATCCCCTCCACAAAAACTCTGATATGTGTCCAGCCTTGTCTGAACACCTCAGTGGCAGGAAACTCATGAGCAGAGAGCGCTAGCTCCGTCCTGTCAGACAGACCACGTAAGGCCCAGAACCAGCCACTGGGGTCCCCTCTCCACCTGCCGTGTCACCTTCCCACTGGATCCCTCCAGGATCCCCTTGGAGAATGAGAAGGCCTCTCTCCTGATCTCAAACCAGCAGCCCGCCCTTTAGCCCCCAGGACCTGCCCAACCCCACCAACACTTCCTTCTCCTCATAGGGGAGCAGGAGATTTTCATCAATTCTCTCTTTGGGTTTTCCGACCATCCTCTTTATTTACCGCAGGGAGGAAGGCAACGGGAGACAGACGAGCTGATTTCTGATACCCATGCAGCACGTGCAGCCTTCTCTAGTCACTTTCCTGCTTCCCCTTTAATTAGATCCAGAGGCTGTCCCCCAGAACAGGCTGCACCCCGGGGGTGGGGTGGGGAGCCTGTGACTTAGGCCCCCTAATTCAGGAAACTCTGCAGCTGTCACTCCTCGTTCCTTTTCAACACCAGGGGTGTGGTGGGGGAGAGTGGGTTTGGGGAGGGCATTCCTTTCTACAGCTGCCGTAAGGAGGCCCTGCAGCCCCCAGTCCTACCCACTCCTCTCGGGTCAGCATGCGCTCCTGTCCATCGACACCAGAAACTTGCAGCTCGGTGAGGCCACAGAAGAGGACAGGGGGGTGGTACTGACTCTACTCCTAGCCAAGGACCTGCAGGGCCAAGACAGGGCAAGCAGAACTTCAAAGAGAATGAAAGAGGCAAATGCCACAGCACAGTGGCATCCAGGAAAGCACAGAGGCAACTAGATAAAGAAGGGACAATTGGAAGTGCTCGGGTGGGACAGGGTGAAGCCAGAGCCAACAAGGTCTCAGGCGAAGGATGGCCCGGCCGGCCAGCTCCAAAGGCAGCAGGAGGATTTCCCTGTGTTTTACATACTTATCGGAAGCCATTCTGAAGCCAGCTCATCAACCACTAAGGAGGCTGAGGCCACAGGAAGGCTCCCACTTCCTTCCAGAAACCAAACAACCCTTCAAACATCGCAGAGCTGGGGTGACTGCTCCCCTGCCAAAGATGCCCCAAATCGTGGCACATGCGCTTCATTTATGAGAACCCACCCTGTGCCAGAAAAGCATGAAGACGGCTGCCGGGTACTCAAAGTGTAACAAGAAAGCAAGAATTAAAAGTTAGAGTACAAGAAAACCACACCAAAGCCAGCACACAAAACAGAGCCATTCGTAAGGCTGACACAAACGCAAACGGCACTTAGTACGGAAGGTGTGTGTAACTTGATCACTCGCCAATTCACAGTGTCCTTAAAATAAGAAGCAACTGCTCGGGAGAAATGAAATTATTTCTGCTACTAAGACTCCACAGGAATGTCTTCCGAGGATCTTCTTCGTAAGAAGGACACAGTGTAACTTAATGATCCTTGAGAACATCAGCAGACATACATTTCCAGGAGGTTTATCCCTAACAGACACCCTTAAAATAGCCCAAAGGAGGCCACCAGGAACCAAGAACACCCAGTCCCCTCCCAAAGAACCCAAAGAGGGTCAATGGTACATGTTCGGGATGTATTTTCTCCTCCACTGCCACTTTACCACCTCACACACACAAGAGTAGAAGGGGAAATTGGCACAATCTATTTGGGGGGACAGTATCTACTAAAATATATTCATGATAGGGGCATGTGGGTGGCTCAGTTAAGCAACCTCTTTTTTTTTTTTTTAGATTTTACTTATTTTCACTTATTTGAGAGAGAGAGAGAGAAGGTGAGAGAGCACAAGCAGGGGGAGCAGCAGAGGGAGAAGCAGACTCCCCATTGAGCAGACCCTCCCAGGATGGAATCAGGACCCAACCTGAAGGCACACACTTAACCGACTGAGCCACCCAGGCACCCCAAGTGTCCTACTCTTGATCTTAAACTCAGATCATGAGTTTAAGGCCCATGTTGGGCTCTATGCTAGACATGGAGACTACTTAAAAAAACAATAATAATAAAATAAAATATATTCATGAGAGCTGTAAGTTGCAAGCAACCCAAACATCCACGGCTAGGTGAAAGGCTAAATCCACTGTGGTACGTTCACGCAATGGAATATACCCGGCCATAAACATGAATAAACTGCTGATACACATAAAATCATAAATAGAATCTCAGAGACATTGTGTTGGTCTAAAGAAGCCAGACAGTAAGAGTATAAATACTACACGATTTGTAGAACGACCTAAATTAGGCAAAACTAGTCCATGGTGATAGAAATTAAAATGGTGGTGAGTGAGATTCCACTCTACACCTACCAGAAAAGTTGAATAGATACAATTATATTCTGACAATACTGACTGCCGGTGACTGCAACTCATACATGACTGGTGTAAAATGATCCATCAACACACATACATTATGAAAGCAGATAAAACTGGTAAAATGTGACTGAATAAGGCTGGTGCACTGCATTGGGCACAGTGATCTGCTTCTGGTGCTGTACTTCAGGTATGCAAGACCGTAACAGAGGGGAGGATACGTGAAGGGTGCACAGTACCTCCTGGGACACCTAATTGTTTCCACAAAATTTTTTAAAGTTTTTTAAAAATAAACCAATTGAAGCCCTCACGGGGTGTTGGGTACATGGGTGTACACTGAGTCTGAGAAAACTCATAGAGCGAAACACCTAAGCTATGCTTCTCTTCTGAGCGTGTATTATGTGATACTTCAATAAACAGGTTTTGTGAAACACTGCCTTGATCCTGTCTCTCCTAGACCCCCATTCCTTCACAAAAAAATAAAGTCAAAAAAATAAATAAATAAAAATAAAGTCCAAGCTTCTTAGCAGCCTTGGATGTCCTATACCATCCCACTTATCCTCCTCTTCTCCACTTATTCCTCCTCCCAGGACAGCCCGTGCAAAGCCTGCGGGACACCATGGCCTTCCAGACCACCAGGCCTGGCCCCCAGGTGGCGTGGCCATCTGGACCAGGGCCACTGTACATGTAGCTGCTAACCCTAGATCCTTGTCACTGTCCCCCTCGTGGCTGCTGACCCTCGACCCTGTCACTGTCCACCTCATGGCTGTTGACCCTGGACCTCTGTCACTGTCCCCCTCGCGGCCGCTCACCCTGGACCCTGTCAGTGCTCCACGCGTGGCTGCTGACCCTGGACCCGTGGCTGTCCCCACAGAGGTACGGCCAGGGTAGACAAGGTTACCAAACATGGTAAGAAGAAAAAAATGAGGTATTTCCTGCGTAGTTTCTCACATTCATCACCTGTGCTGACATAACACTATTGCGGATGCTGTGGCTTAAAAATTAAACATGTCATTAAAATTAACGTCACCTGTTCCTTTCACTGCGTCACTGTTCCTTTCACTAGGACTCCCGCCGGACCCTGCTGGCTACAGCACCGACCCCGGACGGGTCCCGAGCCTCCGCAGGCGCGGGAGGAAGTAGGCGAGCGCCTCCGCCCGGGGAACACACGGAAGCCGCACGTTTGAGGCGTTTGCGTGCGAGGCGTGCGTGAGAGCACGCGGGGGGCGGGACCAGGGGCGGGACCAAGGGAGCGGGCTGGCGGGAGCGCGCGCAAGGCGGCCTGAGGCGCCAAGGAGCATGCGCTCCGAGGGGGCGGGAGGAGGGGGGGGGACCGAGTCCGGGAAAAGGCGGGGCCGCCTCCGCGCCCGTGACTTCCGCCGCCTGCTGGAGAGACCGCCTACTGTCTCCAGGCGCGCCACTGAGGGCCGGAGGAGGGGACTTTCCGGCCCCGCCCCCAAGTTCCTCCTCTGGCCTATAGGAACTGAACAGTCCCGCGGGCACCGGAGAGGCGGAGCCTCCGCCCTCGCCGGGCCAGGCGTCCTGGGCCCACAGCGCCCTCTACTGATGCTCTTAGGAGCTGCATGGAACCCGTCCAGAGCGCTTTGCACCTGGCCTGAAAGGGTAGCTCCTCGGGCTTTGGGAAGGGGCGTCCCCACCCAGATCCTAGCTAAACCCCTTCCCTCAGACACGCCTTTTAACGTAATTAAGTAAATTTAGCTAGATAGATCCAAAAAAGGAAAATTTTTTATAATGCTAAGTGAAAGAAGCTAGCTAAAGTCAAGAGGCTAAACATTGTATGATTCCATTTATATGACATTTCGGAAAAGGCAAAACTATAGGAACAGATCCGAGTGGTTGCCAGCGTCTGGACTACAAAGAGACAGTGTTGAACAATGAGGACGAGGACTGAGGACTGTGGTGATGGTTACACAACTGAATGCATTGTTTAAACTAAAACTCACACAACCAAAAACTAAAAAGTGTGAATTTTATCAAATGTAAACTACACTTTCATTTTTAAAACCCTAAAACACTTCCATTTTTAAAAACCCGAACAGAAAGCGGATTGGTGGTTGCCAAGGGCTGGGAGGAGGGACGAATGGGGAGAGACTGAGGGTGAGTTCATTCTGGAGTGGTATAAAGATTTTGGAAGTGGATAGAGGTGGCAGTTACACAACAATGAATATACTAAGTGCCTCTGATTTGTTCACATTAAAATATTTAATTTTAAGTTATGTGAATTTCACCTAAAAACATTAGAAGTTCTTAAAAAAAAAGTTCAGGCTCCAGCCTGCCTTTCTATTCAACAAGCTCCTGTCTAGAGATACTCACTGTGGGGTGAGATGTGCATTGGCCATTCCTCTCTGGCCTCAGAGCCCATGTACCTGTCACAATGTGCGCATGAGAAAAATCAGGAAAAGGGGAACACTTGGGGGTTTTGGGGGGTTTTTGTGTTGTTGTTATTGTTTTCAGATTTATTTATCTATTTGAGAGAGAGAAGAGAGAGCACATGTGCGGGGAGCGGGGGCAGAGGGAGAAAGAGTCCCAAGGAGACTCTACACTGTGCGTAGAGCCTGACGCAGGGCTCAATTTCATGGCCCTGAGATCACCATCTGAGGCGAAACCCAGAGTCAGACAGATGATCAACTGACTGCACCACCCAGGTACCCCAAAGGGAGCAGTCTGTACAGCTCTCTGAGCACAGAGGATTATGAGAGTTAAAGGTCCACCTCCCTACCCAGTAAGGCAAAATTCCCTTGTGCCACTGACGTCCAGCTTCAGATGATGAAACTAATGCTCAGAGATTAACGGGCTCGCCCAAGGAGGAACTGACTCCTGGCAGACAGACTCCAGGACCTGATCTCTTTTCACACCACACCAGGAGGTAACACTCCCTTCCCTTCTGTAGCTGGGGAGACTGAGGTTTAGGAAGGTTACAAAAGATGAGGAAGTGGCAAAGCCTAGGGACAACCAGCACCCCTGAACATCCTGTGTCCTTTCTCTAAGACATAGGAACCTGTTTCTTGGCGGTTCATTCTCTCCTTGCCTCCCACCAAGGAGTTGGGAGATCACTCCTCTTACCCCCAACACTGTCTCCCCTCTCTGCGTGATTGAGGGAGTAATCACAGGGAGTCTGGGGACCTTGACTGCTCATTGCAACACGGTGCTCAAGCTGGGGGAAGTCCTCATGCTCAGCCACACCCATGCCCCTCTGAGGGGCCCCAAGAGCGCCCCATACTCTCAGGAAGCCTTCCCCAGCTCCTCAGGACAGCACATACCTAGGAGACACAGAATCTAAAAAACAAAGTACAAACTTTATTTTGTTTCTTTATAAAGGCACAGTGGCCTCTTGGTTTTTTCCCCCCACTTTCTTAACAAAATATAATAGTTTCTCCTTGAACACAAAGACCTCAAAATTGTAAAAAAAAAAAAAAAATCAAAGCAAAAAAAAAATAAAAATAAACAAAAAACAAAAAAGATAAACGAAACCAAAACCAAAAAGAACCAACAACGAACAAAACAAAGAGAGAGACAAAGACATTTTTGGGGTAGAAGATAGGAAACCCGGAGGAGGAGGTGGGGCTGGTGGTGGTGGGGAGTGGTGAATCCTCGCGCTGAGCCGAGGCCGGGAGGGGAGGGGAGAAGGGCAGCAGCAAACCCCAACCGAGAAGCATCGTAGACCCCCGGGCCCCCAGAGAGCCCCGACCCAGCCAGACCCCCAACCCATGTAAGTGCTTAAAGGAGAAAGGAAAAAACCAAAAAGGGGAGGGAAAGAGTCAAAAACTGATGGTCTCAGGCTGGCTCTGGGGAGGGCAGAATACCTTGGGGTTTTGTTTGATTTTCCCTGTTCTTAAAAACACATTTAAATGAAAAAATGCTTTTTGGCGGAGAGAGGCCAGGCACCTGTGTCAGCTTCCCCCAGCCTCCGGGGCGAGGCCCAGCCCCAGGTGTCCCGGTGCTCCCACACGCTCCTGCCACCCCAGCCCCCGGGACCTCAGGTCAGGTGGCTTCGCTCAAAGGTGGATTTACAGTATTGAAAAAGAGGTCATAAAAGAGACCCAAATGACGTCGTAATTTTGTAAAAATTCCTCACTTGTTCACCTGCGTTGCTCCCTGTTGCTGCCCCCCGGCCCCCTCCAGCCCCAGGAAGGGAGAGGAGGGCTGGGGGGTGGTCAGGGAAGCCCCCCGTTCCCTGCTGGCTCCTCCCGGCTCTGGTCCATGGCGTCGCTGTCCGAGGCCTCCGAATCGGAGGCGGTGTCAGAGGCGTGGGCCTCCGGGCAGCTGCGGCCCGGCTTCACGATGACCGCTCGCCGCTGTTCCTCCTCCTGCTCCTGCCTTTCCTGGGTGCCCTCGATGTGCTGGATCGCCTGGAGCAGGGGGGTGGGAGGGACAGGCTGTGATGAGGGCAGCCGGGGACACTTGGACAGCCACCATCCCCCAACCCCACACAAAACCCCAGAAAGGCCCACAAGTGAGCCTAGCAAGACAGTGGCCAGCCCGCCCAACATTCGCAACTCTGCTAAGCTGAAAAACTCCTCAGAGAATCACAAGCATCTCTCATGGATATATTTCAAAGGGCCTGTTCACTTACGCAAGGTCTCTGTCATTAATTTCATTAATTCAATTTGCTGGGTTTATGTGCAACTATAGTTGCAGGGTTTTGGGGTTAGTTCTTTCTTTCTTTGTGACGCTGTTGGGTCACCCAAGGGGTGCCACGCAAAGGTGGGCATCGCGGAAACCTTGGGTCTGACCTACAGAGCAGATCATCTTTCTTCCTCCTGCACACGGGGCTTCACTGTCCCCCACCCAGCCGCTGCCACCTGCACCCCCACCCCGGGTCCTGGAGGATGGAGCCGAGAGGAAGCTCTGGACCAACCCAAGAGCTGGATGCAGTAGCCTGACACCAGGGGGCTCAGGAGCAAAGAGCCCTCTCAGCCCATAGAGGGAAGGAACGAGGTCTTCCAAGGCATGCTGCTCCCCTCCTTCTCTGCCCTAAACCTTCTCCAGGGCCACCTCCCACCGCAGACACAGAGAGACGCGGGGGTGGACACAACGGGCCTGTTCCCACACGGTGCCCCGTCCGCAAGCCCAGGTACCTGCACGATGGTGTCCAGATTTTGCCGGGACGTGGAAACAGAGTTGATGACCGAGGAGGGGCCCATGGTGACAACGTTGATGTGGTGGGAGGCAGGGGGTGGCGCCGGCACAATCACTGTGGGGTGGTGGGTGGGGGCCGGAGGGGGCAGGAGCTGCAAGACAGAGGCCCTCGGTCTCTTTCCAAAGGTTCCAGGAGCTGCCCCTTCCCTTCTGTTGTTCACAGAGGGACAGCCCTCAAAACCATCTGCTTCGAGAGAGCCTCTGCCAACCACCTCAGCCCCTGAACTCCTTCACTCACAGAGGGCCAGCCAGTTTGTGCTTCACCCCTCTTATTTTAAAAATGAGGGAAAGGGAGGCACCTGGGTGGCTCAGTGTGTCAAAGCCTCTGCCTTCAGCTCAGGTCATGATCTCAGGGTCTTGGGATCGAGCCCCACGTCGGGCTCTCTGCTCAGCAGGGATCCTGCTTTGCCCTCTCTGCCTGCCTCTCTGCCTACTTGTGATCTCTCTCTCTCTCTCTCTGTCAAATAAATACATAAAATCTTAAAAAAAAAAAAAAATGAGGGAAAGGGAATCCAAAGAGATGCTTCCAGCCATCCGAGATCCTGTGGCTCCTTCACTCTACGGCATGAAGGAAGCACTTCAACGTCTAATAAATCCTGTGGCTGAGAGGGGCCTGGGAGCTCAGTCAGTTAAGCATCCCACTTGTGACTTTAGGTCAGGTCACGATCTTAGGGTCGTGAGCTTGGGCCCCACGTCAGGCTCCACACTCAGCAGGGCGTCTGCTTCAGAGTCGCTCTTCCTTGCCCTCTGCCCCTCCCCCGACTCATGCTCGCTTTTGCTCGCTCTCCCTCAAATCAGTAAATACAAAAATTTTTAAAAAGTAAATAAATCTAGGGCACCCGGTTGGCTCAGCGGGTTAGGGCCTCTGCCTTCGGCTCAGGTCCTGATCTCCGGGTCCTGGGATCGAGCCCCGCATCGGGCTCTCTGCTCGGCGGGGAGCCTGCTTCCCCCTCCCCCTCTCTGCCTGCCTCTCTACCTACTTGCGATCTCTCTCCTCTCTGTCAAATAAATACATAAAATCTTTGAAGAAAAGAAGAAAAAAAAGCAAATAAATCTTAAAGAAGAATACACTGGTTGTCAGGAGCTAGACTCTGGGTTTAGACGGCCAAGTCCCTGAGAATCACGAGTGGCCACGTACCGTAACCTTTCTGCGCCTCAACTCTGCCGTCAGTAAGATAGGAAGAGTAAGAGTTCAGGCCTCCAAGGCGCACTACAAGGCTTCAGCGCCCTAGTGTATGCAGCACACCTGGGAACCAGTCGCCTTGGGCCCGGGTTGGCCCTGCCGGAGCCCAGAGGCCCCGATGCCGCAGGGCAGAGCCCCTCCCGGACGCCTCCCGCTCACCTGGGTCCGCAGGTGCTGCTGTTCGCGCTCTAGTTTCTCCTGGTGCAGCAGCCGCACCTGCTCCTGCTGCTGCTGCAGCTGCACCTGCTGGGCGATCACCTTGAGCTTTTCCGGGTACATGTGGGCCTCCAGCGAGCGCACCTGGGGGCAGGGCAATAGGTTCAGGGGCAGGGCTCGGACCACCCCGGTGCCTCCCCGCACCTCGGGCCCGGCCCTCCCCAGGCTCTGTCCTCGGCCAAGAGGCCACTCGCTCCTGCTGCAAACCCCAGGGAGGCGCTCGGCTGCCCTCAGGGTAGAGACCAAAGTCCTCAATGCAGCCTGCCAGTCTCACCCTGGCTCATCTCCTCTCCTGCCACGCCTCTCTCATGCCCTGCCCCCTCCCACCACCAGGCCCCTGCCCAGGCTGTTCTGGGCAGAGCACCCTTCTCCCCTCTCTGCATGGTTGACTTCGAGACTTGACCTCCCGATCTCAGCTCAAGTCACTTCCATGGAGAAGCCATGGGGCAGCGTCTCTGCAGCCAGCCCAAGTCCACCTCCCTGGTGCCCACCGTTGGCACATGGCCTTTACTACAGCTGTGGTTTTATTTTACTTTTTTTTGTTAAGAAGTCATTTACCTACTTGAGAGAGAGAGCGAGAGAGAGAGAGAGCGCGCATGCACACGCAGACAAGTGTGGGGGGAGGTACGGAAGGAGAGGGACAAGCAGACTCCCCTCTGAGCAGGGAGCACGACAGGGGGCTGAATCCCAGCACCCCAGGATCGTGACTTAAGCCCCCCAGACGGCCCACAGCTGTGTTTTTACAGTATGAGATCCTCACTAAGGTTCCCCCACCCCATACAGACCGGGACCCCGAGGAAAGGGAGCTGTCTGCTCCCCGCGGGTCCCTCACTCGTAGGTCCGGCACAAAACAGGTGCTCCTGCAAATACCTGCTCAACCCAGGAGCCTCACCTGCTCCTCCAGCATCATGCGCACTGAGCGCTCCTTGTCCAGCTGCTGCCTCAGCTCGATCATCTCCCTGCGCAGGTCCTCCGCCTTCTCGTCCTCCCAGATGTCTGGTGACCCGATGCCCTCGTCTTTGTCCTCCGCCCGCCGCCGCTTGGGGGATGAGCCGCTCAGCTCCTGGGGACCCCAAGGGGCCAGTGAGTGTGCCTTGACATCCTCATACTACCAACAGCACCACCAGCAGCATGGAAGTCAGAAGACCCCCTCACAGCCCCCCAAGCCCGCCTGGCCCAGGTGCACCGGCACTAAGGAGCCCCACTCTGCAAAGCCAACAAATAGCCAAAGGCCAGACAGGGAGGCAGAATGGACTTGCTTTCCAGAAATCACCCGGTTCTTCCAGAGCCCACCCCACTGCACTTGACCGATGGGTAAACTGAGTCCCAGGAAGGCAAGCACCTGAAGTAGGAAGGTCAGTGGGAAAGATACAGCCCTCAACCCCATTGGGTCCCAGGCCACCGCTGAGCCGGGACAGACCGAACAAGGGAAAAGGAGCCAGGAGGAAGGCAGGGCACTGCGGCAGCGGGGGGCCTCCCCGGGGGGTTACCTGGATAAAGCGCTTGAGCTGGGTGTTCTGCTGCAGGAGCCTGGTCTTCTCCTGCTCCAGGGAGAAGATGTACTCTGCCGTCTGCTGGAGAATGGCTGCCTGGGGGCGGGAGGGACCAGTCAGGGAGCCTAGCAGGCAGCGTCTGCCAAGGCTCACTTTCTTCTCCCCACGAAGCCCACCACTTCCTCCAGGAAGCCTTCAGGGTCCTAGCCCACCTTGCTGAGCTTCTCTCCATCTGTGTGGGGGATGAGGGTCTTGAGGGACTGGAAGCCCGCGTTGATGCTCTGCATACGTCTCCGCTCGTTGCTGTTGGCGATCTCCCGCCGAATCCGCCGCTCCTGGTCCCTCTGAGTCTCAGGGGTCAGTGGAATGTTGGCAAGGCTGCAGGGAAGGACAGAGACAGGCTCAGGCTAGGTGCCCTCCATGCCCTGCCCTGGCTGGACCCTGTCTTTCCAATTCTTCTGCAGAGGGCCCCTAGTAGAGCTGTGATCCCTCCCGGTGCAGAAGATGCCTACGCGCACCTGGCAGACCCGGAGGGTGCTGGAATAGAACGCTCTGGATGCCTACAGGTCCCAGCCCTGGTGTCTGGCCGGCACGTGGGGGTGGGGCCCCAAAGCCTGAATGGCTACCAAGAACCTGTGTGATTCCGATGCCGATGGCGTCTGAGGGTAACTGCAGACACCTGTCCCTGGGACACCCCTGAGCTCCTTGCTATATCCCTCCCTCAGCACTACAGGCTTGAGGACTGGGGGACACATTCCTCACCCCTCCCCATTGCCACAACCCTATCTCCAGCCACAAACCCCAGCCTGGGCCCAGACACCCCATGCTGAGACTTCAGAAACGAGACAGGTACTACTCACTCCAAGAAGGAGACATCAGTCCAAGCACCCCTGGAGACACTCCTCCCCCAAGCCCACGCACCCCGAGAGGAAGGCCCGCCCAGTGCCAGAGAAGCAAAGCTCCCAGTGTGCAGTCGCCAATGTTACTACAAATTATGTGACTGGATCTTACAGGAGCAGCAGCCAGTGGGGTGAGAGAGAAGGCAGCCAGTGGAAGGGGGAGAGGCTGTGGGCCCAGAGGCATTGGCAGGAGGCAGAGACAGCAGCGGGGACTGTGGGCCCAACGCCACCGCTCCCAAGGGGTGGGCCTGTGTGTGGCCTGGAGGAGGCATTCCCCCTTTCCCGGCCCTCTCCTGCAATTCCCCCCACCCCTGGCCTGATGGCTTCCAGATGCTGGGCTCCCAGAAGAGGCCACTGGCCCCACCCAAAGCCACAGCCCTGGCTTCTTCCTGAGGGGCCCTCCCGGGGTGACCTGGTCCAGGCCTGGGCCAAGAGAGCTCACAACCCTGGTTCTAGAGAAGTGGGGAAAAAGACTACGGACAGCCTTATTCCACTGATGGGGACCCGGGGCTCAAAGAGGTGCCCATGCCCCCAAGCCCATCCCCAGGTGGAAAGGAGTTTGCTCAGAAACCCAAGAGAATGCGTCTGTGACAGCTGGAGACAGCCAAGGCCTTTCCTGGCCCCCCCACCCCACCCCACCAGTCCTACTCCAGACCTGCAGGACCCTGCACTCGCCCTTGCCCCTTCTTCAGCCTTGGCCTCCTCTCCTGACAGAGAGGTAGTCCACATCAGCCTCGGCTGGGGGTCCACAGACAAGACCTCTTCTCCACCAGCACTCCCAAGACCTCCTGGGCTCCCCTCCCTCAGGATGCAGTTTCCTCACACCGCCCTGGGGTGTCGATGCTGGAAAGGGGGCCCACAGCCCTTTCTTCACAAATGAGACTCGGGGCTCAGACTGAGGAGGGACAGGTCTTAGAGTCAGACTACCAGTCATCTGGCTCCCCAATTCTGGGCCAGGGGCACCTCACTTCTCCCAGTTTCCCTGCCCCTACAGTGGGATGGCTGGACAGAACAATGGAGAGGATGCCAGCCCGACCCCTGATGCACAGTGGCTTGCCTGCCCTTTGGGGAAGTGGGTAGAACCTAGTCCAGGCTCCCTGGTTTGGCTCTGCCCTCCCGCAGAAGAAGAAGTGGGATAGGGAGCCAGGCTGGCTCAGTGGGAAGAACGTATGACTCTTGATCTTGGGGTCATGAGTTCAAAGCCCATGTCTGGTATAGAGCTTACTTTAAAAAAGAGGTGGGGAGAGATGTCCTAAGGAAGCCAAGCCACCAAGGTCAGAAAGCCAGACCAGGGCTCAACAGGTGCCTACAGATGCCAAGGCCCAGCTCTCCTCCCCCCACTGATGGTACCCTCCACTGATGGCTCACGAAGTGGCTGCCGCTTACCAGAGCCCCCTGTATGGCCTTGCCATACACGGTGGTGTCCCGCCCCTCCTGATGAACAGTGGGACAGGCACAGAGGTGAAGTGGCCTGCCCAAGTCCACCATGAAAGACAGGAGGAGCAGGGTTCCGGCAATGCGGCTCCTGCACGGCCCGACCCCCCGCCGCCCCCGCCAAGTCCTACCAACTACCCCCGACCCCCAGAGAAACCAGAGTTCAGCCCCGCTTCCCCAACCAACCAGTTCGTCTGCGCATGAAAATCTCTGCCCTGGGAGACCCTCAGCTCCTCCCATCTCCCCGGGATGCCCAAGAACTGGGGACACCACCGAAGAGTGAAGGACTCAGGCAGGCAGATAGCAGGAGCCTGCTCATCCTGGCTCTTCCTAATGTTCCATCCGTTCGGTCTCCTTCGCCCAGCCTCCTGGCTCAGGAACCAGCTACGGGGGAACCTAATGCAGGCTTAAGTCCCAGAAAACAGATCTCACCCCAAAGCTGCAGTTCCTCGTGACGGATTGCCACCGAGACCCTAATGGATAAGTCACCTAAATAGCTCTGGAAGTACCAGCTGAGTTTTTCTAATAGAATGTGGACTAACCAGGGGTTCTGATTGGTGGAATGTTAACTCATCGGGGTTCTGATTGGCGAAAGCATGACGAACCGGTTGTTGATTGGTGGAACCACGGCTAACCAGGGGTCCTGATTGGTGGGCATGCTGGCCAACCGGGGCTCCTGAATGCTGACCAACCAGAGATTCCTATGGTGGAGGGCTGTTCCAGCTACTGTACTAGATAGGGATAAAGGGGATTTTTCTACAAATACCTCAAAGTTTCTTACACTTCTTTCTGAGTTTTGCCTTTGAATGGTAAGGCCCTCTGCCCCCTCCAAACCAACTTCAGACTCGCAGGTGAGCAGTGAAGGGAGCCTGGTCCACTGACACCCAGCGTCTGCTGCTTCTCTCCCTCCCACACTGCCCTACGACAGCCGGTGTCCAGAAGGACAGCCAACAGCCAAGAACAGTTTGGGTACCAGCCCTGGGTGCCGAGACTGCCATCCCAATACCAGAGTAGCCCCAGACGGTCCCCTGGGAAAATAACACCAGCAAACCAATCAGAGGCTCTGGGGTAGGGAGCACACTCAAGGCAGAATCCTGATCCGGGCCTGTTCTTCCTGCCCAGCCCAAAGGCAAGTAGCCCCCATCCACCTACACCCCCAAGCTTGGTTCGAGCCTCAGATCACCCATGGGGAACTCTCATGTTTCATTGCCCATAGCCACTCACACACCTGCCACTCAACATGGACAGTGAGAGGTGGGAAAGCCCACATGGGATTTCTCCCACACCCCAAGAGGAAGACAGGAGGGAAGAAATGACCCTCAGCAAGGACTCCCAAGGTACTCCTCTTTCTCTGTGCCACCAAGTACTGAAGCACCCCAGGGCCTTCACCCAGACCCAATGCTTCTATCCGTACACCTCACTCTGGCCAGCCTGCCACCCCTGCCCTCGGCTCTGAACAGACCATGGCCAGGCTGTTCCCATCAGAAACACCTCTCACCTCCCTATGGCTTCCTCAGCCCCTCAGAGGGAGCTCCCTGCACTGTGTTCAAGTACAAACCAGCTGGCCATTTACTAGCCATGGAACCCCATTCTGAGGCACTTCATCTCCCAAAGCCTGTTTACCCACCTGTAAAATGGGGGAATACTGCCTCACTTCATAGGGTCATGGTGAAATTTACAAGACATGGAGGAGGAGGGCCCCTGGCTGGCATGAGATTCTCAATCTCGGAGGTCATAAGTTCAAGCCCCACATTGGGCACAGAGAATACTTTTAAAAATAAATAAATAAGGAAGGAAGGAAAAATGATCCTTAGGTTATAAGAGAAAGAAAGGGAGGGAGAGAGAGACGGAAGAAGAAAAAAAGAGATTGAGGAAAACAGGATGCCTTGTTTTTCCAGAGTCTGTACCCAGGACTCCAGGAGATCTCAAGATCTCTCTTACGGGGCTGACAACACTCTTTAGCACCAGACACTGCACTGTTAGGACAGGGTCAGTTCCGGTTCCCAGCACAGAGTAGGTGCCATATATATATACTGGATCGGGGACTCAGCACACACTCCAAAGCCCCTGTCTCCACCTCCAAGAAATGGTCTCTTTCCCTCCACCAAGCACAGCAGGCAAACACTTTAAGGCCACGATGCTCCTGCTTCTAGTTTTGAGTGCTATTTAACATACACCGGGCGCTTTCCAGACACACGGCCAACCTTCACAGGTGCTCCATTTTACAGAAGGGGAAAGCAGCGAGACCACACAGGTCCAAAACTACCCAGCTGGGGCATGAGCCAGGCTAGGATGGTGATCCGGGGTGTGATCCCACTGTGCAGTACAGCCCCCTCCAGTGGGTCTTGGAGTGGGATGAGAGAGGGAGGGAGCCCTTCTAGTCCCTGAGGGATGGAACAAAGCCAAAGCCCGCCAGCCTCAGAAGCCAGTCCACACAGCCCGAAGGTCCCACCCAGCCCACATACTTGATCCCACCTCACCCTACAGCTTCTTCTGAAAATGAACAAACCCAGAGGACCCAACTCCATACCCACTGCGTGGGCTTACAGCTGTCTCACAGATAGACAGGCGGAGCGTGTCCCCATGCCCGAGCCTGGGGAACCTGACCCCTAGAGACTGCTGGACTCCTATAAAGCGGGGCTTGGGACAGGGACAGTGAAGCCAGAGTCCTAGGAGGCCAAGAGAGGATTCAACAAAATCCCAGGCCTGGTGGCCAGAGGTCCCCAGTGTGCCAAGCCTGTCCAGGATCGGGCCCAAATAGTCCCACCCAGCCCTTCTCTGAGCAAACAGCCACTAGGGGTAGGACCAGGGCTCTGGGATCAGGATTCAAGTTTTCAGCCCCTCCACTTGCCCTTCTCAAGCCTGTGTCCTCATCCCATACGGGAATCATAAGGCCGCTTAACTAAGGAAGAACAGTGAAAATTCAGTGAGACAAAAATCTAGCAAAACGAGTCCATAAAACATATTAAGAGCTCCAGAATGTTTTTTCTTCTTTACCTATTACAAGTTGGCCCTCCGGGTAGACCTTCTGGAAGGGCCAGCCCCCAGGGTGGCCACTCCCCCTGGCTGCCCACCATCCTGAACTTGAGAACTGTTAAGGTAGGAGCCCTGGGGCGAGGTAGGGTGTGTGTGCATCTATGTGCAACAACCTTCCCCGAACCCGATTTCTGCAGCCCTTGATGTCCACCGGCCTGGGCCACACCGCCCCGGGCTCCTCCTCCCTCAATCCCCGCCCAGCCTGCCCCAGGCGGCAGAGCACGTGGCCCCAGCCCTAGGGAGCCATTTCGCTCCAGGAGCGGAACGGCTGTAAGGGGGCTGCAGGTTCCAAACCTGGGCACACAGGAGAGCCCCAGATGCAGCACTGCCATGTCCCGCGGACCATGTTCAGTGCAGATGCCCAGGCCCTTCTCCTGGCCAGTGGACTTGCGGCATGTGCATTTTAACAAGTGTCCACGGGAACGGGATGCGAGTGGTGCACGCACCTACCACCCTTGGTGAAGAGTGGATCTGGAGCAATGCGGGCTAAACCTGGGAAGTGGCTCGCTGGGAGGGCCGCGGACCTGGGATCACCCACCCACGCACCCACCCGGCTCCGAGATTGAACACATTCGGTTTATGGCTGGGGGGAGGGGCGTGGGATGGGAAAGTTTGCAGCCCAGACCTGCGTGCGGCAGGCAGCGACCTCGTGAGGCCAGGGGCAACGTCCGGTGCCCCCTCCCCAAAAAGCACTCCCACCGGGCCTTCCTGGCCCATCCAACCCTCGGGAGCCGAGCTTTGTGCGAGGAAAGCGTGGCCCGGGCGCGCCTACAAATCCCACAATGCTGCACCGGCGGGACGCCGGGAACTACAGCTCCCGAGAGGCTGCGCGCCGAGGTCCGCCTACTCCAAAAGGGCTGCAGAGTCACGTCCAGGCCTCGCTAGTAAACAGCGCTCGGGCGCGGGCGGCAAGCGAGCGAGCCGCAGCCAACGTGCCGGAGTCCGTGGCGCCCCCCGGCCGGTAGCGCCGGCCTCTCGGATCCCACCCATTCTCGCGCCCCCAGTCGAGCACGCCCCCCAACCCCGCTGGAGCCCCGCTCGCTGCAAATACATCACCCGGCTCCCAGATCCTTCCCCCCCACCCCGCGCCCAGAGCCGCGGCGTGGCTGCATTGTAGCCGCCCGCGCCGCGGGCCCCACGCGCGGCCCGGGCCCCCCAAGTCCCCTTGGAGGGGGGCACCCAGAGACAGCGAAGAAGGAGGGAGAGGAAGGAAGCCGCCGCAGGAGGGGGGAGGAGGAAGCGCGGGGGGGAAAGCCACCAGCACCAAGCATGGCCGGGACTGCTGCAGAACCACGTGGGTCTGTTTGCAATTTACAAACGTCGCGACTCGCCCGCCTGCAGCGGACAAAAGTGACCAGGGCCACTTGGGGCCCCCACGTTCCGGGGGAGGAGGGTCCCCCGGCGGCGCGAGCCCGACGCGCAGGGCTGTAGCCGCCCCGGTGGCTAAGAAAGGCGAGCGGGGTCGGCAGCGCGGGCCATGCGTGCGCACACGCGCGCCAGCCCGGGCGGGCTGGCCGGGGGCTGCAATCATGGGAAGGGGGTGGGGGAGAGGAGGAGTACACACCTACAGAGCCCTCCTATCACTTCTTTCTCTGTTTTCCTGAAATGTTGCAAAGAGGGCACCTTCTGAGTGGGCACCATGAAATACTCCATAGCGATCGGCCCCCCTCCTCTGCACGAGCCGGGTCCCGCGGTCCGCCGGAGAATGCAAGATGGAAATCCGAATCAAAGGGCAGCGCCGGACGGAGGTGCAGAAACGGCCGGTCCCAGATGCTGGCGGCGGCGGCGGCGGCGAGGGGAGGGAGGCGGGCGGGAGGGGCGGGAGGGAGGTCTCTCCGGCCTGCCTCCCCGGGCGTGTGTATGTGTGTGTGTGTTTGCAGCTGATCAGATGTCTGTTTCAAGGCGGGAAACAGCTGGTGAAAACTCAGCACTCCCCCGGCCTCCTTCCGCGGAGTAAGGAATTGCATGTAAACAAAGGACTATTTGCAGCGCCCCCCGGGCGGCTCGAGGCCGGGGCGAGATGGGCGCCGGCCCCCGGGGGCCGGTTGCGGCCAGGGTCTGCGGGCCTAACCCCCCGGCACCAGGAGCGGGGGGCTGGGGGCCCACTGGGGGGGCGCGGCGTGAATGGAGCGAGCTGCGACCTAGCTACATGCGCCACTATGGGTGATGAGGTCCATCAGCTGACAGGTTGGCAAGCATTGCAAAAAAAAAAAAAAAAAAAAAAGGCCAGCCACCGCGAGGAAGCCTAGCTCGTTACGTCCGGGGTCCGGCAGGCACTGCCCGATGCAGGGTCTCCATGCTCGGCGGCCCTCGGGGACAGAGGACGCGCAGCTAGGCCGACGAAGACGGCTTAGGCGGCCTGGGGTGCTGCTCGGGGCTTTTTCTTTTTCACGGTTGCAGCTGCACGGAGAGGAGCCGCTTTGGCGCGCTCCCTCCGAGCCCAGGGCCCCCTGGAAACTTGCGTCACAGCCACCTCTTCCCACATGTAACTTAGGGCCGACTTCGGAGGCCAGCCGGCCCCCTCCCTCCCTGCCTGCCCAGTTGGCCGCCCAGCCCACGCTCCGGTGCCTGGGAATCCCGGAGCCGGGGAGGAGGAAGCAAAGGGGGGCGCGTCGGGCGCCTCAGATCCTGGGGCTGCTTTAGGAAACGGAGGCCCCGGTGGGGGAGCGAAGGGTGGAGGCAGGCCAGGACGGCAGCGGCCCCGGGGGCAGGCTGCCAGCGCGGCCCGGAGGTCTGGTAGCTGCTGCCGAGTACCTTATTACCGCGTTATTACCAACCCTCCCACTTTCCCCCTCCGCGGGGAGGCTGGACAGCAGGAGGCAGAGGGCCCAGGCTTCTCATTCATGGCTGAGCCAGTGCAGGACCTGCTCCTCCGCCAGGGTGCGCTCTCTACTACGGGTGATGGCCCGGGGCGGGGAGGGAGGGACGCTGTGGCGGCCAGCTTCCGTCCTCCCTCCCACGTCCCTCCCCTGGCTCCTGGAGGGTTGGCCCCTGGTTCAGGAAGACCACGCCTGCCTTGGAATGTCCTCCCTCCTGCCCACCGCCTTTCCCAATCCCATCCGCCTTCAAGGTTCCGCCCAAATCGCGCCTCCTAATTAAAATATTCCTACTAATCGCAAGAGTTACTATTACTTTAGGAACTATTACTGTTACTAGATATTGTACAACCTTATAGATTTTTGCATGCCTGTTCTCCAAACCTTGAAGCAACCTGTTGGGCAGTTTCTCTGAGTACAGATCCCAGTCCCTGGAAAGCCTCACTATTGGGACAGGAAATGTGCTCAGGAAATGATGACTTCTGGGGGGCAAATAGGATACAGGGCCACATAGCTGTATACACTGAGTCAGGTCTATAGTGCCTGAATGGAGGAATAAAGGAATGAAAGAATGAATGAGTGAATGAGAGCCGGGAGAAGTGTGCGTACCCCTTACTCTTCTCTTAAGGAACTGCCTTGGTGGAGCCTGGTTCCCCCTGAGCGCCCTGTCACTCAAACTGGTCTCCCCATTTCTGCCAAAGGTGCCAAAATGAGGCCTCCTCCTCCATCCCGTGGCTCAGCTGCCCCTCTCCCAAGGCCTGAAATACCACAGCAGCCCCCACCCACCACTCCATTCCAACTCCCTCCCAACACTCAGCCTTCTTTCCCAAAGTGACACAAGACTTCCTCCAACTCCAGGCTGTCCCCATTCCCAGGACTCCCAAACTGGGTCAGTCCACTGTGCCCCCTGCAAAATCCCTTACAGCCCCCACCCCTGATTCTCTTGGTAACCTTCCTGCTCTAAACTAGGGGTCAGCAAACTTTTTCTGTAAAGGGCATGTAAAAAGTTATTTGTAATACTTTCCCATTGCTACTGTAACAAATTAACACCTAGTTCCTGGCTTAAACCAATACAAATGTATTCTCTGGAGGTCGTAAGTCCAAAAGGTTTTATTTGACTAAAATCCTGCTGTTGGGGATGCTTGGGTGGCTCAGTTGGTTAAGCGTCCGCCTTCTGTTCAGGTCATGATCCCAGGGTCCTGCTCGAAGGGGAGCCTACTTCTCCCTCTGCCTGCTGCTCCCCCTGTTGGGTTCTCTGTTTCTCTCTCTCTGGCAAATAATTAAATCTTTTTAAAAATATATTTTTAAAAATTATAAAAAAATAAAATCCTGGGGCGCTTGGGTGGCTCAGTCAGGTTAAGCAGCTGCCTTGAGCTCCAGTCATGATACCAGGGCCCTGGGATGGAGCCACACTTTGGGCTCCTCGCTCGGCAGGGAGCCTCCCTCTCTCTCTGCCTGACGCTCCCCCTGCTTGTGGTCTCTCTCTCTCTGACAAATGAATATAATCTTTAAAAATAAATAAATTTTAAAAATAAAATCCTATTGTCAGCAGGGCTGCGTTCCTTCTGAAAGCTCTAGGGGAGACTCCTTTCCTTACCTTTTCCAGCTTCTAGAGGCTGCCCATGTTTCTTTTTTTAAAGATTTTATTTATTTATTTATTTATTTATTTATTTGACAGAGACACAGCGAGAGAAGGAACACAAGCAGGGGGAAATGGAAGAGGCCCAGCAGGGAGCCCCATGCGGGCCTCAATCCCAGGACCCCAGGATTGTGACCTGAGCCAAAGGCAGACGCCCAATAACAGCCATCCAGACACCCCTGCCCATGTTTCTTGACGGGTGACGCCACTCTAATGGCTCACTCCAACCCCTGCTTCTATTACCATATCTTCTTCTCCGACTCTCCCTACTCTGCCTCTTTTATGATGACCTTGGACCCACCCACATAGTCCAGAATAATTTTCCCATCTCAAGATCCTTGCCTTAGTTGTATCTTCAAAGCCCCTTTTGCCACATAAGGTAACTTAAAAGGTTCTACTGATTAGGATTTTAAAACCTTGGGGGGACCATACCATTCTCAGCTCAGGGGTCATACAAAACCTGACAGAGGTTGTCATAAGCCCCAGCAGTTCCACTCTTAGGTATATACGCAAAAGAATGAGAACAGGGGGGGCGCCTCGGTGGCTCAGTGGGTTAAAGCCTCTGCCTTCGGTTCAGGTCATGATCTCAGGGTCCTGGGATTGAATCCCACATCGGGCTTTCTGCTCAGTGGAGAGCCTGCTTCCCCCTCTCTCTCTGCCTGCCTCTCTGCCTTCTTGTGAGCTGTCAAATAAATAAATAAAATCTTTTTTTAGAAAATTAAAAAAAAAAAAGAATGAGAACAGGGACTCCAAGGGGTAATCATTCACAGGTGTTCATAGCAGCATTACTCACAGCAGCCAAAAAATGCAAACCACCTACTGTCCCTCAAGTGATGAGTGGATGAACAAAATGTGGTCTATCCATACAATGGAATATTATTTAACCTTAAAAAGGAATGAAGTGGAAGAAAAAAAAGGAATGACGTGCTAATATATATTACAATATAGATGAACCTTGAAAATGTGGTAAATAAAAGAAGCCAGGATACAAAAGATCACATATTGTATGATTCCACTGGGATGAAATTCACTGTGATGGAAAGTAGATCAGAGGTTACAGATGGGATGTGTGTGGCGGGGTTGGGGGAACGGGGGAGTATTGTTTGATGAGTATGGTGTTTCTGTTTGGGGTGACGGAAAATTTTGGAAACAGTGACGGTTGCACAACATTGGGAATGTAATTAATGCCACTGAGTTGTACACTTTAAACGTATTTCATTTTTATTTTTTTAAAGATTTTATTTATTTATTTGACAGAGAGAGAGATCAGAAGCAGGCAGAGATAGGGGGAAGCAGGCTCCCCACCGAGCAGAGAGCCCGACATGGGGCTCAATCCCAGGACCCTGAGATTATGACCCGAGCCAAAGGCAGAGCCCCCAACCCACTGAGCCACCCAGGCGCTCCTCGTTTTTATTTATTTTAAGTAGGCTTGACACCCAATGTGGGCTTGAACTCATAACCCCAAGATCAAAAGTCACATGCTCCACCAACTGAGCCAGCCAGGTGCCCCCAGAATTGTACACTTCAAGATGGTGACAACAGCAAACTTTATGCTACGTACATCTTACCACAATAAAAGAAAAAAAAATGGCAGGGGAGCTGGATTTCACCCGTGGGCTCTAGTTTGCTTGACCCCATTGATCCTGCCAGTGCCTTGCCCCTTTATTGTCTCACTTCCCTCCTTATCCATCTTAGAATTCACAACCCATCAGTATAATCCTTCCCTTGCTTAATCCTTCCCTTGCTTATAATCTAACCCCTCCTGCCTCACCCTGACCCTCCCCACTAGCCGAACAGCCCCAGAAAAGGAAATCCCACAACCTAGCCGACTGATCTTATTTTCACATCCCACAGTGGAACCTCCTATTGCCCAGGTCTGTTTTCCCTCCCACCTTCTCCTCTCTTCAAGACCTTCATCATCTCCCTACCTTCTCACTCAGCTGCCTGATTTCTGGTCCTGTTTCTCTGAGAAAATAGGACCGACCTTGATGAAAAACCCCACACACTCCTCTTGCTGCCTCTGCCTTCCTCTCTGCACCTGTAATCCGCCATCCAGCCTGCATCCCGGGTGAACGTCCGCACTCTGCCGGTGCAGGCACAACCCCTCCGTGAGTATCATTCGGAGATGCTTCTCCGGCATCCTCACTGCGTGCCCTCTCTCGGATCCTTTCCATCACCAAGAACGAGCTGTGTTGTTCCCATTTAAAGACTAAACCAAACCAAACACCCACAGCCCTCCACCCCTTCCAGCTGCCACTCTCTCCCTGCTCTTCTTTACAGCGGAACTCCCTAAGTGGGTGTTTGGTTCAGTCTCCCCTTCTCTCCTGCATCTCCTGCATCAAACTACTCTTGCATCACTGGTCACCTCCAAGGATCTCCGTTGTCTGTCTGCTCTGTGACCTTCTTGTTCTTTTTTGCTTGGCATCTGAGACACCCCCCACAGCCAAAGTCCTTGGACCTTGTCTCTGTCTACATACACACTCCCTGATTTTGGACAATAGAGTTCCAGAAAGGACCAGAGCCGTATGGTGTGGTTCAGAATCCAGGTTCTACCTGAACCCCAGCTTCAGGTATTAGGGGTGACCACGGGCAAGTTCCTTAGCCTGACTCAGCTTCCTCCCCAGGAACACAGAGGCTGTGCCGCACCTGGCCTACAGGCTGTTGCAAGAAGTCTGTGCTCCACCTGGCATGTGGGAGCATTAGTAAGCGGCAGTTGTTACCGCTGATGCCAGGTTGCCACGAGCAGCGGGGGCCAGAGGCATCTGAGCTGGCCGGGGAAGAATGACAGGGTTTGGTGGTGGTGCGCAGGGGAGGGACAGAAGAGGGACCAAGCTCTTCTCCCTTCCTGCTAAAACCTGCCACAGGTGAAAAGAACAGGTGTACTGTAAGGTTCTTTGCTGAGCTTTATGGTAGATGCCTGCACACAGGGTCGGGGGGGTTGACAGTCAGCCTGCGGACCACTTGCCCTTTAAAGTGTATGGGGGGGTGGGTCTCTGTGAAGACTGAGAGCCCCTAACTGCCCTGGTGGATATCTACTGTCATCTACGGAGCTAACACACAGCTGGCCCCCTACAGCTGGATTCTGGCTGCAGAGGCGGGCAGACACTGCTCTGGAAAGTAGGCATGGGGAGGGGGCTGGCTTGACCCGGGGAAAAGAGCTGTGACAGCAGTGTGGCCTCAGAACATGGGCCCTCCTTCCTCTGCACTGTCAAATAGGAGCCCACCCAGCTCCCTTCTTCCCTATTCCTGCCCTTCCCCCAACCCCATCCCCAAATACCAGGTAGGAAGACTGCACAAGAGTCATCGACAGGCTTTACAGATAAATGAATCAAAAAAACATGGTCTAGGGACGCCTGGGTGGCGCAGTTGGTTGGGCAACTGCCTTTGACTAAGGTCATGATCCCAGCATCTTGGGATCGAGTCCCGCATCGGGCTCCTTGCTCCGCAGGGAGCCTGCTCCTCTCTCTGCTTCTGCCTGCCTCTCTGCCTGCTTGTGTTCTCTCTCTGTTAAATGAATAAATAAAAATCTTTAAAAAAAAAAAAAAAAAAAAACATGGTCTAGGGGCACCTGGGTGGCTCAGTGGGTTAAAGCCTCTGCCTTCGGCTCAGGTCATGATCTCAGGGTCCTGGGATCGAGCCCCGCATCGGGCTCTCTGCTCAGCGGGGATCCTGCTTCCCCCTCTCCCTCTGCCTGCCTCTCTGCCTGCTT
>CM052805.1:3113784-3146157 GCA_028533885.1 Nasua narica
TTAAAATCTTTAAAAAAAAGATTTTATTTATTTATTTGACAGAGAGAAAGAGATCACAAGCAGGCAGAGAGGCAGGCAGAGGGAGAGGGGGAAGCAGGATCCCCGCTGAGCAGAGAGCCCGATGCGGGGCTCGATCCCAGGACCCTGAGATCATGACCTGAGCCGAAGGCAGAGGCTTTAACCCACTGAGCCACCCAGGCGCCCCAAATAAAATATTTAAAAAAAACAAAAAAACAAAAAAAAACGTGGTCTATGCATCCAATAGGTATTACTCAGCCATTAAAAAGGAACAAAGTACTGGGGCCCCTGCGTGCTCAGTCATTTAAGCCTCTGACTCTTATTTTCAGCTCAGGTTGTAATCTCGGGGTTGTGGGACCAAACCCCGTGTCGGGCTCTGCACTGGGGGTGAACCTGCTTAAGATTCTCTCACTCCTCCCCCCCCTTTTTTTAAAGGTTCTATTTATTTATTTGATAATAACATAAGAAGAACATAATAAGAATATAAGAAGGGAGGAGGGCCAGAGGGTGAGGGAGAAGCAGACCTCATCAGCAGGGAGCCTGATGCGGAACTCGATCCCAGGACCCCTGGGATCATGACCTGATCTGAAGGCAGAGGCTTTAACCCACTGAGCCACCCAGGCGCCCCATCTCTCCCTCTCTTAAAAAAATAAATAAAAATTAAAAAGGAATGAAGTACAAATACAGGCCACCACCTGGATGAACCTTGGAAACCTGGTGCTTAGTGAGAGAAGGCAGTCACAGAAGGACGTAGGGTATACAATTCCATTAAGTGAAATATCTAGAATAGTCAAATCCAGCGACAGGCAGCAAATGAATGGTTGCCAGGGGCTGGGAGCAGGAGGGAATGGGGAGTGCCGGCTAATGGGTCAGGGAGAGATCTTCTTGGGCTGATGAAAATATTCTAAAATTGATTGTGGTAATGATTGCACAACTCTGTGAATATACTACCTGATCGTGAAAAAACTACCTGATCATACACTTTATTTTTATTTTTTATAAGATTTATTTATTTATTTCTCAGAGAGAGCGAGTGTGCACAAGCAGGGGGAGCAGCAGAGGCAGAGGGAGAAGCAGACCCCCACTGAGCAGGTAGCCCCATGCGGGCCTCAATCCCAGGACCCTGGCATCATGACCTGAGCCAAAGGCAGACACTTAACTGAACCACCCAAGTGCCCCAATAAATAAATCTTTTTCAAAAATCGTAAAAAAAAAAAAAAGAGCACCCATTTATCATCACTCACTTCTGGAGGTCAGAAGGCCAGATAAGGCATGACTGGGTTCTCAGCTTTGGGTGTCACCAGATGAAATCCAGGTGTGGGCCGGGGCTACGATCTCATCTGGAGCTCTGACCCTCGTCCAAGCTCACAGGTCGTGGGCAGAATTCAGTTCCTCTCAGCTCTAGCACTGAGGTCCCTATTGCCTCGTTGGCTGGGGACAGGGCTCAGCTCCTCGAAGCCATTCTCTGGCCTTTGCCCTCTGGCCCCCTCATATGAGCACAGAGGATGTCCCTCATGCCGACCCCTTTCTCGCTTTGAGTCTCTAACTTCCTCTTCTAAGGGCAGCCAGAGAAAACTCCCTGCTTTTAAAGGGCTCGTTGATTAATCTGTCTACCTCAGGTCAAGTGTGCCAGCTCACATAAGCTAATCACAGGAGTTACACAGTGTGCACAGGTCCCACCCACGCTGAAAAGGAGGGGAGGATTAGAGGACAAACATCACTGGGGGTCTTAAGAGAATCCAGCTGCCACGGATGGGGGAACACGCAGGAGGTGCCAAGAAAGTTAAGGGATTTCCCTAAGGACATACAGAGAACCAGAGATGGAGCCTAAATGGCCCTATTTTAAGGCTTCTTCCTCTCCACAAGTAGGCCAGGACCTGGGGGGTGTACCAGATGGCCTTTTGAGCCCCAGCACACTCTGGTGAATACGGGGCCCCCAGACTGCTGGGTGCAGGTCTGTTGGACCTGTGGGAGGGTTCCAGCTGTTGGAGCTGGAATGAGGTCCCATAGAAGCAAAATTTTCCTGCTAGGGAGGGGATCCTGAACGCTCCCAGGAAGGCAGAATAAGAGTCAGACAGACCTCCTGAGATTGGAGCAAAGGCCAATACCCCCAGTGCCCCGGTCCCCTTTACTTGCCAAGATCTCTGGGCCAACCAGGCTAGGGTTCCCCAACCACTAGGGGGCGCCTGGCACACACTACGCTTAGTGTGCAAGGCTGGTGGGAACACATTTAGGGAACCCAAGGTAGGTGAGGGGCTGACCACCTGCCTCCCCACACCCTCAAGGCTCTGCAGATCTGGGGGGCATCCAGCTTATCTAAATGCCCTAAGGCCCTGGCCTCCTGATGCCTGCTTCTTTCTTCCTGCTTAATCTGTTTCACTTCGCTCATAAGCAAGCCCTTGAAAAGGGAGCAGAAGTCCACTTCTGATATGCACCCCTGTCCCCATCTCCGGTCCTGTTCCCAGTGTCTCTAGGCCTGACACTTCAGCCCCATGGGGCGGGCTCCCGCCCTCTCCCCTGCTCACGCCCCATCATTGCGCCCTGTCCTGAACCTGGTCAGCACCCAGCTCCTTCCCTCACACTCCGTGGGAAACCTTCACCTCCTTCTGTTAGGGGCTTTTCCCCCAGGGAAATGTGGGACCTAACACCTGGCCCAGACCCTTGCCACCAGGGAGTTCAGCGGGAAGTGGGGACAGAGTCTCAGGGCATTTGGTCAAGACTAAAATGATAGCAAGTCAGGGGGCACTTGGGTGGCTCAGTCAGTTAAGTGTCTGACTCTTGATTTCAGTTCAGTTCATGATCTCAGGTTGTGGGATCGAGCTTCGCGTAGAGCCCGTGTCTAGCCCCATTGGGCTGGGCTCTGTACTCAATGGGTAGTCTGCTTGGGATTCTGTCCCTCTCCCTCTGCCATCACACGCCACCCCCAAATAAGTAAATGAATCTAAAAAAAAAAAAAGAGAGAGAGAGAGCAAGTCAGCCCAGAAACCAAGGGAGTGTGGGCGGAGAAGGCCAAGTTTGAGCAGAGGCACACAAAAATCCGGGAGGGAGTGTTTGGAGTTCAAGGGGAAGGTACAAAAAGCATAGGGCCACTGGAAGAGGACAACTAGGGACGCTGTTGAGCTCGGGGAAGGTGCCCAGGTTTGTCTGCGAAGTCGGCTCTCCTCTGAAGGAGCAGACAGAAATGGGGGAGGGAAGGCAGGACTCAAGTCCCATTTGAGGATAGAAAAGGATGGGTGGGGACTGGCCAAGTTGGGGGAGGAACAGAGGGCTGCTCTGATGGGGGAGGCTGTGGGAGTGCGTCTCCCTAGGGAGGGGTGGGCTCGGAGCCCCAGCCTACCCAGAGGCGCGTGTGCCTGCGTGCATCCATGGCCTGTGCCCCCACGGGCCAGCTGCTGCTCTGGTGGCTTTACTCCCATTCTGTTTAGTCCTCACTCTGGCCCCCGGTGCTGGGATACCGCAGGGACTTGCCCAAGATCATGCCCACTCGTCAGGGTCAGGCCCCTCCCAGCTGCCCATGCTCCTGCACCCTGACTGGCTCATGCAGGCCTCACCTGCTCCTGGGGGCAGGGTCCTGGCCAGAGGAGTTCAGGTGCAAGAGAGGAGCTGGCCTGGGTGTGGGGAAGGATGGGAGGGTGGGGGCGGGACTACAGTCTACCCGTGAAATGACAAGGTCAAGTACACGGTGAGAGAGAACCTACGTTCTGTGGTCATCGGTCACTGCCCAGGCTGGAGCAAAGGGGCTGGTTTCAGGTTGGCTTTCTCCTCCCTCAGCACCTCCAGACCTTGAGCCCCTGCCATTCATTTCTGGCTTTCTGGCTGCTAGCAAAAGCACACCAGGGGTTAACTTCTGTCTGGTGCAGTGGCCTCAGCAGCAACAGAGGCAGCAGCAGAAGCTGCAATGTGAGAAGGGAGGAGAGGGGCAGGGCTGGGAAAGGCTGAGTCTTAGCAGCAGGGAGAAGAGAGGGTTTCCCTGGCAGGACCCTGAGGCTCCACTCCCGCCTCAGGATGGCTGCCCTTCCTGCTGCCTCATGCCCAGGGCTACGGCACCCATGCAGAGTGGTCCAAGGTCACGGCCAGTATCTGGCCCATGGCCCAGGGGGTGGCAGGTGGGGAGAAAGGGCTGAGGGTCATATCCAAGCAACCAGCAGAGAATGCACTGGGCCCCGCCCAGCTTTGCCAGAGCACCAGGTAGAGAGACAGGCAGAGAGGACAGACTGGGGAGAAAGGAACGTTCACTGGGGACCCGACCCCAGAGGCCTGGCCTTGACGTCCCCCTCCTTGAGCAGAACTGAGTCATAGGAGCCTCCCACAGCTCCAGGGCAAGGAGACACACAAAGCTCCCTGCCCTGTCCCTGGGCTGGCTGCCAGCCTGTCTTCGCAGTGAGGACCAACCAGAGACGGGTCACTTCCCATGTGTGTGTGAGGTTCTGGGTGCCCAGTGAGTACCTCGTCTCCCTTCTCTTGCTCAGTCTTCATCCACCACATCACGGGATCCACAGGTAGTATTATTAGGACCACCACTACCAATGAGCAGAGGCTCAGAGAGGTTAAGAAACTTCTTGAAGCCACACAGCCAGAGCAGACTTGAACCTGGGCTCATCTGACCGGCACCCTTAGCCACCATGCCGCGTAGAAAGGTGAAAAAGCAAAATTCACCACCAGGTGAACGTGGATCTATGTGCCAAATCCAAGAATGGCAGCCCCGGGACCCTCAGGAAAGCAAGGTGATACAGGCTCGCAGCAGCATCCAGAGGAGACCGGGGAAATGCCCGGTCCCAGGTCTGGGGATGAATCTGTGGCAGGAGGGACCTCCCATAAGCCCCAGGTATGTCCCCAGAGCAGGGGCACCGCTGCCGGCCACATCACCGAGCACCTCTGCAGCATTTACTGCGGGGCAGTGCTCAGCAGGGCTCTGCTAAAACGGAATGGAAACACCTCCAGCAGGCATCACGGGAGCCTGCCTGGTGACCAGGAGAATCCCGCCACTTCCAGCAGCGTGACCTTCACTCCCCTCTCTGAACCCCAGTTTCCTGATCAGCCCAAGTTAGAGCACACCAGCACCCACATTCAGGGTTTCTACAGGAGATGTTTGTCAAAAAGCACTTAGATCGAAAACTTTTTTTTTTTTTAATACATTTTATTTATTTAGAGAGAGCAAGCACGAGCTCAGGGAGGGGCAGAGGGAGAGAGAATCCCAAGCAGACACTGCGCTGAGCACGGAGCCCAAGGCAGGGCTCAACCTCACAACCCTGAGATCACGACCTGAACCAAAACCAAGAGGCAGACGCTTGACTGAATGAGCCACCCAGGCACCCCAGAAAACCTCCCTCACAAAAACTTGCACGTACACATTCATAGCACCGTTATTCACGAAAGGTAGAAACAGCCCAAATGTCCATGGATGGATGAAGGAATAAATTCTGGTCTAGCCAAAGCAACAACGGGATGTTAACCAGCCATAAAAAGGAATGAAGCGCTGACACCTGCCACAGCACGGAGGAACCTCGAAGACACGACGCTCAGTGAGAGAAGCCAGACATGAGAGGCCATGGTGTGTGTGATTCCACGGATGTGAAACGTCCAGAACCGGCAAGTCCACAGAGACAGCAAGCAGGCTGATGGCTGCCGGGGGCTGGGGGAGGAAGGGAGGGGCAGGGACTGCTAATGGAGTCAGGGTTTCTTTCTGTTTGTTTTGTTTTTGTTTTTAATCAATAGTATTTTTCCAGAGCAGTTGTAAGTTTATAGCCATATGGAGTAGAAGGTACAGAGATTCCCATACGCCGATTTGTGACCCGAAGCAAAGTACGTCCCATAACCTGCTTGGGGCACACAGAGAGCTAGGACGGCCGTGCCACCCCCCCGGGTTCTGCACCCTCCACCCCTCCTAGCCCTGCTCAGTGGCACAGGTCCCCAGTAAACCACTCAAGTTCTCCAACTCTGGCGCATTCACTGCACCTCAAGGAAGCCTTTCCTGCCAGCCTCGTACCCTGGGTTATTGTCCCCACGGCCCTGCATTCAGTAGCTCTGTGCAGAGCCGGCATGGAAGTCAGGGGCTCCTGCCGTTGAACACTCGTGCGTGTCCTGTGTGCCATTAGCCCGACTCACAAATCAGTACAAAAAGCTTGCAGTAGGCCTGCCCTGCACCCTCCCAGAAGGTCCAGACTTCCAGGTTCCAGGGAGGAGAGAATATACGAGATCAGCAAGCCAAGGGCCCAAGGAGGGACCCCGGAGGCGGGCCTGAGCCTGCAGTGATCCACAGGTAAGGCCCACAGGCATGGCCTGTCCCTCCTGCCTCTTCCCTCTATCCTGTGTGGTCCCCAACCCTGTCCGAGGAGAAGCCCAATAGTACAAATGCTTTGGAGAAGGGAAAGGGCCATGCCTGCTGTGAGTGTACACACACACACACACACACAGACACACACACCTCGCACATACACACACATGCACATGCATACACACATGCAGACCACAGAGATCTAGAAATGACCTAGAACCTACGTGAAGGGAAGAGAAAAGAACTAGTTAGCATCGAGTCTTCTCTGGACCAGGAAGGTACCAAGGGATTTGCACACACTGACTCATTCAATCCTTAAGAGAATCCTAGGAGATTTCAAAGATGAAGAAAATGAGCTTCTAAGGGCTTAAGGAACTTAGCCAGCGGGACACCCAGTAGGTAAAGACCGTAAAGCTGAGCACAGTGCCCCAGGAGCTGGTCCTGCACAGGAGGCTTAGCAGACTGGGGGTGTGGTCCGTTTCTGCCCATCACCTGGCACTGGCTCCTTTGGGGTACCCCTCACTCCCACTCTCTCCATGTGGTTCTAGGGGTGTTGGCCCTGTACTGGGGTAAGCTCCTGAGCCAGGCTTGTCCAATCAGCATCTGAGATGAGCTGAGACATGAGAAGCCAAGGGGCTCGATGGAGCCCCGGGGAGAGGCAAGCTGGGAGTTCTCAGGCTTCCAGAAGCACTGACGGGAAAGGGAAAGTAGAGCAACACAGAGGACACTGGGCCAGGAGAGGGAGGCCAGTGTGCCGGTGCCATAGCTGAACGCCGGACCAGCGAGGCCCTTGGCCCATGCAGTTATATGAACTGTTGAGTAACTAGTCTTTGAACCCCAGTCTGACTGCAGACCTCTCACATCCCTGCCCCAGAAAGGATCTGGTCCTTTGGGGCTGGGTCTCACCTCTCCCAGAATCCTGGGGTGGGGCAGTGGGGACGCTCTGGGCCTCCTCCTAAAGCAGCTCCATCGCTTAGTTTGACCTTCAAAGTTGGCATCCGCTTGCAGGAATCTGGCTCTCTCCTCCTGGAATTCAGCCTCCAGATGTCAGATCCAAGGCGGCAGCAGCGGCTGCACAGGGCTCCCCCCAGAGTGAATCAGCTGCATTCCAAAGGTGCAAACACAGACGCCACACCCTCGGCAGCCTGGGGCGGCAGACTTCCTCCCCAGGCCCGCCCGGCCCCCACTCCTGTTCCCCTCCCCTTTTTTTGCCTCTTCCCCGCCAGACCGGGGCGTTGGGCTTCCTTTCCAGAGACATTCTCCTGGAACTGCAACAGAGACAAAGAAAGCCACTGGGGCCCGGAGACACCCTGATGTGCCCTCCTGACTCTCTCCTGCAGCGAGCGCAGAACCCAGCCCAGACCTCCCCCCGCTGTGAGCAGCAGAGCCGGCTCTATCCATTCAGCAGGTACCTGAGCACCTACCGTGGGACGACGAACGAGACGCGAGATGCGGACCAGCCCCGGGGGTCATGCAACTCGGCCCGGACAGACGAGCAAACAGTCCCAAGGGTGGGAAGAGCCATAAAGGAAAGAAAGAAGGGCTGAGGCAGAGGACCAGTGACAGGAGGTGGGGGGAACGGGCGGGGGGGGGCTCTTTCGGGGATGGGGATGACTCATGAGCTGAGCTTGAAACCGCCTCTACAGAGCCCGTCTCCGCCATCATGTCCCTAGACCAGGGCAGCGCGCAGAGAACCCCAACCATGTGGCAGGTTACCATTTCAAAGCGCGCAATCCAACAGTTTCCAGGATCTTCACCACGTTGGATCCAATCAATTCAGAACATTTTCAACATCCCCAAAAGACACCCAGCTCCCACTAGCATTTACTGTTCATCCCTAGCCCCCGTCCCCCCTGCCCCCGGTCCCACCACTCCAGTGCCTTCTGCCCCTAAGGATTTGCCAATTTGGGGTGCTTCGTATCAATGGCATCATACAGTACGTGGCCTTTTGTGTCTGGCTTCTTGCACTCAGCACGTTTCCAAGGTTCATCCGTGTGGTAACAGGCGTCAGTGCTTCGTTCCTTTTTGTGGCTGGGAACCCTCCACTGTCTGCACCTTCTGACATTGCCAGCAGCACTGTGAGAGGACTCCAGTTCCTCCCTAGCCTCCCCAATACTTATTACCGCCCTCTTTTTTTTTTTTGTTACAGCCATCCTGGTGGGTGGAAAGTGGTATCTCACTGAGGGTTTGACTTGCGGTTCCAGGGTCAAGCCTGCCCTGTGGCTCGTGGTAACCTCCCCCACCCCAGGACCCCAGTCCCTTCAAACCCTACATCAGGCCCTGCTGTGATCCATGTCACAAGGGTCAAACCTACATCCAGTCCAATTCAGCCAATGTCTACCACTTGAGGCCTTCAGGTACAAGGAAAAGCGGGGAGGTCGGGGGGGGGGGGGGGGTCCTGGCTCGTGCCCCCTGGGCAGATAGGGAAGAAAAGGGGCCACACAGAAGTTCCCACAGGAGTTCCTATACATCTGTATCTGTGCCCCACTAAAATGGGAGCTCTGTGAAGGCAGGGCTTCATCTCTCCTTCACTGCCAAATCCATGAGTAGTAGGCATGCCACAAATGTGTGGCAGGTGAGTGAATGAACGAATGGACAGAAGATGGAGAAAGAGAGGGTTCCTGGGTGGCTCAGTTGTTAAACGTTTGCCTTGGGCTTGTGTCATGATCCCGGGGTCCTGGGATCAAATCCCACATCGGGCTCCCTGCTCAGCAGGAAGCCTGCTTCTCCCTCTCCCTCTCCCCGCTGCTTGTGCTCCCTCTCTCACTGTGTCTCTCTCTGTCAAATAAATAAATAAAATCTTTAAAAAGAAAAAAAAAAGGGGGGGTGGCGCCTGGGTGGCTCTGTTGTTAAGCCTCTGCCTTCAGTTCGGGTCATGATCCCAGGATCCTTCTCCCTCTCCTGCTCCCCCTGCTTGTGTTCCCTTTCTCGCTGTGTCTCTCTCTGTCAAATAAAAAAAAAAAAACTTAAAAAAAAAAAAAGATGGAGAAAGAGAACTGAGCTAGGGGGTTAGGGGCTAGAAGCTCCAGCTCTGAAATGAAATGGTTCGCACCAGAATCCCATTTCTGCTCTTTTATAGCTGTGTGCCCTTGGGTGAATCACTTGGCTTCTCTGGGCCTTCCTTTCCTCACTACAAAATGGGCCTAACAGTGACCAAAACCTGACCATACACCTGGTTTTGAGGATTAAATGTGAGAATATAGACCAGGCACTATTATGCGCCAAGGACTCTTACAGATGAGGTCATGTAACGTCTATCTTCACGAGAGCCTTACGAGACAGGATGATTATTACCAGCTTCAGGCTCAACGAATGTATCAGGTCATAAGACTGGTGAGAGCAAAACCAGGGATCTGAACCAAGAACCGAAATCTGGTCAGGGGCACTGACCCAGTGCTGCATGGCCCCTAATGAGAATACCGGGCTGTCCCTGAGGAGTGACAGATGAACTGGCCCAGAGGGGCACTTGCCCATTCACTGGAGGCTCCTGGGTACAGTGTCGGGCTCTCAGCAAAGGGGGCAAACTACTGCGGAGTCGAGAGACCCTTAACACAGGACAAGCATGAGATGCTGACAAAGCTGACCTTAAACATGCAGGAGGGGGGCGCCCGGCTGGCCCAGTCGGTAGAGCAAGCAACTCTTGATCTCGGGGTCGTGAGTTCAAGCCCCACACTGGGCATGGAGCCTCCTTAAAAAAAATAGTTTAAAGAAAATAGTTAAACATGCAGGAGAGAGGTATGGAGACCCTGAGGCTGCATGCCCGGGGCACCAGAACCAATACCAACTGGCAATGCGGGTCAGCAGTCAGGAAGACGGGAGGGTACCTATGGTTTTAAGGAGAGCATAAAGAAGTCAGAGGTTCCCAGCGGGGAAGCCTGGCTCCTGACATGACTCTCTTAATGGCAGGCGCTGTTCCTCCGTGAGGGTGTGCAGCTTCGGGACAGAGCCATGCAGAACCCACACCAACTGGACCACCTTAGGGTGACAGGTGTGAAAGGATTCCCTTCAAATCAAAGAGTCTATTGGGAAGAGCTCCAATGGGTTAGCCTAGGGGAGACATCAAGTTAGGCCCTAGAAAAATCAGCCTGGCACAGCCTGGAGGCTGAGCAGAAATAACGGGGATTCTCCCAAATAGAGATGGGCATCTCCCTCACTTTTGCCTCTTCCTCTGAGGAAACAGATGGCCTAAGGATGCAAACTTAAAGAACACCTGTTTTCAGGGGCCGCAGGCAGACAGGAAGACAGTATAGACCATAGAAGGCTGAGGAGGTGAGCGGAACCACCGGCTGTTGGAAAAGCAGCTGAGAGGTCTCCGTGCCAAGAGCTGCTTGAGGGGCAGCCCAGGACAGAATAAGGAGCTCAGAAGTAAGTGGGGGATGTAGGGCGGACTGCTTCTCTGGGAAACTTGGCAGCGGAGGGCCGGAGACAGGGCTATCGATGGAGACTCCATCATTTATTTTAAACAGGGGAGAAGCTCAGCTGATGACAGCGCTCCAAAGGAGATTGGAATGCATTTAAATTTGGTCATGGAAAACAATTACACACACCAGGCTCCGGTCTGCTAGAAAGCTCCAGAAGGGGTTTCTCCTGGCTGCCTGGCTGGGAGGTCCAGCACAGTGGTTTTCCAGGTTGAGTTAGAGGACCACTCGTTAAACATGCAGACCCCTGGGCTCTGCCCTAGACTGGCTGGGCCAGCATGTCCAGTGTGAGAGCCTGATGGAGCTCTAAGACTCAGAGAGGCAAGGAGTCTGCGAGGGAGGCAGGGACCAGCTCAGTAGGAAACAATGCACAGAGAGTGACTGTTTACCCACCCTGGCCCACAGGGGCTACTGGAGGGGACCAACTCCCATCTCCTTCTGGCATGCTATCCACATAAGTCTCACGACCTATCTTCCTCTACCTGGGCACCCTCACACTCACGGCCCACCTGGCCAGTGGCCATAGCTCCAGCTGTCCCCTTAGTTCAAGGCCAGGGTGTGCAGATGGGCCCTAGGTGCCCAGGTAGACTCATTCATCTTGTGGGCCCAGCTCCAAGACCAAAGCCCCAGACTTCATGAGGAGGAAGCCCCCGGCTGGATGACCCTGCCAGGGGTCCTAAAGTGCCTCTGGGCCCACCTACACACCAGTCCTGCCCTGAGGAAGAACGGACTGATATGGCCTAGACCCAAAGGCCTGGGGACAAGGCCTAAGGACTACGTAATAGAGAAAAAGGATTACAGAAATAGCAGTAAGTGTCTTTGTACCCTTTGGTCATCATCTCCACAGAGTATCTGTGTGTATGTGGGGGGGGGGTGTCTCCAAGCCAAATAAAAGTATATCCCCTCTGCTGGGAAGAATCATCTCTCTGAGGCAAAGGGCTTGTGAGTTGGAACAGTTTGCACATGGATCCCACCTCCTGCTACTTTACAGCTCTGAGCTCTCAAGCAAACCACTTAACCTCTCTGAGCCTCTTTCTCATCTATGAAATGTACCTCATAGTAAGTGCCCCCTGTGGTCCCGTGCCATCAGGACCTCTGACTGACTGCTGACCTGAGGCTCGAACACAGAGGGCTGGGTCCCACTCCTAACCTCAGAGCCACATTTTCTGCCACAGCCCAAAGGCCAAGACTGGGAGTTGTGTCAGGCAGAAGGGGCCGATTGCATAAGATTTGCCATCCCTGCCCCCATTGGAAACCCACAGGCCTTCTTGGGATCAGAGGCACAGGCAGATCTTCAGAGGACCACAGAAACATTTCCCCTGTTCCCACAGCACAGAAGCAGTCGGCACAGCCAGCAGAACCCAGATTGGCAACCCTGAGGCCCCTTCCAACCCGTCTGGGCCACGGTCAGAGAACCCGCTTGCCCTTGTCGGAGCAGACTTGGGTGGATTTCATCTGTATGTTTTAATTGCTCCGGGCTCTCAGGACTGTTGAGTGATTCTGCGAGTCCTGCAGTTGCTGGCCGGTGCACACAGCCTGCCTGCCTGGCACCGCCTTTGTTACTGCTTAGGAGCACTCAGCCATTCTGAGCTCCCCCCTCCCCCCACTCCCAGAAGCAGCAGGCTCTGGGCTTCTGCCCTCCCTCCCTGAAGCCACTTGTACCTGCTCCAGAGCCTGGGGGGGGGGGGGGTAGGGTGTGTGTGACAAGTGCTTCCCAGACAATGAGAGGCTCCAAGAGAACACACATCCTCAGAGGCTCCTGCTATACCCTCGTTTTGTGCACTGATTCAGGCTGGGGTTCAGGGCCCCAATTGCTGGGTATGCATTCCAGCAGGCTGGCTTTGGGGCCGATTATGGGCAAAAAGGGCTCTGCCTGCCTATCCTTCATTCCAGGATGTCAATCACCCCCCCCCCCAAAACACACACACACACACACACACACACACACTTTCCCTTTAGTACTGTGGGAGGAAACTGAGGCCCAGGGTAGAGGACCCGTCTGGGGCCAGGTCACCCCACCCTGGGTCTCCTGGGTGTGTTTCAGGCAATGACATCAATCTCCTTGGGCTCCAATGCTGTGTGACCTTGAGCAAGCTACTGAACCTCTCATACAATGGTACTGTCTGGGTCTGGGTTGTGCCGAGGATGGATGGAAATTATATGCATCAAGCATTTAGTACTTTGCCTGGTACCTGATCAACACCTGACCCCTTATCATCATTACTCCATCCTTTTCATTCTCCCGTCCCTCCACTCCAGCCACCCCCCCCCACCCTCCACCCCCGCTTCAGGGCCCTGGGGCCTGTCAAACCCCCAGACACAGGCTTGTTCCCGGGCTTCTCCTCAGGGACCCTCCCTAGCCGCCTAGTTTACGCTTTTGCCCGGCTTTTGTCCTCGCCCTCACACTGACACCCAGGGCGGTCTACTGCTTCACCCCGCGGGCCTCTCTCTCCCTGGAACGTAAGCGCTGTGAGGCCAGGGCTCCTGAAGCACTGTGCCACCCTCCCGTGTGAGAGGGCTGGGGTGCGTGAAGGAGTCCTATCCAGGGAGCCTGGCTCAGAGGCCGACCCTGTCCTGGGGGCAGCCAGCCCGACTGGGGGCAGGAGTAGCAGCGCGCGCGGGGTGTGCGGGGCCGCCGGCCGCGGCTGGCGGCGGGACACGGGCTCCAGGGGGCGGCGCTGGGGACAAAGAGTGGCCGTACCTGTGCGGGGGGCGCGGGCACCTCCCCCAAGGTGGCTCCGGCGCGCGCCCGCGAGGTCACGTCCCGGGCGCGCCGGCCGGAAGGAGGCCCCGCGCGGGGCGGGGGGGCGGGGCGTCATCGAGTAGGCCACGCCCCCAGGACGCGGGGCCGCTAGGCTGGGGCTGTCTCACACTTCCGCTTGCCTGGGCCGGCTCATTCATATTCATAAGGCGGGTGAGGGGCGGGCCCCGGGTCCCCGCGGCGGCCCGCCCCCGGGCCGCGGATCCCTCCCCGGCGGAGGCTCCGGCCCCAGTGGGGCGCCCCCGGCTTCCGCCTCCGGGAGGGAGTTTCCACTTGGTCACAACTCAAAAATGTGTCGCTCCCGCTCCTCCGCCCCCTCGTCTCTGCCCTGGGCGGGGGGTCTCCTCCCTCGGAAGGCAAGGGGGCGGGGCCAGGAGGGGGCGGCTCCTTCCCGGGACAGGTCCATTGGGACGCGGCCGATCCTTCCCTTTCTCCCTTCCTTCAATTTAGCGCTGGTAATAACACTCATTTTAACTTAATTTAATTTATTTATTTGACAGAGAGAGAGACAAGGAGAGAGGGAACGCAGGCAGGGGAGTGAGAGAGAGACAAGCAGGCTTCCCCCGCCCCCAGCAGGGAGCCCAGTGCGGGTCTAGGTCTGGATCCCAGGCCTCCGGGATAATGACCTGAGCCCAAGGCAGACGCTTAAGGGCTGAGCCATCCAGGCGCCCCAATAATGTTCATTTTTAAAACAAAATAATAGTTCTACTTTATTGATCGCTTATTCTATACCAGGCACTGTGCCTTTTATACAAACTACCTCTTTCAATCCTCTCAACAGTCCTACTGAAGTTAAGTACAACATTTATCATGCCCAGAAGCTCGAAAAGTTGAGTGACTTACCCCTTATCACACTGCTGGCCTTGAGCTTATTCGGAAAGGTTGGTACCAATGGGTTGGGGGAGGGGGCAGGAGCTGGTCCCCCCCACAGCCTTTTAGGAAAGGGGCTTACCTAAGGCCCTCCTGGATGGCTGGGGGAGACTGAGGTGTGTATGTGAACACCCCATTTGAGGGAAGAGCTACTACTGGAGGAAACCAAAGCATGAAGGCAGGACAGGCTACACAATTTGACCGCCCCAGTGCAAAAGGAAAATGTGAGACCTTGTGTTCCAAAATGATTAAGAATTTCAGGAAGGTGATGACAGAACATTCCAGCCAAGCCTAGGCCCTGCTTAAGTACCAGGCTTGTGTGACTGTACAGGTGAATGTGCACAAAGCCTCCTGATGAAGGGACTCAGGGGCTCTTCTAGGGCCTGAGAAACCAGCAGGGACATCCCCACCTCAAGGGTCACCTCACCCCCACCCACCCACCCCACCCAGGAGCCTCACCTCCATGCTGACATCCAGGGCTCATCCTCCAGAGTTACAAAAGCTGAGCATTTCAGCTTCTCTAGAATTGGATTCCTGGGGGGCCGCATGAGTCCTGTGGGGAGAGCGCATCCTGAACCTGAATGACTCAGCTGGCCCTTGGGTCTGTGCCTCCTGGATATTCTCAGCACTGGCCACGTGGACAGGTAGGCTGTCTCTCACTTGCCAGGCCCAGCACAGGGCTCAGTTCTGACTCGAAGCCCTCCTTCCTCGCTGGAGCAGGGTGTGAGGGAGCAGCCAGGGCTGCTTCCCAGAATAAACACCCCACCCAGAGTCAGCCCCAGCCCTGCAGGCACAACAAGCCAGCGCCAACGGGAGAGAGCTCACCAGGCCCCAGCTCAAGGTTAATAAGTCACCCTGATCTCACTCCCTCCATCACTCCATCCTTGTTCCTGGGCCCCCACTCACAGCGGGTTGCAGGCTTCCTTAATAACAATAGCTACTATTTGTTGCATTCTTTCAAAGCCCTCCTGTGCCCTCTGCGCTGAGGCTCACACAAACCCATAATAAACATGAGGATCACCATTTCATAGCTAGGGATGCTAAGGCACAGAGAGATCCCATGGCTTAGATAAGGTCAAGGGCTGGAGTGTGAGGATTGCTGCCATTCATCCATCCCGGTTCTTGTGGTCTCTCCTACATCTATGTTGTAGGTCATGGGGCTCACTTCTTTATGCTGTCCTATATTATTTACTTTCAGCTCCTTGAATAGATTTTGGCTCTGGAAAGACAGGAACTGTGCTTATACCATTGAGTTTCTCTGGACCCAGTGTTTTGTGTTAATTGACAAGTCATTTACTAAGCATCTATATTGCGCAGGACGCCCTCCTTGCAGTGTGCATGTGTGTGAATGAGGGAGTTGTGTCCCTTCTGGACAATGATAGGTGAAGGGTCCCCACCAGACTGAGAGATCTCCTTGAAGACATGGATGGGGGTGCCTAGCCCAGTGCACACAGTAGGCTCTTAATAAATGTTGATGAATACACACAAAATAAAAGCTTAATAAGCATCCGTTAAACAAATGGGAACCTAGGAGATGTTTAATAAATGTTTATTGTTGGGGCACCTGGGTGGCTCGGTTAAGTGTCTGCCTTCAGCTCAGGTCAAAATCCCAGGGTCCCGGGATCAAGCCCCACATCCGGCTCCCTGCTTACCAGGGAATCTGCTTCTCTCTCTCCCTCTGTAGTTCCCCCTGCTTATGTTCTCTGTCTGTCAAATAAATAAATTAAATCTTAAAAAATAAAGAAGTAAAATCTAAATAAATAAATAAATAAATGTCTATTGTTGAAGGTTTAGGAGACCAGATTGAGCCCCCCAAACATATCTATCAGCAATTATCTTAACTCAGGCTGCTATTAACAAAATACCACAGACTGGGTAGCTTAAATAACACACATTAATTCTTAAAGTTCTGGAGGCTCAAGTCCAAGTTCAAAGTGCTGGCAGATTCAGTTCCTGGTGAGGACTCTCTTCCTTGCTTGCAGATGGTTGCCTTCTTGCGGTGTCCTCACATGACTGGGGGCAGGGGAAGTGCTGAGGTCTCTTTCTCTTCTTATAAGGGCACTGATGCCATCATGGAGACCCCACCCTCATGACCTCATTTAAACCTAATCAGCTACCAAAGGCCCCATATACAAATAGTATCATATTGAGAAGGGGTGGTTAGGACTTCAACATATGAATATGGGGGGACACAAACATTCATAACAGATATATTTATGCAGCAATATTTGGTGAAGCATTTTCTCTGCGACAGGCCCTGGGCAGGACCTTGCAGGGGATGTGACAAAGCATAAGGTCTTGTGTCCTACTATTTGGGGAACTTGGGAACTTACAGTCTAGTAGGGGAGACCGTCCATAACACAAGGGAGGGGAGCAGGTACCAAAGTGTGGGTGCTGGGTGTAAGGATTCTTAGAGGGAGGAAACCCAAGGTAATGGCAGGGAGGAGGATATCCCTCCTTACCCACCTTTCACTAAGAAGGAGGAAGCCAAGCCTGGCCTGCCTGCTATGCTGCCTCCCAGAAAAGCACAACCCAAAAAAACCCCTTCAGAGCCTGGCTTTCTCAGATGTCCTGCACCCCTACCCCATAACTTATCTAATGCCCCAGGGAAATAAGTGGGTTATAACACAATCTTTGGAATCAGATCAACTGAGACAGCAATCTGGATTATGCCTCCCACTAGCTTCTAAGGCCCTGGACAAGTTACTTCTCTGTGCCTCAGTTTCCTTCTCTGTAAAATGGGAATAATAACAGGACTCACCCTCAGGGTTATTGTGAATATAATAAAAGTAAAGCACCTGGGGGTGCCTGGCTGGCTCAGTTGGTGGAGTATGTGACTCTTGATCTCCGGGTGGTAAGTTCAAGCCCCATGGTGGGCATGGAGCCTACCTTAAAAAAAAAAAATCTAGTATAGAGAAAGAACTGGTCTAGCTGAGATTTGGGGGTTTCTGGTTGGGTCAACTCCAACAAGATTATATAGTTCCTCACTCTTGCTAGATTTGCAAAAGCCAAATTTAGGGGTTTATCTGCAGCTAAGGGGACTCCATCTGGGTCCTGGAGTTGTAGACACCAGGTAGTGATGGCTAGTATGTGTTAAGAATGTACTTCATAAAAAAAAAAAAAAGAATGTACTTCATCTGGGGCACCTAGGTAGCTCAGTCCCTTAAGCATCTGACTTCAGCTCAGACCTCGATCTCCAGGTCCTGGGATCAAGCCACCCCCCCCATATTGCCTCGAGCCCCACCCCCCTCTGGTAGGGTTCCCTGCTCAGCAACCCCTTACCTGCTCAGTGGGGAGTCTGCTTGTCCCTCTCTCTGTGCCTTCCCCTCTGCACCTCCTCCTGCTGTGCTCTCTGTCTCTCTCAAATAAATAAATAAAATCTTTAAAAAAAATGTATCTCATTTAATTTTCACAACAACCCTAGAAAGGAGATATTAGTCATCATCCCAAGGTGGGAATCCCAACTCAAAGTTCTCACCGGGAGCAACCTGCTTGTCCATGAAAACAAGTGTGTGAAGAAAAACAATGAGAAAGGCCGTCCAGCTGAAAAGGCTTCTTATGGTCAAGTGTACCTCATGGCACGGAGGTCATTGGACTGATCTCCCTGGTCACTGGGTTCAGGTCCATCTGGACTGATTGTAAGACCCCTGAGGGCAAGGCCGCCTAAGGTTGTTCGATCTTGTCTCCACTATCGCACACTGCCTGGCATCTTGCAGGCACCCAATAAGCATTATTAATAGATAAAGAAGTAGCCCCTTGTGCACCGTTTTTTCAATATACCTAGATTCCCCGAGGGCTGTAGGTGGACCTGGGGAGGTTTGACTCTTTGCCTCCAGCTTCCGGGCTGTGTAGCAGGCTGAATCACCAAGATTCCAGAAGCCGGGAGGGGGCGCTCCCTCAGCCTCCGCCCCTCCCCATGCACCTGGCAGAACCAGAGAGTCGGCCCTTAACAGCCCCCTCCTGGAAGGTGCTGGGTCCCAAAGCTGGCCTTCCCCCAGGCCCATCAGCCGGCTAATGTTTAACCTGGTCTCGCTCCACATTACCCTCAGGAGGGAAGTCGGGGTGGGGTGGGGGCAGGGAGGTCACCTCCAAATCGCTACTTCCGAGGCCTACAGGACTTTCGTGTTATCACCCAACAGTTCCTGAGCACCTACTCTGTGTCTGTTCAGGTAAGTCATGAGTACCCAGTATGTGTTCATTCCACCATCATAAGTACCAACTATGTATCCCTTCGCCCAAAATATAATAAGCATCTACTGGGGCGCCTGGGTGGCTCAGTGGGTTAAAGCCTCTACCTTCGGCTCAGGTCATGATCTCGGGGCCCTGGGATCGGCCCCGCATGGGGCTCCCTGCTTGGTGGGGAGCCTACTTCCCCCCTCTCTCTGCCTGCCTCTCTGCCTACTTGTGATCTCCTTCTCTTTGTCAAATAAATAAATAAAAGCTTCAAAAAAATAAGCATCTACTGTGTGTCCACGTAACAATTTAAGAGCAGAAACTCTGTCCATTTATGCAACAGTCATGAGCACCTACTATGTGAACATTCACTTAACACGTAGTTAGCACCTGTCCTGTGTGCATCGTGCAACACGTCTTGAGCACCTACTATGTGGGCTTTGGCAGGGACAGCGGAATCAAATACACACGGGAAGACAAAATGACACTGAGAGTCAGATGCCTCACCTACAAGAAGATGCTTTTCCTCTCCTGGATTCAAGGCCAACTGTGAGGCAGCGGGGCTGGCCAATAGCAGGAGTGCTGTTTTTGAACCAAGATTGCCACCCGACAGCAGAACAGTGAGAAGATAACTGGGCAGGGGCTCCAGGTTGGCCCAAACAAGACACACTCAAGAAGGCGAACCTGGGATAAGCATCAGGAAAAGACAGCTTAGGCGGGTCCCGGGCTTTAGCACTCGCCAGCCTCCACTCCTTCCACCTCCTAACCGCGGGCGCCGGGCGTCGAGCCGGGAGCGGAGGGTCCAGGCGAGACCAAGGACCCCCGCGGCGCTCAGGCTGGGGACGCAGGTTGTCCCAACTGCTGGGACCGAGACTGGGGCCCAAGCGCAAGCCCGGAGTGCTCCCGGCCGGACCTCGTCCTAATTCCACTGTGTGGGAAACTGAGGCCGAGGGCAAGGCGGGGACCAACCCGGCGTGGGACCGGAGGGAGGGTCTGATCCCGGCCTCGAACCCTGGCTTGCGCCTCCCCGAATCCGGAGCCGGGGCCTCTACCCGCCGGGCGCTGCCCGCGCGTTCCTGGAACAGGGCTGGGCGGAGAAATCAGGGCCTGCGGAGAGGCATTCCTGCCGCCCTCCCCGCCGCCCGGGGCCGCGGGGGGCCTGGCCAAGGTGACCCCGCGGGAGGGAGGCGAGGGGCCCCCGCCCCTTCGGCCGCAGCGACCTCCTCCATCTTCCCGGTCTTCGGGGCTTTTCCTCTGGGCCCGCACGCCCTCCCTCCGGTCAGCGGCGCGCCCGCCCCCTCCCCCGGCTTCCCCAAGGGCGGGACATCCCTCTCCCCCCACCCACCCGCCCCCGCCACCCCCAGGCCACCTCCGGGCCGTGTCCCAGCGCTGCCCTCGGGCCGGGGGCGGGGCCGCTGCGGAGGGGGGGGTACCCAAGGATGGGGCCGAGGAGGACGCGCGCCGCTCGGCCGCGGCCTGGCGCCCCCTCCCTCCCGGTGCCCGCTCCCCGCGGCCCCGCCGCCCTCGCTCCCTCCCCTCCCCCGGCCCAGCGCCGGCTCCCGGCCGCCCCCTCCCCCCGACGCGCACGCCCCGCCTGGCAGCTGGCGCCCCGGGCCTGGGGCCGCCGCGGCGAGAGGGGTTTGCTGGGAGGGCGGGCGCGAGGGAACCAGCGGGAGAGGGAGGAGGGAGCAAGGCCGCCCCCCGCGCCCCTCCTCCTCCCCCTCCTCCGAGGCTTGCCGGGCCCTCCTCCCGCCGCCTCCCTCCTCCCTCCTCCCTCCCTCTCTAAGACATCCCCGCACGGCCGGGCCGCCGCGGCCACCTTCCCTGCCGGAGCTGCAGATGTGGCGGAGCGGCCGGGCGCCGGGCGGCCGTGCCAGGGGAGCCCGCGCCGCGTGAGCCTCGCGCCCCGGCCCCCGCCCGCCCCGGCCCCTCCCCCGCTCGCTCCCCCGCCGCCCCCTGACCGCCGGAGCCCGCAGCCGGGAGCCCGTCCGCCCCCGCCGCCGAGGTAGGAAGCCCCGGGGCGTCGCGCCGTGGGGACAGGACTGGGCGGGCGGGTGGGGGGGCCGGGCTGTCGCGCGAGGGGCTGCGGGGGGCTGCGGGACCCGAGGGTCGCCTCCTCCTCCCGCGTCCGCGCCTCGCCCCGGGCCATTGTGAGCCCTCGCCGGGGCCCCTGCGCTCGCTCCCTCGCTCGCTTGGCTCGCGCGCTCCCTCCCTCGCCGGCTCCCCGGCCCCCGGCCCTCAGTCTCTCCGTCTTTCTCCTCCCTCCTTCCCTCCCTCCGTCCAGAGGCCCGGCCGAACCACGGCCGGGCCCAGGGCGGGAGCAAACTTCGGCGGGCAAGTTGGGCGGCCGCGGTGGGGGCGCGCTGCAGGGTGAGAGGGGGCCCCCGGAGCCTGGGCACGAAGTTGTCTGGGGCTGCGGGGTAGTCGCCCCTTCCCACGGCCGCGCCGGGGCTGTTTCTAGGACGGGGTTTGAAAGGTGTCTCCTCCCTTGTCCGGAAAGTCTCACCACTGCTGCGCCTGCCTAGCCTGGGCCCTTCCCGGGCCAGGGGAGGGAAACGTCTCTGGGGGTCAGGACGGGGTGCTGCCGCGTTGGGCTGGGAGCCGGAGTCCTGTCTGGCACTTGCTCGTCCTCCAATGCTGTCTGGGTGGAAGCAGAAGCAGCTGGCAAAGTGAAGAGGGCAGGGGTATCCAAAGGGCCTGAAGGAGGGTCTGGAGGGAGTGGGGGAGGGGGCGAGGCAGGCAGGTGCATCCCGAGGGAGGGAGATAGGGGCACCCTGCTTCCCCGCAGGCCCCGGGGAATGGGGCTGGAATCCAGGCTGGCACCTGGAGGCCTTGGCACACTGCCCTGGCCGGTCGGGTACTCAGGCCGCAGCAGGGCAGCATGCTGCCTGTCTGCCTGTCCAGGAGGGACCACCTGGCCTGGCCACCCTGGGCAGTGATGGTTGCAGGGATCCTGGCCCTGCCCTGGAGCCTGGGAAGTGGGGAGGGATCCTGGGAGGAGCCCTGGGCCCCCAGCCATCACAGCCTGAGATCTTGGCTCTGAAGGGAGCGCTTGACACTGAGGGGCAGCCAGGCCAGCCGGGGACCTGGCCAAGGCCTGGGCTCTCGTGGCTCTTGGTCTAGGCCAGCGACACTGCCTGAGCTGTGGTCTTCAGGGGCGGCCTTTCTGAGGGTCTTACATCCTGGAGGGAAGGTGGGGCTTAGCTGAAGCTAGAGATCAGCAGGAGACACCCTGCTCCCCCAGGGCCTTCCTCAACTCCAAAGCACGGGGAAGGGGAAACTGGCCCCTTCCGTCTGCCCACCCACCCAGTCCCCTCCAAGCCTCGCTCTTGGTGCCACAGTGCCACAGCTGTTCCAGCCGGCCCACACATCCCTCCCCGCGACCTCGGAGCCTTCCCTCTCTGCTCCTCCTTCTCCCCTCTGGGCCTGGGCTGGGCCTCCCAGCTGGCCCTCGCCCACTCTGGGGGAGGGGCTGCACCTGGGGAGCCCTTCCCAGGACACCCCGTTCCAAGCTCCAGCCCATTTTATAACCCAGCCCCAGCTCTACTTGGTCCTGTCTCCAACCAACCAGCCAGGAGGCAGTGCCAGGGGGTTTGGGCACAGTTTCTGGGGGTTGAGGACCCCTTGGAAGCGGCCCTGTTTTCCTTAGCTCCTTACCCTCCCCCTCCTTTCCGGAGCTGCCATTAGCGCTGACCCTCTGACCCCCAGAGCCTGCCCGCCCTTCCCTGTCTGTGACCTTTGACCTTTGGTGTTAAATCCCTCCAGCTGGGGCTCTTCGGCCCCTGAGTGACCCTGGCCCAGGTCCCCTGGGGGGCCTTTCCCTGCTCCTGGCTCTCTACACAGGGACACCTGCCAGTCCCTCCCTCAATGATGGGGAGGGGGTGCCCCAGGAAGCCAGACAGTGAGTCACCCCACTTCCAGGCACCACTGCTTTTAGAGTCAGTGGCTTTGGGGGATTCGGGAGAGCCAGGCCACAGCCTTGAGGGTGAGTGGGAAAAGCCCCTGGCCTGGGAATCTGATATCCTGGATTTGAGTTTGGGCCAGGCTACCAACTCCCAGTGGCCGTGGGCCAGCTCCCTCTCCCCCGCTTTCTGGGTCTCAGTTTCCTCATCCGTAAAACCAAGAGGTCAGACAAGGTGAGCTTCCCAAGCTGGAGTCCATGAGTTTTGTTGGGGGGGGGGGGACTGAGAAGTGGGGTCAGGCCAACAAAAGCCAACTCTCAATTATCCGTGGGTGGAGCCAGTATGAATAACTGGATGCCACAGACATCCAGAAACCTCATTTCAAACAATCATGTGAACCGCGTCCCCCCAAAGCTTTTGTTGTTTCTAAAAAGCCAGCTGCAGATGGGGTAGCCACAGCCGTGTCGTCTGCCGGGCTCCCCTCGCTGGGAGCGCCCGCCAACGGCGAACCGGCCTGCAGGAGGACGCAGCTCTGCCAGGGCCCTTCCTTGGGGCCTCCCAGGGGCCCGGGACCCCTCTCAACCCCAACTTGCGGGCCCCCACGCTCCCCTCTCCCCTCCTTCCAGGGCCTGGCCTTCGCCCCAGGCGGTGGGAGTGTCTTCTGCCACCTAATCCTCCCGGGGTCTGAACTGTGGTATAGAAGGAAGAATGTGTTTTCTTGACGACATTTTCCCATGTGCGCGTTTTCATCTACCCTGACTGGCCTGGAATCCGAATTTCCCACTTGGGCGAGGGGGGTGGGGACGGGCGCTGGGCAGAGTTTGGGGCAATCCCAGGATGAGGGAGGGTGGCGACAGCTGTGGCTGGGGGACCAGATGTTGGGGCTGGGGCCTGCCGGGGAGCTGGTTGGGAGGCATTTGGGGTGGGGCCCTGGTGCTGGGAGGCACACTGGGGTTTTGGGGGGGAGATGGCTGCTCCTGGCTCTCCCCTCTGGCCCCGGATATCTACCCAGGTTGGGTGCTGAGGAGGCCATGGGGGCCCCTCACCCAGTGCGCTCAGCCTGCGGCTGAGAGGCCCTGAGCTGGGCGAGATGGGGGGAAAAGAGCCTTTTCCAAGGCTGCATGGGGCACCTCCCTCTAGTCAGGGTTCTTATTGTCATTTTATATCTCACACAGATGACACAGGCCAGAGGGTGACTGGTGGAAGGTGCCAGGCAGTCCCCTCTTCACCCGGAGGTGGGGAGCGTCCCTGGCCGGTGAGGGGGCAGCCCAGGGCCAGCCAGAAAGAGGCAGCTCTCAGTTGCCTGAGTTGGTTCCCTTGCAAAAGGGCTGTAGAGGGGGCCGGCCCCAACATGTTTGGGGGCAGCACCTCTCTGAGATGGGCTGCCCGGCCTTTCCCCACTGCCACTGAATCTGGGTGCGGAGGAGCCCAGCTTTTGCAAAGCCCCTGGGACACATCTGTCCCTTCCCTCCGAGCCAGCCTGGTGAATTCCAAGTCAGCTGCTCAGAACTCGGCCCAGGGGACCAGTGGCACCTCTGGCGCTCTGCTGACCCGCCAGGGTTGAGGCTTCGATGCTGGGACAGGAAAGGATGTGCCGCTGGGGGTTCCTGTGTAGCAGCAGGGACTGGAATAGAGAGACCCCGGTTTCTCTCCGGGGTTCCAGCTCACCCTGCAAACTCCTGCTGTTCTCCAGCTGGAGACAGTGCCGACGCCGGCACCGGCTGAGGTCCCTAGGGAGGCAGGGGGTCAGGGGAAGGAGCAGCATGGGGGTAACAACTCCCTGAAAAAATCCTCACCTTCCAGCGGCCCAGGGAACTTGGCAGGGCTTGACATCTGTCACCTGAAGTTGCCACATCAGCCCGGTGAGGAAAATCCATCGATCACTGACAAACGAGAAAACTAAAGCTTAGGATGGAACAGGGCCCGTGGGCTTCTGGGCCCGAGTCCTGGGTCTGCTTTGGCTGGTGGCGCAGCGGTACCTGGTGGTCCCTTTCCCAGACTGGGATGAGCCGGGATCCTGCCCGTGAGGGAGCCCACGCCGGCCCCAGCTGCTGTGTACGCTCGGTTCCCAAGCCTCACCCCTTCCCTGGTCTTAGCTGCAGACTGCTTCATGGGGGACGTGAGGCCTGGCCCGGGTCTGCATGGGTCCCTGGCCCTTCTTCCCATCCCAGCGCTGGTGCTGTAGGACCTTCCCAGGGGAGCTCCGGGGCCTTCTACACAGCTGGCACCCAGGGAGCCCTGGAGCCGGGCCTGCCGTCCTGGCTAGGATGCTCGCTCAGGCTGGGCAGGGTAGAGGCCTCGGCTCTGGGCATCTTATGGGGCCAGAGCTCTGACCTTCCTCCCCCTCCCAGATGGGATGAAGGGTTCTGGTTAACTGGTGGTCAGGCTGGGAGGAGCCTGGGGGCACAGAGATGTGAAGTGATTCCAGCATTGGGGTGTGTGTTGGGGGGACTTTCCATCTGCTCAGATGCCCCTGGTGGGGGATGGGCAGAGGGCCTGAGAATCTTCCAGTGCCAGGACTCGGGGGGTGGGGAGAGGCTGGGCCTTCCTCAGGCCCTTTGTCTTCAATGCCTGCGAAGCCAGGTAGTACAGAGAGGGCCCCGCGATGCGGTGTGCGACATGTGTGCGCACACATTCTCCTGCCCTGGCAGATGGCTGCCTGGGGAGGGGACTGACCCGGCCCCTGGCCCCCTCCTCCAGTCATGGCCAAGGGCGGGTGGGAGGCTCCGGAGCCCCAGGAGACTGCTGAGCTGCCTGAGTCAGCCCTGGGAAAACAATCCTGCCCAGCTGACAGAGGGTCTTGTCTTCTTTGCACAAATGCACTCACGGGCTAGTGCCCCACCAGGACCCCGGGAGTCCCAATGCTGCCAGTGGAGGCTGCTGGGGGGGATCTAGCGGTCAGAGATTTGAGGGCTTGGCCTGGGGTCACTTGGGGTTAGGGAGGGACAGAGGGGGACCGGAGCCTAAGGCTGTCTGGCCCTGGCCCCTGAAATGTCAGTTCAACCTGGGAATCCCCTCGGCTCTACTCCTGTCCGCCCCCCGCCCCCCCCAGCCCCTGTGCGGGTGTGAGGGCATGACGTGGGGGCAGCTGCGTCCGGAGGAAGCCTCTCGCCCTCCCTTCTCCCCATCGTCCATCTGGGTCTGGCTGGCAAGTCCCAGCCTGCCTGAGCCGTTTCTCCTCTGGGCCACTCCCTCCTGCATCCAGAGCCCCCCAACCCCCATCCCCACACTTTTAGGCTGACTGCCCCTGAGCTGCCCTGTCCCCTCCCCTCTAGGCTGTGGGGCCCTCCATTGTCCTGCCTGTTCCAAAGCTCCCCCCTCCCAGTACTGCTGGCCGCCTGCCCGCCAGCCCCACCCTCTTTCAGGCCAGGCCTGCAGCACCACCTCAGGACCCCTAGGGCCCACCCTGCTGGGTGCTGCGGACCCCAGGGCCGAGAGCCCGGAGCAGGCCAGGCCTGGCAGGGCGCTACCCAGTGGGTGTTTCCTTTTGGGTTTGGAGACTGCCCCCTCCTTCTAGACTTGCTTTGCTGCCAGATGGGACAAGCAGGGGACAGGCGGGGGTGGCAGGGAAGAGGGGCTGTGGGAGGGGGTGAGGAGGGTACGGGGATGGGGGTGGAGTCGAGAGGTCACTGCAGGGCCCTTGCTGGGCCTGGTCACTGGCGGCTCTGGGATGGGCCCTGTGTCAGCCCTGGGTGGGAGTGGCAGGAGAGAAGCTGAGGGAACTGGGCCCTACCAGTCATCCCAACTGAACCAGGGCAATGCTGGCCAACCCCCCCCCATCCTCATCCAGGTCTGCAACCGGGTCCTTTGCCCTAGATGGGGAGGAGGAGGCCTCTGTGCCAAGACCCAGGCCCTGGCTCTCACCTTGACCTTGGGCAAGCCACTTCTTTCTTTGGGTCTCAGCCCCTCCATCCCTCCCCACCTCACCCGGCTGGTGGGCCACACAGATGGATTCATTCATTCGGTGGACATTGCTGAGTGCCAGGAAGAGCAGAGGGCAGGAGTGATGGTGCTGTTCAGGGAGTGGTTAGGGAGCTCAAGCTCCAGGTTACTTAAGGCCAGCCCTTTCCTTTCTCGGATGGGGAAACTGAGGCCAACATCAGAGCTTTGCCCACATCAGATTGCGGCAGGCCGGTTTTGTGGCTCTGAGCCCACAGCACTTGGCATCGATGCCCAGTTCCCCATGGTGGAAGGGGTTAGCTCAGCGTGGGAAATAGTGCAGTGGTCCACTCCAGGAGGACTTCACTGGCCCTAGGACTCCTTTCTTGGAATGAGGCACTGAATGCCAGGTGCAGGGGTTAAGTGCTGGGGCCAAAGGTCAGGAGGCAGTGCATATGACACTCTGTGTACGGGGTCAGGCATCCAAGGTGTGTTCAGGAGCTGGTGACATTATGGCAGGAGTGAGGACTTGGACCCTGGATGACCGTGGCAGGCAGCACAGGCCGCTGCAGGGCTGGGAACGCTTCCCTCAGCAACACAGGGACAGAAGCAAGTCCTCTGCTCAGCCATCAGGCACCTGCTGCAAGAGTCTGAGGCCGGAGAGGGTAAATCAGGGAAGACTTGCTGCAGGAAGGGGTAGGAGGGAAGTGGCAGCTGCGGGAGAATATGGGAATGTGGAAGGATGTGCAGGGGGCCTGGCACTGAAGAGGTGAGCCTCGGGCTCGTGGGAGAAAGGGAATCCTGAGAAAGGAGGTGCTGCAGGGGAGAGCTTGGGACAGGAGCCTCTGGGCTGGAAAGGAAGAGGGTGCTTTCTATGTAGAGCACTCCATGGCTCCCCGGTGCCCTCCAGGTCCTGGCCCCGTCTTGCTCTTGGGCCTCCTCCTCTCCTGAGTGACAGGCAGGTTTGCTGAAGGTCAGCCGGGGCCATACCCCAGGCCTCTACAGTATTGAGCCCGGAAAGAGTGTGGGCTTTGGAACCTGGCAGTGAACCCCAGATGTGCTACTTACAAGCTCTGTGACCTTGGCAGGTGATTGAGCCTCTCTAAGCCTCGATCTCCCCCTCTGGAAAATGGAGAGACTAGCACCTAATTTGTGGAGGGGCCACAAGGATGAATGGAGATGCTGAGCGGGAGGCAGACTGGCCTGTCTGGGCTGCAGAACAAGTTAGGACCCGATGTCCCAACACTTCACCCCATGTCCCTGCTGCTCGGGAGCAGCCGTCCCCCACCCTGCTGCTCTTGCTCCCCCACTGAGGTCTGGACGCCTTTCATCCTCATTCATCTGTGGGCCCCCGGGACTGAGTGGGGTGGAGGGCCTGGTGTTGGAATGCATAACTGAGCGATGGGGTCAATGAGGCGGAGGGAGGGAAGGGCCAAAGTGCAGAGCCCGCCTTGCCAGCCTCCACTCGGAGTTGGCAGGTGCCGCTCCGTGGGCAAGAGCCCTCGGGACTTAGGAGGTGCTCATCGGGTTGTCTTACAGACTTGAGTTGGTTGGGAAACTGCAGTGTCTCCTCCCTTTGGGGCCTGGACCTCATCCCCCCGGCTCGTCGTAACTCCCGCGGCCCAGACCGGCCGCTGGTCACGCGCTGCGTCCTGCGTGTTTGGTGTTTGAGCACAGGTGTGACACATACGCGTTGCCTCTATGTCGGGGGCCGGTGGGTGCCCGCCCATGTCCTGTGGGACACTGGCCATGGCCTTCGCTGGCCCCAGGGAGTTCTGGCGGAGTGCCCAGCCCTGCCTGTCCACCCTGAGTGGCAGGGCTGCCCAGCGGGGCCCAGAGGGTGGGTGTGTGTCCCGGTCGTCAGGCTCCCCGCACCCCCATGCCAGCTCCTCCCGGGGATTTGGGCGGCCTGGGCCTGGCCCTTCCCTTCCCACTCTGAGGGCAGGCGTGGGGGCTGCTTGGCGGGTTCGCCTCTGGCGGAGGCCCAGGTGCAGGCAGTGCTCAAAGCCCCATGCACCACCTCCCCCCCCCAGCAAGCTGGGCAGACAGGAAAATACCAGACATAGTTGTGCAAAGGTGGCTGCAGGCAGGCAGGCAGTAGGGGGCGGAGGCCGCTGAGGGGGGGGGCTCAGGGAGGCCTCTGTGCCAGGCTGGCCCCTGCAGCTGGACAGGCATGCACATCTGTGTGAGTGTGCGTGTGCAAGTGTGGGCAGGGCCCGTGTCTGAGGGGGCCCTTGCCCCCGCCCCGGTGGCATTGGGGAAGCCAGGACTGGGGAGGGGTGGGGGACTGGGGGTAGGGCTGGGGAGCCAGCTGTGAGCCTTCCAGCTTCAGCACTGCTCAAGTATCTGGGTGACCTTGGCAAGCTAAGTTATTGCATGAGGCACCCCAAGCCCATGGCCAGGAACAAAAACCCTCGGGGCCACATGTCCTGCGTGCCCGGCGCGGGGCCAGGCTCCTCCTGCGGGATGTCCCCAATCCCTACATTGCCCAGTGAGCTGGCCTCTTTCTCTGGTAACTGTGTTTCTGACCAAGGCTCATAGGGGGCAACAGGGACCCGTCTGAGGTCCCACAGCCAGGGGCGAGGGCACAGGGGACCGGCACCAGCTCGCCTGGCTCTGGGCAGCGCCATCTAAACGTGCCCGCGTGGAGGTTCCTGGCACGCACCCCTATTCAGATGCTGCCCAGCCGAGGGTTCTCCTGAGGTCCCCATGACTGATGGCAGAGAGCTCAGCCCTGGCTGGATCACCTGGGGCACTTCCTCCCCCCGCAAGGGAATCTGGGGAGGCCCCCCCAGGGGGAGTTGGGCCCGCCTGCTGAGTGAGAGGTTCCCAGGGAAGGCGGACCCTTAGTCTTACAGGAAGAGCCGCCAGCCCTGGCCCCTCTCCCGGGACCTGCTGGGGCGAGGCCTCAGGATAAGCCCCTCCCCTGGGTCCTGGGAGGAGGTCTGCTCCTTCTGCTCTGAGCCTCCAGAGCCTCCCTCCTTCTCTTTGACCAGTTGGGCTCCGGAAGGTGGCTAGGGTCAGCTGTGGCCACTGCCCAGGACAGCTGAGGCGTGAGGCCCTCTGAGGGCCATGAGCTTGTTTAGTTGCACCTTACAGGGAAGGCCAGGTGCGCTCAGGTGAGGCTGAGACAGCAGCAGCGTCTGTACCTACCGTAGGGAGGGTCAGTCCCCCACCCAGCGGTCCCCACAGCTCCAGACTAGCCAAAGACAGGCCGTGTCAGTGATGGTGACAGTTAATTCAATAAGTTTGATCAAGTACCTACTATGGGCCCAGCATTGTTTTAGTTGCTGGATATTACATAACAATGGGCAACATTAAGAAATCACTGGATGTGTGCATCACCACCCAAACCCAATGAGAAGTTAGTACTATTACCATCATCCCATTTTAGAGGCGAGGACAGTGAGACGGGGAGGTGACCTGCCCAACATCACAGGGGCAGGAAGTAGCAGAGCCAAGGGGGAGCCCCAAGTGGTCTGACCTGTACCTAGACCCCTGCTCTGCAGCCTGCTCAGAAAGGGGGGCGCTGAGAGGATGAGGTCTGCGCCTGCCCCCGCCTGCCTGCCCCCAGCCCCTGCCGCGGGCGCCAGGAGGGTGGAGCTCTTGGCCAGAGCGGGGAGGGAGCCGGAGCAGTTCCCAGGAATGCGGGGCCGTTTGCTTTGGCAGCATATCTGCCCTCAGCTTTCCAAGCCTCCCGAGGGCCCCCCCCCAGCTGGCCCCTCCAGCGCCCACCCACTGCCTGCCGCCCCTCCTAGGCTCTGTACCTAGCTCCCACAAACCTGGGGGCAAGGAGGGGGTGCCAAGCTGGAGCCCTTTTGCCTGCCCCTCCCCACATCAATGGGCCAAGGAGGGGCTGATAGTGAACATGGCTTCTGGACTCACCTGGGCTTGAAATCCAGTTCTGCCACAGACAGGCTGTGTGATCTTGGACAGGTCGCTAGCTCTCCCTGAGCTTCAGTTTTTACATCTGTAAAATGGGTGTGGCCAGTACCTGCCTTAACAGGTGCTGGCTCTCCGTCTGGCCATCAGACTGGCTCTTGGTGCTGTTGTCGTGTAATCTTCACCCAAGGCTTCCAGGGGTGCTCCCCGCTCCAGCCCTCAGTTTCCCCATCTGCAAGAATGGCATGTTGCTAGTGATCATCCCAGTCACCGAACACCCCAGCAGCCACAGAGCACAGGGGAGGCCGGGGGCTTACTTCCCCTTTGCATGCCATATCAAGAAAGTCACTGGGCTTTTGTGAGGTGTGTCTCAGACCCTTTCCCCCAAGTCCTGGGCTAGATGGCCCATGGCTGACCAAAGGGCAGTTTCAGGACCACCGGGGCAATAAGGGGTGTCCCTTACAAGGCCCCATCCTGCTGTGGGGTGGGCAGGGAGAGTCCGCATCTTACAGAGAGTCCTGTCCTCTCTCTGCTTCTGGCAAGGAACCCCTGAGTGCTTCTCAGGGAGATAGGTATGCCCAGCTGCCTCCCTCCACCTACACAGGCTGTCCTCCAATCCCGGGGCCAGCCAGCTGACCTCCTCCAAGGAGGAAAGGAGCGGCTTTATTCAGAGCAGAGTCCAGCCCACTCCCCTGAGCCTGGTGAACTCGAGCCTCAGTTTCCCCATGTGTATGACACGGGCAACGACGGCATCTACTCCCAGTAGGGGTTTTAGAGGGTTCAGAGAGTTCCTGGACAGCCGGTGCCTGGCACAGGGTAGGTGTTGGACGTATGCTGACCGCCTCCCCCGCTCGTCGGATACGCGTCCCACCCCACTACACAGCGCTCCGGCACAGCCTGTGTGCGGGCCGGGCCTCGGTTCCTCCGCCCCGCGCTCGCCACGCCCGCCCCGGGTGGGCTCGGCCGCCAGGTAGGCCGGGCGGGGGCGCTCGCCGGGTGCTGCAGCTGGGGGCCGTCTGCGCGCGGCGGGGCGGGCGCACAATAGCGGCCATTGTCTGGGCCCGGCCGGCGGGGCGGGCGCGGCGGGCAGGGGCCGGGCCCCGGGGGGCCAGCGCGGCCCACCCTCGGGGTGACCCCCCCCCGCAGTCCGCGGGGAGGCCGGCCGGGGTCCCGCGCCCGCCCCGCCGCTCCGGTGGTCCCCGCGCCGCCCCGTTTCCTCCCGCTCCTTGGGCTCTAATTAGTTCCTTTCGCAGCTGGAGTACTGCGCGGCGCCCGGCAGCGCGACCACCTCGGCGCCGCCTCCCCGCCCGCCTGCCCCCCTGCGAGGGGGTCGCGCCTGGCCGCGGGCTCCGCCGCCGCTTCCGAAGCTCGCCTGCCCCCTCGGAGCCACGCGCGGCACCCTTTGGGGCGGCCCTGGCCTCTGGGAAACGCGAAGCCCGAGTGTCCCCCGCCCCTCCCGCCTGGGTGTTGGGAGCGTCGAGTCCAGTGACGGCCCTGCCGCCCTCTCTGGGCCTCCGAGGCCCAGGAGAGTGCCACCCTGGCTGTCACCGTCCTCCCTTCACGCAGCCGCGGAACAAAGAGCAGAGCCCCGGTTCAGAAATGGTCTCTGCCAGCGGGGTAGGGGGGTGGAAGGAGACACCTTGAGGTTGGCCAAGGTCAGGGCAGAAGAGAGGTCATAGGGGGTATTCCTCTTGGTTTGGGGCCACCTTGGGGAGGACAGTTCTGGGTGGGGCCAGCCTGGGGTTGGGGGATGCTGAGAGCTGCAGGCTTTTGGGGTGGATTCTTCCTCCTTTCCCAAAGGAGTAGGGGTGGCTGAGCCTCTGGACTGGGTTCTGGGTTCTTCGTGGGAATGAATCCCTGCCTCCTTGGACATAACCCAGTGACAGGAAGTGTGTGTGGGGGGGGTTCTATGGGGACTGGGCCTGCTGATTAAGGGGGGTGCTAGAGTCCCCACTCCCACCTGGATACTGTGCTTGCCCCTCCTGGCAAGCAGGCTTCTCGGGGGGGGGGGGGCTCCCTAGTTGTATGTTGAGGCATGTCTCCTGCATGTCTTCAGAACAAGTTGACCCAGGGTCTAGGGCTCCTCCCCGGAGCCCCTCTGGCCTGGGGCAGAGGGCAGTAAGGCGGATACTGAAGGATGTTACCTGGGCAGGGTTGCCAAAGCATCAGTTTGAAGCCACAGTTCCCAGACCATCC
>CM052805.1:3146257-3163138 GCA_028533885.1 Nasua narica
CCTGTGTCTAAAAATAAACAGGTGGAGGGACAGGCAGACAGACAGACATAACTGGGGGAGGGGGGTCAGGCAGAGGGCAGCTCCCTGCCCAGCCAGAGGGAGAGTGGAAGGGGCCCAGGTCCATCCATCACTGTCACTCACCCACCTGCCTGCCTTGGGTCTGGAGCTCCTAAAGGACAGGGTAGCTGCCTGATCCCATCCCCACTTGCCTCACTGGGAACACATGCGCGGCCTGGGGGGCAGATCCAAACAGATCCGGCTGCTCCCACCTGATGCAGTTTAACTGGGACAAGTCAGGTCACAGACTGGGTCCCACAACCAAGAGTAGCTGCCCCTCCTTGGGCTCCGATATTCAGTCATGTGCTGGTAGGGTCTTGGGATGTCCTCAAAGCAGAGGGTCCTAATTGAGGTAGGGGGGTGCCTTGTGCCTGGAGGGTCTTGGCAGAAGGAGAGGCTGTCAGGGGAGGTGGATGGGCCAGGACTTGGGACCAGAGAAAATTGTCTAAAGTTGCTGAGGTGCATGGCCTGGAGGAAAGATGAGTGGGACAGGAGGGCCGTCCCCCTCCTTGCGGCTCCATGAAACAGCTCTGCACACACGTGGGCAACTCGGGCTGGGGGAGGCGCACGGGCACACACACGCACAGCCGAAACATATGGTCATGTGCCATGTGGTGGTTACGGGGGTGTTCTGTACTAAATCACTAAAACGTGGATTTGGTGAATGACGTGGAGTATCTCATAGTGTTGGCTTGTTTAGCAGGTAGATTTTCAGGATGTAATCACCTCAATTAGCAAATGCAAGGATACACTTCAACCACATATGGAAAGGTTGCCCCCGGAAAAAGTTGGAGGTTGGAATAGAGAGTTGACCTTGTTCTTGGGTAATTTGAATGTGAAGAAAATCACACCATTGAGAAGTTCTAAGAAACCGTGGGGGAAAAAAAAAGATATATATATATATATATATATATATATATATACACCTTATTAACCACCAGATCGAGCTGGTCCACTTCCCTCCAACCCTGTCCCACGCCGGCCTAGCTGAGCCACAGTGCTCAGCTGCCCCCTGGTGGCCACCCGGAGCCTCTGGCTCCTCGTGCCTATGGGCACCTATCTTCAGGACCTCATCTGGGAGGCAAGGCCCCCTGTCTGCAACCCCATCCCTTGGGCCAGGCTCCGCACAGCTCACCTGAGACAGGCTCTCAGCCTCCTTCCCTTGCAGGTGACCGCAGCTGCCTGGAAGGCCCCCCATGGCGAGCACTTGGCGATCGGTAGCTGAGGGCCACTAACAGCTACCTTGGAAGATGCTCGTTGCTCTTCTGGTCTGGTTCTGGGTCCTCAGGCTCAAACCAGGCATGTGATCCCAAGCACGACTCCCCACTTGGTCAGAAATGACCTTTGGGACTTGCCTGACCAGTTCCTGGAAGATCTACCCTTAAACCTAGTTGCTTTGTCACTTCTTAGCTCTGCAACCTAAGGCAGTGTCTCTAAAACTCAGTTTCATGGCAAAATGGACTCAGCTTTGCCTCTAGAAAAGACTTGAGGGCACTGGACATCGAAGCTCTTAGTAGGTGGTTGGCGCTCCTCATGTGTCCGGGGGCCAGAGCCCCTCAGGGTCCCCCTTCCCAGGGAGAGAGCGCTCACGCTGCCGCACAGCCACGCCTCCCTCCCCTGGTGGCTTCTGTGGGTGCAGCCCATGGGTGCAGCCCGTGGGTGCAGTCCGAGAAGCCTGAGGTCATGATGTCACAGCACAGCTCCTGTCCTCCCCCAGGTTCCTGCCTGAATCCCAGCTTGGGGGCACCCTGCTGCCTGCAGCCACATCCCACCCAGCCCCCCATCGCCATGCACTCCTTGGACGAGCCGCTCGACCTGAAGCTGAGCATCACCAAGCTCCGGGCGGCGAGAGAAAAGCGGGAGAGGACGCTGAGTGTGGTCCGGCACCGAGCTCTGCACAGGGAGCTTGGCCTCGTGGATGACAGCCCCACCCCGGGCTCTCCGGGCTCCCCGCCCTCAGGTACGGAACCCCCAGCAGGGCAGAATGGAGCCCTGGCAATGGGAAGAATGTCCAAGGTGTGTCCCCCAGGATGTAAGCAAGCCCCTTGCAGCTTTCGGCTTAGAGCTAGAGCTCTGTCCATTTATCCGCCCAGCAGTCTGTCTCTGGAGGTGACATTGTCCCTGGGGGGAGGCAACTGACCTGCCCATTCATGAAGCGGGCACAGCAGAGCCAGGATTCAAAGTAGGCCTCGGGGAGGACATGCAGGAGCTGGTAAGGGGGAGCACGGGATACCGAGGCCCTGTGACCCAGCTCCTGGGCTTTGAGGCAGCAGGGCTGGTTAGTCAGGTCCATGCAGATTGGGGACTGAGCCCAGCAGGTGCTTCTCAGGGGGTGCTTGGGGCTCGGGACTTCCGCTTTGCCCGCTCTGGACCCTGACAACCAGACCCACCATGTCTGAGCTAAAAGGCTCTGAAAGCAGCCTGTCCCAAACCCCTCCTGTTGCAGAAGGGCAAGTGAGGCAGGAAGGGGCCCAGGGGAAATCAGAAAGGTCCCCACCTGCCAGGGTGACAGCAGGCCAGGAGCCTGGCTTCAAGTTCCTGTTCAGTGGCTACTTTCCACTCCCCGTCTTACCCAGAAGCTGAGCTCTGCTCGTGATGACGGCCACACATCTGTTGTGCGGGCAGCTGCTCAGATGCTTGGGGTCCCAGGTCTGGCGGTGTGGCTGGTATCTGCTCCCAGGGTCGCGGTGGGGGATTCAGAGCACTCCCGCTCCAGCACCCCTGAAGAGTGCTTCTCCCGTAGGCTTCCTGCTGAACCCCAAGTTCCCTGAGAAGGTAGAGGGACGCTTTTCGGCGGGCCCTCTGGTGGACCTCAGCTTGTCACCGCCGTCTGGGCTGGATTCCCCCAATGGCAGCAGCTCGCTGTCCCCTGAGCGCCAGGGCAACGGGGACCTGCCTGCAGTGCCCACTGCCCCGGTAAGGAGGGCATGCGGGCTCTGGAAGAGGTGTACTGGTCCCCTGGGAAGGACTGCAAACTGGGTGACTTAGAACAAGCGAAATGTATTATTCTGTCACAGTTCTGAAAGCTGTGACAGGGCTGTTCTCCCTCCGAAGGCTCTGGGCAAGAATCTTTCCTTGCTTCTTTCCAGCTTCTGGTGGTTCCTGGTGTCCCCTGCCTCGTAGCTGTGTCATTCCAATCTCTGCCTCTGGTGCCACTTTGCCTTCTTCCCTCTGTTGTGTGTCTCTGAGTTCAAATCTCCCTTTCTCTTATGAAGACATTCGTCACTGGATTTAGTTCTCCCCAATCCAGTATGACCTCTTTTTTTTTGAGAGGGAGAGAGAGAGAGAGCAAGCAGGGGTTGGGGGTAGAGGGAGAGAGTGGAGGTGGGGGGGAGAGAGGGAGAGAGTGTGAGTGGGGGTGAGGGGTAGAGGGAGAGAGACCAGGAGTGAGGGGTAGAGGGAGAGAGAGTGGAGGTGGGGGGGGAGAGAGGGAGAGAGAGAGTGTGGGGGTGGGGAATAGAGAGAGAGCAGGGGTAGGGGACAGGAGAGAGAGAATCTTAATAAGCAGGCTCTATGCCCAGTGCGGAGCCGAAGCCGGATTTGATCTCACGACCCTGAGATCATGACCTGAGCTGAAATCAAGAGTCAGATGCTTAACCGACTGAGTCACCCCGGCACCCCCAGTATGACTTCTTAACTTGACTGCATCTACAGACACCCTATTTCCAACTAGGGTCACAGCCACAGGTACAGGGGGTTGGGACTGGGACAACTCAACCTGCCACAGGAGCCAGAGGGGGTGTGGGCCTGCTGGCCCAGCAGGGGGCACTGACCCGCTCTGCCTTCCCCCTGCCCCCCAGGACTTCCAGCCACTGCGCTATCTGGATGGCGTCCCCAGTTCCTTCCAGTTCTTCTTGCCTCTGGGCTCCGGAGGGGCCCTGCACCTGCCTGCTTCCTCCTTCCTCACCACCCCCAAGGACAAGTGCCTCTCACCAGAGCTCCCGCTGCCCAAACAGCTGGTGTGTCGCTGGGCCAAGGTGAGTAGGGGGCCAGGAAGATGGGGGCCGGGGCCGGGGCGGGCGGCCCCACGCAGACTCAGAAGCCTCCCCGGCCCTGCAGTGTAACCAGCTCTTCGAGCTCCTGCAAGACCTGGTGGATCACGTCAACGACTACCACGTCAAGCCCGAGAAGGATGCGGGGTACTGCTGCCACTGGGAGGGCTGTGCCCGCCACGGCCGAGGCTTCAACGCCAGGTGAGGGGGAGCGAGGGGGAACAAGGAGGGATCTCGGGGGGGGGGGGCAGGAGGGGGCTCAGGTGTCCCGCGAGCAGCGTCGAGCTCCACTGTGCCCTCCCTGGAGCAGGTACAAGATGCTCATCCACATCCGCACGCACACCAACGAGAAGCCGCACCGCTGCCCCACCTGCAGCAAGAGCTTCTCCCGCCTGGAGAACCTGAAGATCCACAACCGCTCACACACAGGTGAGCGGCTGGGAGAAGGGCCGCTTGTGGGCAAAGCCTCTCCCCGGGGGGCGCAATCCTCGGGATCCCCCTCCCGGAGCACGGACACATCTTCCTGTGTGGTCTTAGCACCGTTGTCAGTGTGACCGTTCGCCAGGCGGTGCTCGCTCCAGCACGCGGTGGGGTCAGCGCTGGCAACAGGGCCACACACCTGATTATAAATTTCCTAATCGCCAAAGGAAAAAAAAAAGTCCTAATTGCTGCATTAAAGAAAGGACAAAGGAATAGGTGAAATGAATTGTAACAAAATAATTTCTCGAATCTGATGTATTAAAAAGCCACCGGTGAGACCCTGGAGTTAATTCTGTACGGAGTCTGGAACCACAGTCAGGTGCAGACCCTGCCACACCTCTCGCTGTGGGCCAGCCACACGTCCGAGGCGCCCCGCCTGGCTTGGCTACCGGCCGTTGAGTCAATCGGGAGGCATTCTGCTGTGCCAGGACCAAACCTAGCCTAGCAGGCATGCTCGCAGTCCTCGCTGCGGCCCACCTCCCGGCAGGGTCTTCGGCAGTATCTAAGCAGATCTGGGGTCCCGCCTATTGAAGTGGTCACTGTCATCCCCAGTTTGGAGCACAGGTACACGGCCAGGCTGCAGCAGGCTGGCTTCTCCGTGGCCGTGCCCCGCCATCCCCACCTGGGATCCGATCTCGTGCCAGGTGCTGGGGACACCACCCCTGCCATCGGACGGTCCGTGCTCTCAGGGGGATCTCGGTTCAGGGTGAGGGGCCCGGGGCCGCGCGGTTGGCCCAAAGGCCCCTCACACCCGCCCCGCCCGCAGGTGAGAAGCCCTACGTGTGCCCCTACGAGGGCTGCAACAAGCGCTACTCCAACTCCAGCGACCGCTTCAAGCACACACGCACCCACTACGTGGACAAGCCTTACCACTGCAAGATGCCCGGCTGCCACAAGCGCTACACAGACCCCAGCTCGCTGCGCAAGCACATCAAGGCCCACGGCCACTTCGTGTCTCACGAGCAGCAAGAGCTCCTGCAACTGCGCCCGCCCCCCAAGCCACCGCTGCCCACCCCCGACGGCAGCCCCTATGTCAGCGGAGCCCAGATCATCATCCCCAACCCTGCTGCCCTCTTCGGAGGCCCTGGCCTGCCCGGCCTGCCCCTGCCCCTGGCCCCCGGCCCCCTTGACCTCAGTGCCCTGGCCTGTGGCAATGGCGGGGGCGGTGGGGGGGCGGGGGGGATGGGCCCTGGGCTGCCGGGCCCTGTCTTGCCCCTCAATCTGGCCAAGAACCCGCTGCTGCCCTCACCCTTTGGGGCTGGTGGACTGGGCCTGCCTGTGGTCTCCCTCCTCGCTGGCTCCGCTGGCGGCAAGGCTGAGGGGGAGAAGGGGCGTGGGGCAGTGCCAGCCAGGTCTCTGGGCATGGAGGGCCGCAAGACGCCCCTGGAGAGGACTGAGAGCAGCCGCTCCCGCCCAAGCCCTGACGGACTCCCCCTGCTGCCGGGCACCGTGCTGGACCTGTCCACGGGCGTCAACTCTGCAGCCAGCAGCCCGGAGGCACTCGCCCCTGGTTGGGTGGTCATCCCACCGGGCTCCGTGCTGCTCAAGCCAGCCGTGGTGAACTGAACCCGCCTGCTGGACGGCTACCCGCAGCCCGGCTAGCAGCTCCCGACCCTGCCCCTGACGAACGGAAACTCTTCTGCGAAATAGCAATAATGTCCTCCTGCCCCCGGGGCCTGGTTGGCTGGGTCCCCCAGGCAGACGCAGCCCCAGACAAGCTGGGCAGCAAGGATGGTGCTAGAACGTCATTGGTGGTGTCCCAGGCTCCAGAGCAGGGGCTGGGGCTGCCAGCCAGGGTGAGCCGTGCTCCTGGGTGCTGAGGCCTTGCTCACCTCCAGCCCTCCCCCGGCCCTGGTGCCTCCCTCATCCAGTCGCCAGCCTAGGTAGGCCGCCCTCCCTCCCTGCCTTGCTCACCTGCCAGCCATGTCCCCATCCTGCCTCGCCGCTCTGGGCCCCTGTTCTGGGGGCTGCTTGGACCCCTTTCCCTCTGGCCCACCCTCCAGAGGGAGAGCAAGACAGACGCAGGCAAAGCCACAGGAAGAAGCCACCTTATCCCTATGACAAGGTGCCTCCAAACTCAGAGAGGGAGGCCCGCTCTGCCAGCTGCCCCCCACCACTAGCCCGTCCAAAACCAGCCAGCACGACCTGAGGGTCGGCCCCTTCTCTGGGCTGGATGGTCTCCAAAGTGAGGGGACTGCTGACCACTCACCTGTCCCATCGCTGCTGGGCCTTCTCCCTCTACTTTCAGGGAGCCCGGGGGAGTGCAGGCAGTGGAGCCCCGTGTGAGAAGGGGAGATGCCAGGACCCTGGGCCCTTGCCGGCTCAGGGAACCGGCGGCGCAGGGCCTGGCCTGGGGCACTGCCACTTCCACAAGGGACTAGGTTTGCAGGGTGTCAGGCGGTGGGAGGCTGGCTGGGGACAACCCCAGGCTGGGACACAGCTCCCATTCTGGGGGTGCCAAGTCGCAGCCAGGACATAGGGGAGGTAGGGAGGGCTCCAGGCCAGTGCCGGGCATGGGAGCTTTCCAGAGGCCATGGACTGAGAGCCCTTGGCTTGGCGGGTGGAGAAGCAAATGAGAAAGGCCATGGGAGGGCCCAAGCCCTCTGCCTGGGATGGGGAAGCTAGAGGAAGGAGCCTGGATCTAAGACATGGTTGTTTCCGTTGGCTATTCCCGAGAGCCTCTGTCTTAGAGGCGTCCCCCCGCCCCCCGCCCCCCGTCGCACGGGCTGGAATAAGCTAAGGGTGCCGGTGCTCCACATGCCCCACAGCCCGCTGCCCGATCCCACCAGGGCCCGGGGCCATGGCAGATGCTTCCTCTCACCCTGAGCCCTTGCTGTTCCCTCCCTGGAGGTGGCCTGGTGCCCCTGGCCTGGCAGCCAGGACTCCTGGCCCCTCGGCCACGTGACCAAGCACTCCGTTTCCCCTCCTGTAGAACAGGGGGCTGCAACCCTGCAGACTCTACCCTCTGCTGGACTGCCCTTGTGGCCTAGAGGGGGCACCCTGACAGGGCCTGGCAGTGCTGGCTCTGCCCCTTGAAGGGGCTGTGAGCAGAGCAGGAGGGAGCTGGTCTCCTTCCTTCGGGCCCCGCCCAGGACCCAGGCCTTAAGTCCCCAGCGGGGGGCGGGGGCTCTGAGACCCAAGCCCAGGGAGCAGAGGAACAGGGCACTGGAAGGTGACGTTAGCTCAGCATGTGACTCGGTGATAGACCAGGCTCGAAAGGGCTGGTGTATGTGTTGTTGTTGTGAGTTTGTTGTTGCACATTCCAGGATATCAGTATTTTAACGGGTTCTAAGTGCCTTTCTATCGTAGCTTACATTTTTCCTCCTCTTGGCTCCATTGCTGTTAGCATAGAGTTTAAAAAAAAAAAGATAAGCTAATGACTATAACAATATATTCCTCCATGTGAGAGGAAGTTTATAAAGAAACAATAAAAGTGAGTTGCAAAGATGACTTCTGTCTTGGCTGTGCCACTAGCGGAGCCACCCTGCTCTTGAACTCCGATGACCGTCTTGTGCCTGGCCTGGGTCGCCCACCCCCGGCATGCAGCACCCAGAGGCCCTGTTCCAGGGCTTCCTTCCAACCCTGCAGCTGCCACAACTGCCAGGTCTGCTGCTGGGAGCTGGGAGGGAAGATTCTGGTTAAGTATGGGTTCAGGTCCTCACCCTGCCACTACTTGCCGTGACTTTGGTGAGCGCCTTGTTCTGGGGGGGAGACAACTCCCTGGCCTCGGTCCAACGAGAGTCTGGTGAAGGCTTCTCTTTCCTGGCCACACTGGAACATTCCACCCAGATTCCAGAGATGCTAACGTGAAACCCTGCTCAGGGAGAGGCGGCCTGTGGCAGAGCTGGGGGCGCAGGGCTCTGTACCTGGTGGGAAGGGTGAGGGAGACCTGAGGACACTGATGCCGCAGGAGGGGCCTGGCACCGGGACGGCAGGCCTGGCTGGCTCCTGGCCAACCTCGCCCACCCGAGCCCTGCGGGCTGTCAAAGGCACGTTAATAGGAATGCAGTGCTGCTGCCTCCCTCTCCTCTCTGGCAGGAAGAGCAGCCCGCCTTCTGGAATCTGGATGTGTGCATTGAGAAATGCGGAAGAGACATTTATTACCAAACTATAAATTAGAGGAGGTGGGCAGGGTGCAGTAGGACGAGCTGAGTGGTCACGTTTTGGGCATCTGTTCCTTGTCTCTATTCTCCTGGGCCTGGATCCTGAGCTCCTCCTGCAGGCGCTCCCAGGCTCGGACCACCTGGGGAGGGAATTAGAACCAGGCAGGACAGTGAGTGGCATGGGCCTCTGCCCTTCGCAGTCTCCGCACAGCAGCGGGCATGTCTCAGCTAACAGCTTGGGAAACACGAGTGCCTCCTTTACCAGTGCCCAGCACTCTCAGGGGGAAAGGCCCCAGGAACATTCTGCTGTCTACCAGCTAGTGGTCCTGTTCCCTCAAAGCCAAGGCTGCTGGGAGGGCCACTGTCCAGGTGACACGGGGGCCAGGCAATTCAGCCCACCCGGCTAGGCCCCATGGAGCTGAGGCAGCTGGAGGGAATGGCAGTTTAGGGGGGACTCTGAGGCTGGGGCACCAAGGAAGGGCCTGGCACAACTTCCTACCTGCCAAGTTCTGAACAGCCTAGAACTGCCCCAGTGAGAAGAGGCCCCCTGGCTTGCCCTCCCAGCATCAAAGAGCACTCACCTTGGACTGCAGGTAGAAGGAGCCACCCACGGATTTATCGTTCACCTTGAACAGGTGTTCGTAGTTCTGCGGGGGGGGGGGGGGGGAGACGGTGAGAGGGTGTGCGGTCTCTGGGTTACAGAGGCAGGGGAAGCTAGGGAATGACAAAGAAGGAAAGCCAAAGGGTTCAACCCTGACGCCCCACGTGTCCCCCTGTGCAACCCTGGAAGCCACTGTCACTGCTCGGGGACGAGAAGTGGACAGGTACCCACAGGGGGAAGGGGTTCTGTCTCTGCCACTGCCTGCCTCAGGCCTAAAAATGAAGGCGTGACAGCTCCCACAACTTGGGAGTCCAAGCTGGCAGCAGCCACCACCTCTACACAGGCCCCTTTCTGCCGAACCACCTTTGCTCCTCCTGATTCTAGTGGCCCGACCCCTCAGCCCGCCATTCCCGTCTGCCCAGGCAAAACCCGGCTCCAAGCCAGCCTGGAAGTCTCACCTTCTGGATCTCCTCGGGGCTCAGCTTGGAGACATTGAGAATCTGCTGGGCCTCCTGGAGGCTGAGGCCGGACAGGTTGGAGGCAGCTGCAGACTGGTGTCCAGCACGTCCTCGAGCGTCAGCCGCTGCCCGGCTGGCTGTGTGGATGCACGGGTGAGCGCCCAGCCCTCAGAGGCTCAAAGGTTCCCCTGGGCCTTCCACGTAGGCAGTGCAGCCTGCCAGCTGACACGGGAGAAGACCCACGCAGGGACGGGTACATCCCCTCTCCAGGAGTGGATCTGGGGGGGGGGGGGGTGGAGTCTAAGAAGTGAGGACAGACTGACCCCACCGGAGGACAGAGGCAGGTTCTGGTCCCCAACCCTGATGCCTGGTGCCAACCAAGACCATGAGATGGCCCTGTCCCTCTTCTCTCCCCTAACCCCTCATCCCAAGTGACAGCAAGTTGGGGAGCTTTAGGTGACAATGGGAAGCAGGGTGAAGCTGTAGGTAGGAAGAGGTAGTAACAGCTCTGGTGAGACCTGGCTGCCCAATAGTTACCTCGGCCACAAAGCAGGAGGCTCAGGTGAGCTCGTCCCTTTCAGTGACCCTAGAATCAGGAGCCACTAAACTTTTTCTTAAAGGGTCAAAGAATAAATATTTTAGGCTTTGTAGAACGATTAAAGTCTGTGCTGCAATTACTTGATTCTGCCCTCTGGTAAGCAACCAGAGGAGAGGGCTGTATTCCAGTAAAACTAGTGACAAAACCAGGCGGCCAGGTGAGCCAGCTTGCCACCTCCCGCCTCCGTGTTCATGTCAACTAGGTTTCCCTTTCTCGAGAATATCCCGCGGTCCAACGATGTCCCCCACCCCCGGGAAATGCTGCAGGCTGCCGAGGGTCCCTGCATTCACTGTGGGCCCGTGGTCAGCGGCCACAGATGGGCAAATGTGATCTGGGCAGGAGCTGCCAGACCCCTGAGGCTTACCTGCAAACTCCTGCCGCAGGGCCCGTGCGAAGGCCCTGCCCACCACCTGCGCCCCCATCACAATGATCTGGGCCAGGTATTTGGCCTGTGGACAAAGCAGGTACTTGGTTAGAGCTGGGACCCTGGAAAAGGCTGCCGAGTGGCAAGTCTCTGAGGTCATGAAGCGCAGAGCAGCAGTCACAGGCAACCTGTTCCAAGTACCCCGATAAAGGGCCTCTGCTGTGGGTGGCTTCAGGTGCTCATCGGACAGACGGCTGGGGGTGAACCCAAGGGAGGCCCCAGGGGCAGAGAAGACCCCTGGCCTTCGCACAGGAGGGGAGGAGCTGAGGTGATGGGGCTGCACGGCCCAGAGGCGGCTCCCAGACCATTAACTCGCCCTGCCATCCCAGGCCTTCTGTGCTTCTGAGATCGGCAGTTCCCACCTCTGTCCAACCAGCAGGGAAACTCAGGGAGCCTGGAGCCACCTCAACTCCCAAGACTAGTCACCACCATTCCAATCAACACAACAAAAGTGAACAAGACTCTCCACCTTGAAGCAGCAAAAAGCCCACTGGGGAGCATTTAGACAAAGATGCCGAGGGCCAACGGCTGAGGGAGAGGACTGGCCACCAGCTTCTCCACTGGTTCAAGGACGTGCGGAGTCAGCTAAGCTCTGCTCAGCACCCGGCCTACGAGGATCCATGGAAGCCAGCCGTGCCCTCAGAGCTCCTGCACACTGACCCGCCCGGCACGGCGTGGTTTAACGCACCACGGAGGCACAGAGAGTCTCACGAAGCATGCCCAGGAGGGCAGAAAGGCAATGGAAGGAAGCCGCAAGATGAGATGGAAACTCAGGGAAAAGATATTTCTATTGGGCTGGATTTTGAGGGCAGGAGGAATCACAATGGGAGTATTGGAGCTTTCTAGGGAGTGGGACCAGGGGGAGCCCAACAGACAAAGTGTAAAGGTTGTCCTGGGAGCAGCCAAGAGCACAGGGGATGTGTAAAGTCGTTAGAGGTTAAGACTAAAAAGGTGGCCGAAAGAGGAAACTGTACAGACTGGGAACAGAGATCCCATACAAACAGCACATGTGGAAATGGTCCGGTGTGTGCGATGGCACAAAGGAGGGCGCACAGGGGACCCGGAGAGCACGCACTCACTGCTCATGGGCACACCCCGTGGTTTCCCTTTCTCTTCTTTGCGCTTATCTGCAGTTAGATGTTCTGTCACTCAACAGGTATCACCTGAGCCTGGGTGCTGGTCACTGTGCCAATCATATTCTAGTTACTGTGCTCTTCAACCCAAAAACTCAAGACACCAAGGCACAGAGAGGTTTAACGATCAGCCCGAGGACACGGCTAGTCCTCAAGGGGAAGGTGGGTAGCAAACCCCAAACCGGAGCTATCAGCCATGGCATCTCCAGGCTGCCGGCCCCACACAAGATCCTGCAGGGAGGGCAAGTGAGCAACCTGACAAGGATCAAGGACCCAACCCAAAGGCCAAAGAAGGGCTCCTCGGATTCCAGGGGAAACCGGACTCCCGAACTGGGTTGGTACGCCTTCCAATGAACCTGCCCTTATGTGCAGGGTGGGATGTGGGTTCTGGGGTGTTAGCAGTAATTAATAAATGGAAGTGGAGGGGCGCCTGGGTGGCTCAGCGGGTTAAAGCCTCTGCCTTCGGCTCAGGTCATGGTCTCAGGGTCCTGGGATCGGGCCCCGCATCGGGCTCTCTGCTCAGCGGGGAGCCTGCTTCCCATCCCCCTCTCTGCCTGCCTCTCTGCCTACTTGTGATCTCTCTTTCTCTCTCTCTCTCTCTCTGTCAAATAAATAAATAAATAAATAAATAAATAAATAAATAAATAAATAAAATCTTAAAAAAAAAAAAAAGAAAGGAAGTGGATTTGGATTTCACAATAGAAATTTCCTAAGCCCTGTATTTCACACCAGAAAGCAAAGCCCAGCGAGGACTCTCCAGTGATCAAAGGGAGTGAGTAGGGCCGCAGCCAGCTGTGCTGTGGGTGGCGAGACAAACACTGTGCGCACTGCAGGTTGGGAAGTTGCCCAACGTCCCCCTCTGTGCCCAAAGCCCCTCCCGAGTGGGACAGGAGGTTCCCGGATGGACTGCTGGTCCTGTCTGAGGCACGGAGAGGCTGACAGGCCAGTAGGTGACTTCAGAGGGTTCCCTCAGCCTGCACACCCTCAGGCCTCAGACCATCCATTCATCTGCTGCTACACGCCCGGGGGGCAGCCTCACTGCTCTGCCCAGGGCTGCCCCACTGACTTCTCCACCCTGAGCAGTGGCTGCTGCTCAGTAATGAACGTTAAGAACTGAGAAGGTAGTGGGGCAGCTCCCCAGGCACCACTGCAGGCTTTAGAGGCCATCTCTGAAGGCTGGCCAAGGGGACTGCCTGGCTGGTCCGCTGAGGCCACCAAGGTTCCCGTCGGAGGCCTCTCCAGGGGAGGAAGTGTGGTGTGTGGTCACACAGGCGAGCTATGGGATCACCTGTGTGCAAATCCCAGCTGTGTGCCCAACACAAGCTCTTGGGTTCCCTCAGCCTGTTTCCTCACCCGTGAGATGTGCCCAACAATAGGGCTGTCAGGGATTCGATATGATAATGCCTGTAAAGTGTCTGGCACAGAACCTGAAGATACAGTAGGTGTGCAATAAATGTTGCTTTTCATTTACTACACTTCTTTGTTTCACAAAACTTAACAATGGGCAGATACTATGAAGTAGTAACAGCTTTTCCCAGGAAGGCAACTCATTTGACATATCCGCTGATTCCTCAGGGGAGAAGGCTGCAAAAAACCAGGCTACGTGCCAAGGGCAGTGGGAAGCAGTGTGGAAGAGGAGGGAGAAGGCTGCTTTGGAGCTATAACCTCGACTCCTGGCTTGTCATGTTAGCTGTTTGGCCCTGGACAAATTACTCAACCTCTCTGAACCTCAGTTTTCGCATCTGCAAATTGGGGAAAACAATACCTTCCTCATAGGATGGCTGCAAGGTCCTCAGGAGGCAATCCTCATAAAACGAACCAGGCAGTCAGTGGCAGATTCAAAGCAGCCCCACAGTTGCCTTCGCTTCTGGACGAGAACCTGCTTGTCTAGAGGTCAATACCCATTCAGCACCCAGCGCCAGCCACGGGTCAGCCATGCTCAGAGTTCTGCCAGTGATCAGAGGTGAGGAAGAGGGCCACTGGCTGAGGCCTCTTCTGGAAAGTCCCCAAACATCCCACAGTCCAATGACTGATACTCGGGCCTGAAGACCTGGACAAGAACAAGCAGCTGACACGGCATCCAACTCAGGCCAAGGGCAGAAGAGCACAGGCAAGCATTGGGGGACACTCAGGAACGTGGCTTATCTCATGTCAAGCGCATCAAGAAAGGAACCTGGCTTTCAGAAAGACCCATGTGCAATGTTCCCTTCAAAGCCCAGTTCCAGGCTCTTGGGCCGTTGGGCAGAGACTGCCACTGAGACTAACCCCCTTCTCAAGGATGCACTGAGATAGGAAGGGAGCTTTGTTCACCCAAAGCCCCCGCAAACAGCCACTGCCATCACAGCTGGCAGGAGGGCAGTCAGGACCATGGTACGCCTGGGGCCCCCGCCTAAGGCATGGCAGCCTGACTGGTATTTGTACGAATATGACAACCAGCTCACCATCTGCAAAAACTCTATGCCCCCAGACAGGCTTTCCAAATTCCTGTTCCTACCGCTCCCTCTGCTGGAGGGCTTCCGCCATCCCTCAACACACACAGAACACTCCAGCGTCACTGCCTGCAAATTCAGTCCACTTCTCAGGCGGGCATTCTCAGCTCTAACTATAAACAACTTCTCTGGTTTTCTCTCCCCTCAGCTCTCTCTGCCCTGCAGCCATACCATCTACTTTTATTTATTTTTATTTTTTGAAAGATTTTATTTATTTATTTGACAGAGAAATCACAAGTGGGCAGAGAGGCAGGCAGAGAGAGAGAGGGAAGCAGGCTCCCTGCTGAGCAAGGAGCCCAATGCGGGGCTCAATCCCAGGACCCCGAGATCATGACGTGGGCCGAAGACAGAGGCTTTAACCCACTGAGCCACCCAGGCGCCCCACCATCTACTTTTAAATCAGGTCTTACTTCTTTTACCCCTGTGTCTCCCAATTCACACACAAATCACTATTCTCAGATATTCAGTGATGTCAGCGTATTCACAAACTCTGTAAATACACTAAAAAGTACAGAGTATTACTAGTTCCAGAACAATCTCATCACCTCCCCAACGCTATACCCATTAACCTTGAATGTCCTCTCTACTACGCTGAGACTGTCAACACCCAACATCCTTCAAGACCGTACCGCTCCCCACCCCAGTGAAACCTTCCCAGAACACTCTTTTCCTATTAATATGCTGTCATATTTTACAGACTTGCCCACCAGATGCAATTCCTTGCATCTGGAGGATGCAAACTACTCCAGAGCAACATTTTGTCTGGCTCTTGAAGGTGGCTCAGAGTGACACGCAGGAATGCATGAGAGGGACCCGGTTCAAGGGTTCATTGTAGGTCCTCAAAAAGATGGCAGTGACTGGGTCAACACTCGTCTCATCTCTGACACAATTCGATGAAATGACCCTGGAAGAATCAAACTCCCTGACATTCAGGGTCCTTCTCAGTGAAATGGGGACAAGGACGGTAGGAATTTCATAAGCATTAAATGAGAGAATCCAGAAAGGCCTCAGCTCAGGGCCTGGCACTTGCAAGCTCTTATATTATCCTTATTTTTGGTTAAGAAGTGGCTCCCCAAACCGACTGCTTCAATCACTTGGGGGGACTTCTAGAACCTCCAGGGATAGAACTAAGGACACTGCATTTTTAAAGGGTCCCCGGGTGCCTGTCGCAGCCAGTGTTGCCCAGGTCTCTGGACTGGCTCCGGGTGCCAAGGGTACCGCAGAAACGCTCAGCTTTCGGTGTCGCGGGGCCTGGTCATGCCCCAGATGTGTGCCACTTCCTTGGCAAGTGGCAAGTCAGCTTTCAAAAAGGGACAGTAACAGGAACAGTAGGACATCAACTAGCTGCGGGCCCGCACAGAGACTCCCGGGCTGGACCTGGCGTCCCGCGGGGGCTGTGCGCACATGGCGACCGCCTCTGGTGGGCATTTTCCGGCAGGCCAAGCCCGCCCTGCCGTCTGTAGCCCCGGGGCCGCCAGAGCCCGCCGCAGTCCTCCCGGTGCGACGCCCCCGGACCCCACTTCCCGCCGGGCACGTAGGCGGCGCGAGGTGCCAGCAGCCCGGCCGGAGCTCGCCACCCCGGCTCCGGCTCCGGCTCCGCCCCCGCCCCTCAACGGCCTTCCTTCCCTCCTAGCACAGCCCTACCAGGGGCTCACCATGGTGGCCGCTCCTCCTCGGGGTCGCGGGTTCCGGCTTCCCAGCCCCGCCGCTCCAACTCAAGGGCGGCCGGCGGGTCACAGGTCAAAGGAGAAAGCGCGTGCGTGACGCCGCGCTAGGCATGCGCACTGTTCCCCCCAGGGGGCGGGGTGTGTCGTGATGTAATCAGTGGGCGGAGTCCGAGGCGGAGTCAGCCTCGGACTCCTGCTCAGAAGACGACCGGGGGCGGGCGATGGGCGGGCGATGGGCGGTCACAGAACGCACCGCGGCCCTCACGTTTATCCTGCCGCGCTAGATGCGACAGAATGAATACATCCGTCAAATGCGGAGCAATTTCTTCCCTTGTTTTGGCAGAATATTTCGTCCTAAAATATATGCAATAAACATAAAACACCCCACGAACGTGAGAAGGGTGCCGAAGTCTCACAAATATATAAGAAAACAGGAAACTTCAAAACGGGTTTTCTTGGGGCGCCTGGGTGGCTCAGTGGATTGAGGCCTCCGCCTTCAGCTCAGGTCATGATCTCGGGGTCCTGGGATCGAGCCCCGCATCTGGCTCTCTGCTCAGCAGGGAGCCTGCTTCCCCCTCTCTCTCTGCCTGCCGCTCTGCCTACTTGTGTTCTCTCTCTCTCTCTGTCAAATAAATTTTAAAAAATCTTAAAAAAAAAAAAAAATGGGTTTCCTTCTAGGTTCCTTCTGCCTGGGAAGGAGATCTCACTCCTCCAAGTTCTTGCTCAAATGTCACCTCCTCACTGAGGCCCCCCCCCCGCCCCCCCCACCAACGCTGCAACTTGACCGGCATTCTTTTGTTTTAGTAACGGCTTTCAGATAAAGTTCCCTATTTTAAAGTGCACAATTCAGTGCTTTTTAGTGTGTTCACAGAGTTGTGC
>CM052805.1:3163238-3280680 GCA_028533885.1 Nasua narica
GAACCCCTGGATTGGTCTCTTCTGAACAGCTCATGGAAGTGGAATCACACTGTATGTGGCTTTTTTGTGTCTGACTCTCGGTTCCCTCTATTTCCCCCCCAAAGTTTTTACTTCTGCCATATTATTATAATTTATTTTATGTTCACTGTTTATAACCTGTTCCTTCCCACTAGAATGTGGATTCCTGGGGATAGGACATTTCTCTTTTCTCCACTCTTGGACGGATGGCTGGCAAAGGGAAGGTACTCAACACATGATCGTTGAATGAAGGTTGAGTCAGGCTGCCTTGGACTGCTTTGGACCACTGAACTTTTCTCTAAATCTCCAAATTCTTTCTTCCCTCAGTGTGGTGGCCGCCCCTTTTTTTTTTTTTGTCTTAAAGTTCTTCTTGTGGCTCTGGGCCTTCAGGCCTCAGTTCTCAGCTTAAAGATCACCCCCTCAGACTGAACACCCTGCTCTCCCTGCATCTCAGCTGCTCCCTTTTCACGTAATTTGACCTTTTTTTTTCTTTTTTAAAGATTTTATTTATTTGACCGAGAGAGAGATCAAAAGTAGGCAGAGAGGCAGGCAGAGAGAGAGAGAGAGAGGGAAGCAGGCTCCCCTCCGAGCAGGGAGCCCGATGCGGGGCTTGATCCCAGGACCCTGAGATCATGACCTGAGCCGAAGGCAGAGGCTTTAACCCACTGAGCCACCCAGGCACCCTTTTTCTTTTTTTAATTACGTAGTCTCTATGCCCAACATGGGGCATGTTGGACTCACTACCCTGAGATCTAGAGTTGCATGCTTTACCAACTGAACCAGTCAGGTGCCCCTGTTTTGTCTTCTTTACAGTTTTCTTCACGGTCTGCTTACTTGCACGCGGTCTAGCTCCCGGGCACAGGAAGACTGTAACAAGTGCCTCGAGAGCCCTCTCTCCCATTCATTACCGTGTCTACCATCCACAGCACTGCCTATGTGCTGGATGAATGAACAAACTCATAGCAGCAGAAAAGGACTCAGGAGCAAAGTGAAACCTGGGACAAGGGGGAACACAGAGCCAAAATGCCCTCACCCATCCTCCTGTCCCCTTCCCCTTCCAGTCAGCCAAAAGACCACAGCAGCACAAGAGGTCGCCAGCTTCAAAAAGTTTAATTGCTGAAAACATTCATGGTACATTCAGGCCAGTCCCTGAGGGGTTCACACCCTCCCTGAATCGGACCCTCAGCTCTGTAATGCCCCCTTCTCCTGGTTTCAAACCTGAGGTGGAGGGTAACTGGTCCCTGGTCCCCAGCCCCTGAGACTGGTGCTGCTCCAAATGGCCTGGCAGGGGGCCAGCCCCCAAGGCTCTTGACTGGAAGGAGGGCAGCAGGCAAGAGGGGACGGCGTGTGACAACTGAAGGTGCTGGGTGAAGCCAGCCCAGGGCGGGACCAGCCCAGGGGCGTGCTACTGACCCCCACTTCCCCCCACTCCCCCACTTCACCCATGCCCCTGGCTCCCCATGCTAGCAGGCAGCTGAGGAGAAACAGCCAGTCCCACAGAAAGCAGAGGTGCAGACATGGGAGCTGCAGCGGGGCCCAGAGGCCAGGGAGGTACCCGAGGCCCAAAGGAAGCCGGGCCTTCGGGATAAGGTGTGCCAGGGCCAAGAGGCCTCTCCCAGCTTGAGGGTGAGATGTGAGGCGTGCAGGGGGCACCAGGCCAGGTGGTTCTAGGAGGTGGCAGCGGCCGGTGAGGCTAGAGGTAGCAGTGGGCAGGCTAGTCCTGGAGAGATAAACCGAGGGGGCGGGCAGTGAGAGGTCTGGGGAAGGGTGGGGGGCGTGGGCTGCAGGGTGATGGAGGGAGGAAGGGGATGCCAGGGCCCTCTTCTCTACTCACCCACTCGTCCTCGTCCACACCTTCAAAGGAGTCCTGGGGGAGTGGGTCCTCCCGGTTCCCCAGCTTGGCCACCATGGCATTCAGCAGCTAGGAGAGTGGACAGGAGAAGAGGTGGGAAGGCAACAGGATAGCACTTCCAAGCCCAGAACACAAGACCTAGCAGTTTGAGCCCCGTCACGGTTGTGAAAAGCCATTTTCACCAGAGCCCCGATACAGTGGGTGTTTTCAGAGAAAAAGCCACCTCCGCAGAGATCAGGGAGCCAGAGGCAGATGGACACACCACACCAGAGTCCCAGGGCAGCTGTCTCCGTACACTGCCTCAGATGCTCAAATGTGCGCCAGGGTCCCAAATGCACTTGGGTTCCAAAGCCTTGGCTCTGTTTGGGTTGGGCCAGGCTGGAGGGGGACCTCTTTCTGCCCTTCCCTGGTTTCCTGAGTCCCATGCCCCACGGGCTAGCTGCAGGGCTCTGGAAGGTCTCCCATCAAGCTGCCCAACCAAGAGAGGGGTGACACTGGCTCCTGCCCCAGCCTGGGTTGGTCTGGGAATGGGAAGGCAGTCACCAGGTGTAGCCAGGACCCTGTGCGTGCCACATTGGCCAATCGTCTCCCGTGCCTACCTCTTCCTTCTTTTGCTGGTCTGACTTCTCTTCCAGGTAGAGCGCTGAGGGCGGGACCCGTCGCGCAGGGGCTTCACGGGGGGCCTGGCTCACTGGGGTAGGGGAGGGACAGGCACCGGACATCAGATAATCCTCCTGGTGAGGACTCCTTGCCCAACCTTTTGGCACCATTCCCTAGGGAACCGTATGGCAGACACCCCAGAGGGGCCACCAACGGCTACCCCACCCTCTGTTCACAAGACCCGTCGGGGGCACCCGGCAGCGCACGTGCGTGCCTGTGCGCACATGCACACATTCCTGTCGGAGGTGGGAAATGTGGTGGAAACACAGACCCTGGGCTCTGTCCTCAAAAGGCTCAGCGTCTGAGCCTGGAAATGCAAGCACCCCCTCCTTGGGAACACCAGAGTTTCTGTGTGCCATCAGGGACAAGGGACCTTGGACTGAGCCATCTGCCTCTTTCTCCAATCCCTACCCACTTCCCTGCTTCCTACTCACCGCCCCCCAGCTCCTCATCCTACCTGGGGTCATGCCAAGGGGCTGCAGGCTGGCAAGCCGGAGCTGCCCATCGGCACCTCCCAGCCAGGCGCTGGCACTGAGTACCGGCTCCCAGCTCACGGCTGTGTCTGGGAAGACATCATCCTGGAAGAACTCTTTCTGCAGGGAAGGAGCAAGGGGCTATGGCGAGGCGCCTACCAGAGGCCTAGGGCGCACCAGCATCCCTTGGGAAGGGGGTAAGGTAAGACCCAGGACCCCAGCTGGGTTTTCTGCTGGTTTCAGAAACTCAGCAGAGTAAGGAGTACAGGTGCCCCAAAGAGCCGTGAAACGAGACCGTTTGGTGACAGGGCCAGCCAGGCCCCAAAGCTCCTGACAGGGGCTGGGCAGAGGGGGACCAGGTGATGGGGTGCCGGGTCCCCAACCGCACCCTGACTCGGGGTAGCCGGAAGGCGACAGGCTCCAGGGAGGTCTGGCGAAGCCGCAGGCATCGGGCAAACTCTACTTCCCGCACGTCACACTCCGTCTTGGGCAGGAGGATGAAGCCCTGGGAGAGCAGGGGAGTCTGAGCTGCCTCCGGGGCCCTCCCGGAGCACCGGGACCACAGCCTGTCCCTGAACCGCAGCGTGCTGGAGGGCCCTTAACTATGAGCTCTCTGGAGGAAAGACGTCCTGATCGGTAGCCCTGATGGCGACCTCACGCTACCAACACGTGTTCAGTGCAGAGCTGGGAAGACGTGTGTGGTAGCCCCGGAGGGTATTTCCACTGATGGCTCCCATGGACGTAGTAAGTAAGCTCGACAGCACAAAATCAGCTGTAAAATCAGCTAAAATAATTAAGAAGTGGCACACTGTTTACTGCCCTGGTTTCTAATATAATTTATTTGTAAGTTCATATAACTTCAGATTTTATGGTTTAATTTTTAATACTGGTGGAGTTTAACAGCCAGCTCTGGAGAGTGGCTGGACACGCCCTGGCCCAGTGACCCGCTGACCCCACAGGCCCCTGCACTTCCCCATCTGGCCAGGAGAGGGCGCGGGAGCCCCGTGTCCCATAGATAAAGGAGGACCAAGGAGCACCCCCAAGCTCACCTTGTGGGGGTCCGGCGACGTGAAGCTATTGCACTCCAGGAAGAAAGGAGCCTCCGGGAGCAGCTCGTACAGGAACACGCGGGTGTCGCCCTAGGTCACAGGGTGGTGAGAGTGAGGTGGCCAGCTGAAGCTGCCTTCCCCACCCCCCCTCACCTGCCCACCATCCGCGCCTGCATACCCCAGCCCACCTTGCCCGTGAGTAGCACCAGGCTGGTATCTGGGTCATAGCTGGGAAGCAGTGTGGAGGGAGCCACGTCCAGCCCCAGCACAGCCAAAGGGCCACCGGCCAGGGCCTCGGTGGGGTACAGGAGTAGCTGGCGCTCACTTCGGCTGCAAGGGAGGTCCGGGGAGCAGAAGCAGGTCCTTAGAGTTGCAGGGGCCTGGATCGGGGCAAGGACTCGGGCAAGCACCCTGGTCAGGCTGGGGGCCCAGAGGGCTTCGGAGCCTGAAGGGGCTCTGTCCATACTCTTTTCTGATCCAGCTCTGGGATCTACCGACCCAGGGTCATGCCACAGCCTCATCCCCGACTACTACTCACTCTGCTGCCCCTGACCCTCCTCGGCACAGTCCTAAAACCGCACTGTTTCGTGGCCACTGTGACCTGTAGTCTGGACTTCTCTCCCCACACTCAGCTTCTTATTCTCCGCTCTAGCCTGGCTGGTCAGCTTCCTGGCTTTTCCATCCAGACTTTTCCATGCCCTCTCCTCTGGGTTTCTGGGGACTAGCTCCTCTGTGACTCAGTTCAGATGACAGCTCGCTTAGGAGGCCCTCCCTGATCCCTCTTCCTAAGTGCCAAATACCCATCCTTTAGACCTCTCCAGTAGGCTTGGTAGTTTCATGCTCTTTGCCTGGTCCCCACCAGGCATGGCCTCCAGGGAGCAGCACATGATCCTTATCTGGGCTCCCTCCCCGTTGCTCCCTCTCTCCCATCCATCCACCAACCTACCCACCAACCCACCGACACATCCACCCATCTACCCACCCATCCACTCAGTGAGTAGCAGGGACAGCTTCTGATGCCTAATAGGTGTATGTGCATCTGGGGAAGGAGGACACGATTAGCTGCTTAAGGACAGAGATGGGGATGGTGGTCCCCGAGTCCTTACCTGTCAAAACCAGACACCAGCAGACAGCGGCCATCACATACCCAGACCACACGGGCTCCACGGGCTCCCTCAGGCCCTGGGCCTTCCTGTTGGGATACAGCATGTGAGGCCCAACAGCCATCCCTCGGGCAGGTCTGGAGGCCGCCCCCAGCGCACCCACCCTGCTCACCTGCAGGGGCTCAGGGCCAACCCGGGGCTCATAGACCCGCAAGTACCCATCCTTGCAGACAGTGGCCAGATGTCGTCCGTTGGGACTCCAAGCCAGGCTGAAGATCTGGAGGTGAGTGCAGACAGATGTGAGAGGCAGCCTCTGGGCCTGCGGCTGGGTCCCCACCCCCATACATGTCCTACCTGGTCCCGGTGGCCCTGCAGCCTCAGCCGCTCGGCTCTGGCCTGAAGGTCCCAGATCCGAATGGTAAGGTCATAGGAAGAGGAGGCCAGCACGTCGGCCGCCAGCGGGTGGAAGCGCAGGGAGTAGATCTTCTCTGTGTGGCCTTGGGGGGAGGCATGGGGGCATGTTGAGCCCCTCAGGAGTCATCGCCCGTCTCCCAGCCCCCATGCTGGGCCCAGCTGACCTGTGAGCACCGCCTCAGGTGTCGTGAGCACCTCCTGCAGGCCCTCTGGGGGCACCCGCCACAGTCGGATCCTGGCGTCCTCCCCGCCTGCAGAGTGCAGGCCCATCACTGCTGTGCCCGACACCTCCAGGCTCCCCCCACCCTCATTCAGACCCCTGGGACCCTTGCTCGAACCTAGCATCCAGCCTCCTTACCCACAGCGAGGCGGCAGGGGTCAAAGGGGTCCCAAGCCAGATCCGTCACAGCTGCCCCATTCTGCAGCGTTGGCAGTGCTGTGTCGGGCAGGCGGCCAGGCTTCTGCAGCTGTGGGAGGCAGCGCCCCGGCCCGTCAGTAAGAAGTGGGGAGCTCAGTTCTCAGGGGCTGCAGGGCAAGCCACGTGCCTGCGCCCCCCGCTCTCTGTAGCCGATGCCCCACTGCTGGGTGGGGATCTTTTCCTCGGCCATCTTCAGCTGAGCCCCACATGCCAACTGTGAGGTCTCAGAAAGTGAGGGAGGCAGTGGAGAGTGGTGGAAAGAACTCAGGCTTGGGGCCCAGGCGGCCTGGGTTCGAATCCCAGCTCCACCACTTACATGGCCTTGTGACCCGATGGGTCACCAAACCTCTCTGTGCCTCACTGCTCTCTTCCGTCCGTAAAACGGGGATGAGAGTGGTATCCCTGTGGAATGGTAGAGGGGATTTAAGGGGGTGAGGAGTGAGTGCCCGGCATGTGGTCCGCGCTCAGAGCACGTGAGCTGGTGTGGGTACCCCATGCCCTTAGCTTCCTGTGGGGCCCTGGGGGACAGGGTGGTGCGCGGGGTCCCTCACCTCAAGCACAGCCACCTGCCCACCACTGCTGAGCAGGGGCACGGCCACGCGTAGCCGGTTGGCACAGAATCCGTCACTCTCGCCAGGCGTGGTGAGGTTGAGCCCCTTGAGGTTGGTGATATGGCTGTCTCGGTGCAGGACAGTGCCCTGAGCATGGCGGAACTTGGAACTGGGGCCTGGCAGGCAGCAGGGACAGAGCCACATGAGGATGCCCCACCCGCCTGCCTGCCCGCCCTGAGTCCGGGCTGCCTGCTCCCCTTACTGCGGGGCGCACGGCCCGTGCCCCAGCCTCTGCCAACACAACCTGCCCAGAACTATGCCTGGGAATGGGCCTTGCAAGCCCAGGACTCCAGGGAACATCCAGGCTGCCCTCTTGAGACTCACTTCATCCCACAGGGACAGGTGACCCCCCTGGGAGAGGAGGTGGACGTAGACAGAGTTAGTTCCTGCCCGGACACACTTACCCAGCAGGCTCTGTAGGGACCTCTGGCTGGGGCTGGTGCCGATGCCGCTGGTGCTAGAGAGCGAGGGCCCCAGGCTGGAGGGCGTGGAGGGTGAGGTCAGCGAGCTGAGAGGGGAGGAGAAGCCCTCCTGGGGGAGAAGCACCCTGGGTCAACCAGTAAGCCCGCGAAGGGGTGGGGGGCGCTGGGGTCACCACTCTGGGCCCCTCCTCCCAGGCTGTGGGACACTGTGCAGGCAGGAAGCCCCACTGTGGGGTGTTGGGTGGAAACACAAACACCAACACTGACCAGGGCTGGAGGTGATACAGGGAGAGCTAAGCTTCAAACTGCGGGGACAGAGGGTAGCAGCTGTCAGCTCCTAGCTTTGGAGGAGGACAGGCCCAGTTCGGTTAAGATCTGCCAGCATTTCAAGAGAAGCCAGAAATCTGGATTTTTCTGTGACACTCTTGCTTTTCATGTGTTTGCTCAATTTAGAGAACAGTGTGAAGTTCTTTATTTATGCTCCGCGTGTTTCTATTGCGCTTGACAGCTAAAAAAAGGCTCAAAGACCGTCAGGCAGGCCAATGCGCTTGCCGGTTTTGACTCAGGGCACCCACTGTGGCCACAGGATGGGGAGGACGGGCGGACAGCCCAGGTACTCACGCTGGGGTCTGCATCACCCACAGGGGTCTCGGCAGGCGGGGCTGCGGCAGGCGGGGCTGCATCGGGGACAGGCTCCGCAGGCGGCACCAGGCAGGAAGTGAAGCTGGGGTAGGGCCGGTGAGCTGGGTGGAGGCTCACCTTCTGCACCTGTGGGAAGAGGCTGGCGTTTGAGGTGGGAGGTGGGGTGGGGTGGGGTGGGGTGGGTGGGTAGGGGGGTGTTTCAGGCAGGGGGGACAGGTGTTTGCGGTTGAGGCTGGGTGAGCTCAGCTGGACTGCAGTGCAGGGAGCTGCTGGAGGCTGGGAGTGGCCAGCCAGGCCGTGGCCCTACCTGCTGGTTGCTCCCAGCCCACCAGGAATGGGGGTCCGAGGCGGGCACGCAGCCTGCAGTGTCTGGAAACAGGTCCTCGTGGAACTCCACAGCCTGGTGGCAGACAGGTATGTAGCCAGGGAGGTCCAGGCCCCCTGGGCTCTCCTGGCCCCTCACCCAGGGCCCCCCTCACCTTTCGAGGCACGTGGTAGCTGACAGGCACAATGGCCGTGTCGCTCAACTGCAGGACGCGGAGCACCTCGCAGCCCATGACGGCCAGCGCCCGCCGGGGAACAAGAGCCGCCCCCCGAAGCACGCTCTCCAGGAGGCACTGGGTCACTGTGGGGGACACCACGGGAAGACGGTCACGGAGGGTGGGAGAGAGGAGGGAAAGGACGGAGGAGAACAGGGCTTACCTGGGCTCAGTGCTGGCTGCTGGGGGGCCACCTCATAGCAGTACAACTGACTCTCTCCCTGAAACAAGCCCAGCCTGAGCGCGGGCCTCCTGCGCCGGCCCCGCCCCCCAACCACGCCCCCAACCACCAGCCCCGCCCCCGAACCCCACCTCCCTCCCACCCACACCAGCTCTGTGGGCTTCACTGCGCAGGCAGTAAGGGCACAGTCAGGCTTTACAGAGCGACCGCTGCGGGCTAACCCTGCTTGATTGTTGGCCTTGCCCACAAAGCTGACATTCTTGGGCGTTACAGTCTTGCCGATCTGAAGGCCATTCAGACTAGCAAGGGTGTAGCCTGAACCACACGGCTTAGACTTCTTTCTGGGGGTGGACAGCATCTTGCTGTCCCCAGTCTCCCAGCTGGCCGGCTAGGTCAAAGGTTGGGATGGACCTGGCACGTGAGGGCACTGCCCTTGGTGGGGGACGCTGACTAGGACGGGCACTCCAACATCTCACTCACCTTTCCTGCCAGGATCAGGAGCCCGGAGTCTGGGTCCAGCAGGGGCAGCAGAGACCTGAGGGAGGGAGGGCTAGTGGCGGGATGCGGCCAGCCTCTGTCCCCGAGGGGCAGCTGGAGAGCGGTCAGCCTCGTGACTCCAGATGGGGGCTCAGGCCAAGCACCACACTGGTTGGGGGGGATGCGGCCCCTCTAGCTGTGTCCAGCCTGTCCCCTGGGACCCTCCACTTCCCCTCTCCCTGTGCTACCAACATGCCGATGCTGAGCACATCGCCATGTCCCAGCCCTTCTTGCCCTGAGTCCTCCATCCACCCACCTGCTTCACTTCAGGACTCGTACGGACCCTGGGGATAGGGGAGCTGGTCCCTCTTTCTACACCTCAGTTCTGAGCTTCATCCCACGCTCACCAGCTCCAGAAAGAGCCCACATACACTCTGTCCCTGGTCCCACCTCGGCCAGCCTAGGCATCAGGCCAGAGTTACCAAGGAAGGTGAGTGAGCGCGCTGGAACCAGGGACTCCCTCCATCCCTGCCCAGGGCAGTCAGCCAGGTCTGCACTAAGGTTTGGGGACCCCCTCCTCAGTTACCTTGGGCTCCTGAAGACATCTTAGAGACTCAGAACCCCCCTCAGCATGACTTTAAAACTAAGCCAGGGGCTGGGACCAGGGCCTCCTTCGCCACAGTGCTTCCCTTCCTTCCCCGTTTTCTGCCCCCGCTCCGCTCCCAAGGTATGGCTTTGGATGGGGGGCAGTGGCTGGGAACATAGAGGGCAGGCTAGAAGCCCCCAGCACCCCGGTCGCTCTATGCCAGTCTGCTCTGGGCTGACGGCCTATCACTGTCCAGGAGAACTCTGGCGGGTGCCTTTGTTTGTTAGTTTCTTTTCCCGGTCTCGATTTCACATCCCTAGGAACCCAAGGGCCTGGACCCTCACCCCAGTGCTGACACTCCTCCCCCTCAAACAGAGCCCCTTCCTCATTGTGGTCTCAGCGGTCAGAGGTTGCCCAGCTGCGGCAGCTGCATCTATCCCTCACCCAGGCAACAGAAGGCCCAGCCCCCCGCTTTCCCTGCCTGTCCATTCCCTCCTGGCCAGCTGCTCAGAGCCCGCTGGCTGCCCACCTCCCCTCCCTACCCTGCTGGGAGCCACAGAGTGGGCTGGGGAGCTGGGTGGGGCCTGGGGTGTCCCCACAGCTTCCGGGAGTACTCTGGGCCGGTCACCTGTGAGTAACAAGGCTCTAATTACCTTGGGTCGGCAGCGTAAGCTGGGCTCAGAACTGCCTTCTTGACCTGGTCTGACTAGTGCCTTCCGTGGGGGAACAGACGGGCAGGGGGACAAGATGGGCGAGTGACCTGGGGCGTGCCCCCCGTGGGGGTGTGCTCCATTGGGGCTGGAAGCAGGTCCCTTCAGGGGCTCTCACAGGACCTTCGCTCACTCCCTCATTCACTGACAACCATTCACTCCTCTGCCGAGCTGATCTGTGCCCAACCCTTGGCTCAGCCAGCAGTTGGGACTAGAACTGAGTGCCATGAACCCCACCTCTGTCCTCAGGTTGCTCACGGCTTGGCCTGAGAGGCAGACACACTCACCCAAACATGTGAAGGAAAAGCTCCCTGGGGACACATGGCAGGGGGCAGGGGGACCTGACTGGCGGGCCGCAGGGGAGGGGCGTGTTCCCTACGCAGGTGGAAATCAGCCAAGTTTAGAGAGTACTCTCCAGGCAGGAAGAGCAGCCTGTGCAAAGGCTCTGTGGTGCGGCAGGCAGGTACGTGGTCTGCTGGGGAAGAGAGTGAAGGATGATGTGGCTGGTGGCCTGGGTAGTGAGGGGGAGGGGCTGAGCTTCCAGGTGGGGTGGGCAGAGGCCAGACAGAATGCGGCTTGGTACACAAGAAGGGGAATTCTGCCTCCCTCCATCAGACAAGCAACAAGAAGCTGATGACACATCTTAAGTGAAGGGGGACAGGATCAGACGTGTGCCAAGCGGAGATGGCCGTGTGGAGATGGAAAGGAGAGGTGAGGGGCTCAGGGCAGTGTCTCAGAGCGAGTGGAGTGACTCCTAAGGCCCCACTGTCACCTTGGCAAGACTGGGGAACGGGCTTGTGGGTGGCACGGACAGCTCATCCGGGCTCTAATCCAACCTCCTCAAGACGCGCCACCTGGCCAGCCCACTGACTCAGGCGCTGAGGGGCGCGGGGGCAGGAAGTCATGGAGGGCAGGCCTGGCTCCTCCAACAGGTCAGGCCAGTCTTCCTCGCTTCAGGGCAGGGCCATCCACGGCATAGGCCAGGAAATGGGGTCATGGCACCCAGCCCCCAGGGCTGACCAACAGCTGGCACGGGTCTGACCCCCGGCTTATAAAGAAAGCCAAGCCAGGTCTGGGTCTGGAATGCAGAACAGAGTTCCGGCCTGGCAGAGGACCAGAGGTGGTAAGAGCTGGCACAGGCACCTGTCCCGCTGCCATTCAATGGGGCAGGGCTGGCATCTGGGCCTGACACTGTAAGGGACTCTGACTCAGGTCCAGGGGTCTGCTCCAGAACCAAAGTCATAGAAGGTCTAGAGTCCAGACTGGGCCCCTACATCCAGGCCCTCGTCACAGAAGATGCAGGACAATGGTGGTACCAGGTCATAGGAGGGAGGAGTTAGCGCCTGATAATCCCACCAGCTTTCCCAATATTCCTGCATTTAGCACGGGAAGTGCTGACAGTCAGGAAAAGGAGCTTTAAGAGTTCTCTGGTTCTCCTTGCCAGCCCATCTCTCCCCTTCAGACCCACCAACCTAGACATCCTGGCAGTGCCCCTGGCCCATAGCAGTCCAGATCCCTTGGATCTGTCCCGGCCACCCAGGCTGGGCAGTTGGGAACCCCCTTCTGGACCAAGCCTTGCCCCACACTCCTAGCTACCTTAGGATCAGGTTCTAAGGGGGAGTCGCACCTTGATCCCATATGAGAAGAGAATGGAAAAATTGGGGAAGGGGTCCCCTGGAGGCTACCCTTATACCTTTGGGGAAAGTCAGGCTAGAGGCCCTCAGAACACCCCCCTTGGAGGGGGCATGTGTGGACCCTCCTCAGAGCTTTAGGAGACACAGGGCCATCTGACCAAAGCCAAACTGATTGCAAACTCAAATGTCTCAGTGAGTGAGTGAAGCAGCCTGGTGAGAGACACCTGGGAGTGGTGGGGACTGGGGCAGCCAGTGATCCTGGGCCTCCATCAGAAAGGGCTTCTACTACTCAGCCCTTGCCCAGAGTTCCTATTCAAGGCAAGCTGGGAAGTCCCGTTTTAATGTGAAACCACCAGATTTTTCAATGTTGGCAATGCCTTCGAAATTTTAGAAAGTCCCAGATAGGCCAAATGAAATGCAGCCGAGAGCCAGCACTGGCCCAGGAGCAGAGGTTCACAAGTCATGCCCCACATCTACATCTACACCAAGAAAAGCGTGTAGTGCAGGCCAGGTTGGAGGGGATGGTGGGTATCCCAAGGCCCTCGTAAGCTGGAAGCTGAGTGGGTCCCCAAAAGCTCACAAACGTGAATCAGGAGAGCAGAGTATTTTCCTGGAATGTTCCAAGGCAGGGGATTTTTCTGGACTAGTCAAGCCCCTGGCACCGCCCTCCCCCACACCAAGGGCCAACATCAGCAGCACCCAGGCCCCACCCACTGACGGTGACGCTCAACCTCCCATCCCATCCCACCCCTCTGGCACTGTGGGGCCTTGGGCAGACTCACTTCCCCTTTCCGTGTCTGAGTCCCTTCATCTAAAATGTGGAGAAGGTGGCCCAGGGATACTCACCTCCCTAAAAGCCCTCATGGCTAAGAGCACCCCAGAACTCAGATTCGGGATTAGAGATTGTACTTAGAAGGCTCTCTGAGAACTCTGTGTGGCCTGCCCAAGAGTTTTTAAATTGGGATTAGCTACCAACAATAACACATTGAGAGATTTCACCTAAAAAATCGAGATTTCCAGTTTCTCTTGAAAAACCTGAAACTCTGGCAGACTGGGGCAGGTCATAGGGGCCGAGCCCTTACACCAACCCCCACTTTCCCTACCCACCCACCGCCACCTCTCCAGGTTTCCAAAAGCTGCGGGGTCTGCTCCTTGAGTTTAAACAGTGCCCTTATGTCGCCTGCTTGGTGTGTCATATGTATCCGGGTTTGAAACTCTTGGTCTCAATATTCTCTTGCTTTTACGAAAAACAGGGACCCGCCCAGAGTCATATGGCAAACTAGTGGCAGGGCAGGCGGGACCGCGGGACTCCAGCCTCCTCCGTCCGGAGGTGGAGGAGTGAGTATCAGGCGGCGGGCGAAATGACCCCTTCAGCGGAGAGAGGAGGCGGGTGTCTGTCGGCCCCGCCCCGCCCCGCCCCATGGGGGAGCGGCCCCGCCCCCGGCCCTTAAAGCACTACCCGCCTCCCGCGAGCTGACTCCGCAGCCCAAGCCCGGGGCGGGGAGACACGGACGCGGCTGCCTCGGGACCCCGGAACCCAGGACCCCACCGGGCCGGCTGGCCCGCCCCGCCCGGCTCCTGCCGCCGCCGCCACCCGGTGAGTGTCTGCCGGGCCGGGGCGCTGCGGACGGAGACGGGGGGCGCCATGGGGCGGGCTGTGCAAAGCGCCGATCGCGCGCGCGAACGACCACCCCCGCCTCCCGTTGCGCGCACACGCATTCAGGACGGACACGCGACCCCGAGCCCCGCACGATCACCCGGACCGACCCGGGTCCAGGACGGGCGGGCCCCATGCACCCCCTGCCCACGCCCGACTCGCCCCCTCCTCGGGCAGCCCCCGACAGCCCCACGGCCGCGCGCGCGTCCAAGGCTCACCGGCCGGTAGCCGGCAGGACTGTGAGCAGACAAAATAAACACCCCCTCCCTCGCTTCCTCCTCCCACGGCTCGGCCCTCCGGCATGACCAGTTTTATGAATCAAACCCCTTTGAGGGGACAGCCAAGCCATGGTCCTCGTTACTTTTACCTCCCAGAGTAGGACAGTCTGGTTCTGGGCCCGGAGCCCCTGTGCAGATCTGTGTAGATTGCCACCCCGGGTACTGAGGGCCCTTGTCACTTAGGACGGAGCCAGGGGGCCAACAACTTGCATGCAGCTTTGGGCAGGGCTGCAGGGTGGCTAGGAGGTATCTGATGCCCCTTGGGGGCAGGGACCAGACCTTGGCTGGCTGGGGCCCTTCCTTTTCCAGATATTAGGGTGCCCCATCTCTGCCTCTGCCAACGACAGGGCTTTGCTTGGGCTATGAACCCAATGGCCTGGAGCCAGCTTAGTCCTTTGTGTCCCTGGGCTGGCAGCTCTGGGGCCTGAGGGCTGCTGAGGTCCCCTGTGGTCACTGGCAGGCCAGGCATTTGGTGCCAACCATTCTGCCTTGCCCCCATTCGTTAAAGATTACCACATCAGGGTCACTGACTGCCTCTCCTGCTGGGGCCCAGGGGAGGAGTCCACAAGGTGGGAAGGAGGGAAAGGCCCCGACAGTCCCCGTGTCCCCCTGCTTGCCTTTTGCACCAAGGGCAGGTGAGGTTGTGGAAGAGGCACCAGGACCCAGAGCCTTCCTCTCCAGTGCAAGAGCTTATGGGGCCGGGACACTGTACTGAATTTCAAAGGTTCCTTCCTCCTAGCCTGGACTTTGGGTGTTGGGGGCACAGAAGCGTAGCTGGGTGGGTGCCCCAGAGGGCAGTGAAGTCCAATATGGGCCCAGCTGTTGGCAAGGCCCAACAGGGATAAGGCAGGAGTGTGGGGGGATGGGAGAGCAATCCCCTGAGTTGGCTGTCTTCTCCCAGGGGAATCAGCCCCCGGAGCTTCTGTAAACAGAGTGTCAGAGGCAGGAAGAGGGCTCTGGTAATGAGCAGCCCAGCTGGATTCCCTCCAGACCATTATCTGGCCCAGGGAGGGAGGATGAGCACACACGTGCCAGACAGGGGGCCCGGGCACTGGCTGTCCCCACCTCCCCCAGCTGCAGACTCAGCCAGCTACCATGAGACCTGTGGGTCCAGAAGATCAGATGTGGCCAGTGGGGGACTGGTGTCCCAGGGCATCTGCTGGGACTCTGAAAATGAGGGAGGGGGACTGAACACGAGAAGCCCCTCAGACACTGCCCAGACCTGTGCTCTCCCTAGGAATTCTCCCGTGGCAGGCAGGGAGATGCCCTGGGCAGGGTCCACAGCTTCTGGCTCCCATCGCTGACACCCTCACTACTGCCCTGGGGGAGCTGGAGCAAGTCCCAAGTAAAGAGGCTTGAGTCCCACGGGGTCCTATATGTGGACCGCACCCCTGAGCTGGGAAGCTCCTGGGAGAAGGAAAGTGGGGTCTCCGCTGCTCCCAGGAGGCAGCTCCCACCTCTGAGAGCCAGCCAGCCAGTCCCCCTCGGGGACCAGAGAGAAGGCTGGGTGAGCTTGTCCCAAAGCAGCATCCCTGACCATCTACAGGCCCTGAGCTCTCGGGAAGGGCAGCAATGCCACCGAACTGGGTTGGTGGCCCCTCCTATAGCCCCCCTCAGCTCCCCTTAGAGTCCCTCCCTGAGCCAGGGAGCCCAAGGCTCTGCGCTGCCAAGAAAACCAGCTCCCCTCACTGCTGTGGAATTTGCAAGAGTTCTTGGAGAAGGGGGAGGGAGGGAGGGAAGGAGGGAGGGAGGGTGTGTGTGTGTGTGTGTGTGTGTGTGTGTGTGTGTCAGAGCACAGCCCAGTGGGCGTGTGTCTGGCGTGGGCATGTGTTTACGCGCGCGTGACTGGAACAGGGCTGTGTTTGAGGGCGGACAGGGGTGCTGCAGGAGTCTGAGCGCACCGCAGGCGGACAGGGGTTCAGCCTTCCTCCTTTTATCGGTTTCCACATTCCAGAGTCAGCCGGATTGCTTTCCCTCAGCTGGCTGGGCCGCCTGGCTGGCCAGGCCCTCAGGCCTCCCCCACTTTTCCTCATTCCAGCCTCCCTGGGTATGAGGGGGCCGAAGCAGGCTTCCTTGAGCCACCTTGGTTTTGGGGGATAGAGACAGGCACTAGGCCAGCTCTTCAGGTTGGGGATGGTCCCCCACCAGTCTCCTCCAGGGGAATGCAATAAGGCTCTGACATTCCTTCGCGGCTGCCTGAGAGATTTAATTAAAGAGGGAGGAGAGAGCTGGCTTGCACTGAGAAGGGGCTGGGGCGGTCACTGGGGCCCCTACTGGCCCCGGGCCTACGTGGGCAGCAGTAAGAACTAAGCGACCCGGGGGCAGGGGGGGGCAGGCTGTGGCTCCCCTGAGCAGCTCACAGACCCCAGGGGGGCCCAGTTCTGCTGCAGGGGAACCAAGGACCCCAGGCATGGCAAGAGTAAGAAGGGCAAAGACCCCTTCGGGGTCACTTCCTTCTTAGTTCCTGGCCAGGACCCAGACAACCTGGGCCCAGCTGGCTTGGGCTGGTGGCCTTCCTTGGTGACTAAAGTCTTCCTCTGGCAAATCCAGGGTTAATTGCAGGGTTAGGGCCTTACTTGATGGATGCTTGGTCCTGGGTGGGGACAGGACAGCTAGGAGGCCCCCGCGTCTGATGGAGCCCAGCCTCTGTGGCATCACACCCGCGCGTGCCGATGGTGGCATCTGGAATGGACCATTTCTAGTTGGGCCACCGCCACCAAACAGCTCCCGGGGCAGCAGGTGTCCTCTCCCAACGGAGTGGCACCTCTCCCGACTGAGATGACATATCCCACCACCCCGAGGGCCCACTTGAGCAGAATGGCTTTAGTCACTGGCCTCCCAGTCCTGGGCTCACAGGTCTGGTGGCTGCCAAGTCACCCACGGTGCCACTGAAGGCACCCACTTGGGGCCAGGCAGTTCTTGCATGGGAGGAGGGTGGGGGGAGAAGAGGGCCCAGCTCCTCCTCTTTTGGCACGGCCAGCCAGCCATACCTGCTGGCGACCTGGACCTCTCCCTGGACATCCAGACTGTCCCCCTTTGCAGTCTTCTGCCCTGGTCTGAGCCCTGTAGGGGAAACTCAATGAAGGAGCTTCTCCAAAACACAACTCTGCCTGGGCCTTATCCCAGAAATTCTTATTTAACGGGCAAGGAGTGGGGAGGGCCTCAGGAACTTCCCAGAGCTTCCCGGGAGATTCTGGTGTGCACCTGGGGTTGAGAAACCCCTGGGGTTATAGGTGCGAGACACGAAGGCAGCGAGGGAAGGGAGCTGGATGAGGTCACGAAGTGGTGCCTTGGGCTTCACGTGCAGAGCGAGCAGAGCTGGCTGCAGCGGAAGGGGGGGGGGGGGTAAGGCAGAGGAGCCAAGACCAGAAGGGACTCCCGGCTTCATCACAGGGTCAGACTGCGGTCCCCACCCTCACCTTGTCCCCTTCCTCTGAGGGCTTAGGACGGAGACCCTGATCTCTTTGCTCTGCTATGCCCCAGGAGTAGGGAGATGGGCAGACCCAGCCTGGGCTCTGAGTCTCCTCAGACACGTCAGCGAAACCGGAGCCAGCCATCCTGGCCGCCGGCATGGTCCCCGCCTGCCTGGGGGGGTGGGGGGGTTGGCAGCCTCCTGGGCTGGGCTGCTGCCAGGTCTGGCCGGCAGGGCTTAGCCCGGGGAGGGGGGGCAGGACTGGGAGCCAGAGGCCCCGAGCTGCAGGGTCAGACCTGCAGCACCCAGCCCACAGTGTCTGGCACAGGAAGGGGCTGTGCTGGCCTTATCTGTCTGACCGTCCGACCCTGTGTCCCCAGCAGCCAGGCGTGTGGCCTTCCCCAGGAGCAGGGAGATGCGCAGCCTCAGCTCTGATGGGGTCCCCCAAATGCCTGGGTCCCACCCACTCACTAGTACCTGCCTGACCCAGGGCCTGTGGGTGAGTGGGCGCCTCCAGATGTCCCTCACACTCAGAGGTGGGTGGCGGCCCCAGGGTCCCCGAGAGCTGAGGAGGTTGTGCTTACTCGTAGAGCCTCTCCCTCTGCTCCCTTCCCCTGTTCCCAGGTCATACAGTGAGGGGAGCTGGCCAAAGGACAGCTCACTCCCCCACCCCCTTCCAGAACTAAATACACCCCTCGTCAGGCTGCTGTCTCCAGCTCCTACTCTCCTACACCGAAGGGTGGAGGATGGAGGCCTCACTCTGGGCCCGGGGGGCCTCCTGTCTGTGTGGAAAGTGCCATGAAGCCTTTCCCTCACCATGCCATCCTCCCCCAACGTGTGCAGAAGGCAGGGCTCTGGTTTTACGGGTAACACCTTCGGTAGCTAGTGTTTACTGACCACTTAGCACGCGCTCCAGGTACAAACCAAACAGCCCTGCGATCGGGCAATATAACCGGGACCCCCCCCCCTCCACCGCCCTTCACAGCCCGAACGGAGGTGGAGGACCGAGGTCAGACTGTCATGCAGTCAGGTGGGGACTGCAGGCAGTGGGACGTTAAAAAGCTCCATCCCAGCAACTGTCCCCCGGAGGGCGGCACGGCCAGCAGCAGGAGCCTGGGCCTCAGTTTGCTGCCGCTTCCCACCACACCATGGTGGGCCAGGCCAAGGTGAGGAGGCTGCAGAGTGCAGGGGGAAGAGAAACGACCCGGACCCTTTGCCCTCCTCCTCCCACCGCCCCCCAAGCCCCAGACTGCCGTCATGAGTCTCTCCACAGCCTCTGCAGAGGGAAAGGTCCCAGCTCCCTGCCTCGGGTCAGCAGATCAGATATCAAAGCCCAGGCCCCTGGTCCTTCAGGGCTGCTGGAATTGCAACAGCCAGGGCAGCTGTGGGCTCCGTGAGACACCCTACCCACCCCCACCCCCGCCCCGGTGCGCGCACTCAGCAGAACGGGCCCAGGCAGGCGGAATCGCCCCCAGAAAGTGTTAAAAGAACCCCCCCCACCTAAAAACAAATAGAACAACACGACGCTACAACCTCAGGTGCTCAGAACAACTCCAGAGAGTGAGGCAGGGCTGGTGAGAAACTGAGGCTCAGAATCGGAAAGGGACGTGGGAAGCTATTTAGGGGCCGAACTCGGGCCCGAATTCAGGCCTCTATCTCCTGTTGCCCTGCAGCACCCCGCCCTGCCCCCACGGCTGGCCCTCCCCTTCTGGGGCTGCATGATCTGCTCTTGGTGCCAGGAGAGCCCATGGCAGAGCCCCCGGAGCTGCCGGCACCCGGCTTCCCACCTGCCAAAGCCCCAGTGCTGACTCCGAGCTCGGGCCCAGGGGCTCACCCCGGCATCCCAGCAGGTGGGAACCAGGTCAGCCGCTGCCTGCTGGGGTCTCCCCAGCCCAGGATGCCAGTCGCTCTTGTTCTGACCCAGGCCCTGCTCCCCACCGACTCAGCCAGAAGACCACCCTGTGGCTGGGCAGACTTACAGCTCCCCCAAGATGCCTTTATGGATTAGAGTCATAGAGCGGAGCCCAGAGCCCACACCGATGTCCCTGCACAGTGCAGAGTGGGGAACGCCCCCTAGCATGCACCCTGGGCTCCCAAGGGCCACTCCGGGCGGTTCAGTTTTAAGTGCTCCCAGTCCTGGGACCTGTCAGCTCTGAAATGCCTGGGGAGACAGTGAAGACAGCGAGGCTCTGAGAAAAAGCTGCTGTCTGTGGCCTCAGAACTGGGATGACCCCAGCCCAGGCTGCCTGACTGGAGCGTGAGCTCTTGACCGTGACCTTAGACGTAGCCCAGGGGGAGCTGAAGCCGTGGCCACGTGTAGGGTCCCCTCCCACCCTGGAGCCTGGCTGCTCCCTTCCTGACCCTGCCTGCCCCCCTGGGAGGCTGATTCAGGGGGAGGCGGCTCACCCCACACGTGGACTTGGGGGGTGGGGGTCGCTCACAGCCCACATCTGGAGGCCAGGCCACACCCGCTGCCTTCTGAGTCAGTGAGGGTGGAGCGGGTCCCCTTGGGGAAGGAGGGTGGGTGTGGTGCATGCAGCCCCTTGGGATGGTGCCGGCAGGGCCAGGGGTGGGGGGGGCACAAGGCCTTCCAGGTCCTGGTCCTAGCTTCATCTGAGGTTCAGTACAAGGCCCTGCCCTACCCTTCACTTTAGCAAAGATGAGCTAAGCAAGCTCTGGGACACAAGGGAGCGGACAAGAGAGACAGCAGGGGAAGGGGCACCAGCCGGGGCTCCGGGGGGCCTCCCTGGCTGGCCTCTGAAGGGTGGTCATGAGTGTTAACGAGTGAGGGACAGAGGTGGGTAGGCCCGCTTCCCTGGCAGAGGGGACCCTGCAGGCGGGCAGGGCCTGCACAGGCCCAACGTGGGTGACAGGCCTTGACCTCGAGCTGCTCTTCCTGGTAACTGGTCTCATCTCTCCTGGGACCACCTGCCCCTCCTGCACCTCACACTGCAAGGGGCGTGTGTTCCTGGGGGAGGAGCCCGAGGGATGGCAGTGGGGCGGAACACAGGCTCGGCCGAGGGGGCCGTGTTACCTGCCGTGGCCTGACGGCTGGCAGGCGTGGGGGAAGGGGAGGCCGGGCCCCAGCACAAAAGGCCCTTGTGTGAGCAGAAGGCGCCTGGAGGGGAGGGGTGCCGGCCTCCTGGGGACTCTAGGGGCCCGGAGAGTGGGGACTGCTGCTAGGGTGGCCCCTGGGCTCCCCGAGAAACCTGAAAGGGGGCCCCTTACTATGGCCCCATTGTGTCTTGAGCTCCAGCTACAAGCTGGAGCCCCGAGCCGCCGCAGGGGCTGCCCCCACAGCAGCAGGGCAGGACCATCACAGGCTGCGGGCCCAGCTGCACCTGGACATGGTTAAGGACCTAGGCTCCAGCTCAGATTTCCTGGCATTGGGAAGACAGCAAGTCACTACACCTCCTGGAGCCCCCTTCTCTTCTGTCACCTGGGAGCAGTGAGAATAGTTCCCACCTGCCACGGCTGTGGGGGGCACCACACGAGGGGACTAGAAATGCTCAGTGAGCTCACATGCGGTGAGAGCTGCCGCCCTTTCCTCTCAGTGCTCGGGCCGGAGGGGACCCCAAGAAATGGCAGACGAATCAGTCTGCAGGATGTTTCCAGGCCCAGCACTGCCTCCAGGGCCACCCCACAACCAGTGTCCCTCAGCGTGCCCCCTCGGGGCCCAGGACCCACCACCTCTGGATCTGTCATCACACCTCAGAGATGGGGGATCTGAAGACCAGGGCTCCCCGCCTCCCTGCCCCCCCCTCCGACAGGGGACACCTGCCAATGACTCAAGACGTCCTCTGCCCCCTCCCCTAGGAACATTCCCCCTGGCCACATCCTGGAGGAGCCCTCAGCTCCCACACTGGGCAGGTCTGACTTCACAAGTGGAAAAACACCGATCCCATAGTTTCCATGTGAAGTCTTCCCGCTGCGGTCTCCTCCTCACTCGGAGGACACAGAGCGTGGCGGCAGGGGCCGGCGGCCCGGGGCAGCCAGCTTCTCCGCTTACACGCTGGCTGCCCGCCCCTTCCCTCGCAGACGCTGCGGGGAGGGGCTGCTGCTCTACGACCCAAGGGTCTCCCCCCTTGCCTGTCCACCTCAGCAGAGATTTGTGGGGGGGATGGAACTCGAAGGGAGGGCACAGAGCCTGATGCTTTCGAACCACGTGTTCCCTCCGAGCCGCAGAGGCGAGACAGCTGGGGTGGAGAAGGCAGCTTTTGTGGCCACTGAGTGTTCGGGTGCCAGTATCTCTCTGCATGCATCAGCCCACTGAGGCCCGGTGACAGCGCAGGAAGTAGCAACTGATAGCGTAAGGAAGTCCCGTGAGGGCTCAAAGTCACTCGGTGAGGGGGCTGACGGGGCTGGGACAGGAATGGGGCCGGGGCACTGGGGACCTGACTCATAACTACTGTATGCTCTTGGACTTGGGGGCAGGGAGTGGTGAAGGGGGCTGGGAATTCCCTTCTTGGTCCTTCCCTGGCGTGGCTGTCCCCTGGGCCCCTGACTCATGGTCTCCTGCCTTCCCCTCTGCTCCCAGGAACCAGAAGATGTGCTCCAGAATCCCCCTGCGCCTGCTGCTGCCGCTGCTGCTGCCGCTGCTGGCCCCAGAGCCCGGGGTGCGGGGCTGCCCATCCGGCTGCCGGTGCAACCAGCCACAGACGGTCTTCTGCACCGCCCGGCAGGGAGCGACGGTGCCCCGCGACGTGCCACCTGACACAGCGGGCCTGTACGTCTTCGAGAACGGCATCACCACGCTTGACGCAGGCAGCTTTGCCAGCCTGCCGGGGCTGCAGCTCCTGGACCTGTCGCAGAACCAGATCGCCAGCCTGCCCGGCGGGGTCTTCCAGCCGCTCGCCAACCTCAGCAACCTGGACCTGACGGCCAACAGGCTGCGCGAGATCACCAACGAGACCTTCCGTGGCCTGCGGCGCCTGGAGCGCCTCTACCTGGGCAAGAACCGCATCCGCCACATCCAGCCCGGGGCCTTTGACACACTCGAAGGCCTCCTGGAGCTCAAGCTGCAGAACAACGACCTGCGGGCCCTGCCCCCACTGCGCCTGCCGCGCCTGCTGCTGCTTGACCTCAGCCACAACAGCCTCCCGGCGCTGGAGCCCGGCACCCTGGACACAGCCAACGTGGAGGCGCTGCGGCTGGCCGGCCTGGGGCTGCGGCGGCTGGACGAGGGGCTCTTCAGCCGCTTGCGCAACCTCCACGACCTGGACGTGTCTGACAACCAGCTGGAGCGTGTGCCGCCGGCTATCCGCGGCCTGCGGGGCCTGACGCGCCTCCGGCTGGCGGGCAACACCCGCATCGCCCAACTGCAGCCCGAGGGCCTGGCCGGCCTGGTGTCCCTGCAGGAGCTGGACCTGAGCAACCTGAGCCTGCAGGCCCTCCCACACGAGCTGTCGGGCCTCTTCCCCCGCCTGAGGCTCCTGGCCGCTGCCCGCAACCCTTTCAACTGCGTCTGCCCCCTAAGCTGGTTCGGGCCTTGGCTACGGGACAGCCACGTGGCTCTGGCCAGCCCGGAGGAGACACGCTGCCACTTCCCGCCCAAGAATGCCGGCCGACTGCTCCTAGACCTCGAATATGCTGACTTTGGCTGCCCCGCCACCACCACCACAGCCACAGCACCCACCACGAAGCCTGCCGTGTGGGGGCCCACGTTCTCCCCTTCCAGTCCCGCCCCCACCTGGCTCAACCCCACTGAGATGGCCACCGAGGCCCCCAGCCTGCCCCCTGCGGCCCCACCCACGGTAGGACCTCCACCCCGACCTCAGGACTGCCCCGCGTCCATCTGCCTCAATGGCGGCACCTGCCACCTGAGGGTGCAGGGCCACCTGGAGTGCCTGTGCCCTGAGCTCTTCGCAGGCCTGTACTGTGAGAACCCGGTGCGGCAGGGGCCCGCGGCCAGCCCCGCCCCGGCCACACTGCAGCCCCCGCAGCCCCCGCCCCTGGGCATCGAGCCGGCCAGCCCCACCTCCCTGCGCGTGGGGCTGCAGCGCTACCTGCAGGGCGGCGCCGTGCAGCTCAGAAGCCTGCGCCTCACCTACCGCAACCTGTCGGGCCCCGACAAGCGGCCTGTGACGCTGCGCCTGCCCGCTTCCCTTGCCGAGTACACGGTCACCCAGCTGCGGCCCAACGCCACCTACTCCATCTGCGTCAGGCCTCTGGGGGTCGGGCGGGTGCCCGAGGGCGAAGAGGCCTGCGGAGAGGCCCGCACACCCCCCGCCAGCCGCTCCAGCCACGCGCCCGTCACCCAGGCCCGAGAGGGCAACCTGCCGCTCCTCATCGCGCCGGCCCTGGCGGCCGTGCTCCTGGCCGCGCTGGCGGCTGCGGGGGCGGCCTACTGCGTGCGGCGGGGGCGGGCGGCGGCGGCGGCTCACGGCAAAGGACAGCTGGGACCCGGCACCGGGCCCCTGGAGCTGGAGGGCGTGAAGGCACCCTTGGAGCCAGGCCCCAAGGCGACTGAGGGCGGTGGGGAGGCCTCACCCAGCGGGCCCGAGTGTGAGGTGCCGCTCATGGGCTACGCGGGGCCCAGCCCCCAGGGGCCCCTCCCCGCCAAGCCCTACATCTAGGCCCGGGAGCGATGAGGCTGCGAGGCCGGGCTCTCAGCCCCGCTGGGACTCGCCGGCGCCCTCCTGCGGCCAGACCGAGGAAGTTCTCAGATCCCTACCAGGAGGACACATCAGGGTGGGGGCTGTGTGACCACAGCAAGATCCCGCCCCTCCGTCTCCTCATCCATGAGATCCTGGGACCCAGGTGACCGCCTCTAAGGTGCCCCAAAAGCCTGAGTGCCTACGAGGAGGGCGTCTGCCCTGTCCTCTGCAACGTACAACCCCTGGGGAAGGGTGCGGCGGGCCCTGCCGTGTGCTGGTAACACAGGCCCAGGGCTGCCAGGCCCGCCTCCCAGGGAGACTCTAGGGGCCAATGAAGGAAGCCCCCAGAAAGACAGCAGAAGGAGAGTGGGGCTGGGGATGGGGCATGAGGGTCAGCCTCAGCCCCAAGGAGAAAAGGAACAAAAGAAACTGGAAGGACAGACGCTTTAGGAACATGTTTTGCTTTGGTTTTTAAAAATATATTTATAAGAGATTCTTTCCCATTTATTCTGGGAAAATGTTTTTCAAACTCAGAGACAAGGACTTTGGTTTTTGTAAGACAAACAATGATATGAAGGCCTTTTGTAAGAAAATAAAGGATAAAATGAGTGTGTTTCTCTGGCATAGCCCAGGGTACCTGGGCTGGGTGGAGGGAGGGTGGGGGTGCAGGGTGGGTGTAAAGGGATAACTCTCAGTGGGGGAAGCTGGGGGCCAGGAACCCCTCTCCCCAGTGGGCACCAGGCCCTGATCAGCAACCCCTGGGCTTGGGAGGGCTGCTGCAGAGGACCATGCCAGGAAGGGTGGCCCTTCCAGGTTCCCTGCCCTGGGCTGTGTCTGCCCAGCCTCAACTGGGGTGCCTGGTGCAGCCTCTAGCTGAGACTGGGAGCCAGGCGGGCGCAGAGCTGGGAGCTGGGCAGCTTCTAACCTCGGAGAAGAGGGACATGAAGGCAGCCTCACCCTGTCCAGACCCAGTGGTCTGCCAGCAGGAACTAGAGCTTCTGGGAACCGGGCTCATGGCAGCTAAAGGCCAAGAGGGTCCCCAAGGATCCATCCTTGGGGAAGGGCCTGACAGGTACTTCACTGCCTACCTTCAACTCTGAAGGGGGTACCTAGAGCTGTGTCCTGCAGGCCCCCACAGATGGTGCTGGCCCAGGCAGAGCACACAGCCCAGTCTTCCCTGCAGTTCTGATACCCTTCTGCGTGGGCTCAGGCTGGGAAAGCTGGCTCCCGGCCTCTTGCTCCAGCAGCAAAGAGGGGTCCTGGTAGAGGGGCAGCACCGATCCTGGATGACATGAACCGTCTGGTGAGTGGGGAGGAAGGGCCAAACCAGGGCTATTAGGGGTAGGTGGCCCAGGGACAGGACCAAATGCCTCACAGCCCTGTGATGCCCCTTTACTCTCTACACTTGGGATGTGCCCAGGCTTTCCAGAAACCCCGGAAGTGGGAGTGTTTTCCAGGAAGGCTACGGGCTGCGTGGGGGCAGGGCCAGGAATGCAGGACTGCAGCTCTGGCCCAGACTGGGTGCTGGCAGCTTGGGAACAAGGGTGGTAGCACAGCACCTTCTCCGATAACCCCGAGACGGGACGCAAAGTGGGCCCTGGGGCCACAGAGAGGCGCTAAGAACATGGAGCAAGCCTCCCCAAGGCCCGATGCCTGGGTACCCCCCATGGGTCACAGCCCCTGGGCCCCACCGGCCTCGCCCTGGATGGAAAGCGGCCGCTCAGCCAGGCCTGGGGAGCAGGCCCCGTGGCTCAGGGCGTTGATGTCAGCGCCGAGTCAGGCCCAGCCACGCGAGGCTCTGGATTCAATTAGCGGCTGCTGAGGGTTCTGGCACGGGAAGGGAGGAGGTGGGCGGTGGGTCGTGGCGGGCAGAGGCTGGTGGCAGTGAGCCTGGGTGGGGCCCCTTCTTCCTGAGGCAGCGGCGGCCCAGGTGGATTTCCTGTGAGCCTGGCTCCCATTAGGGGAGCGGCTATGGCGAGGCCTGCCCTCCCCCGCGGCAGCCCTGTCAAAGGGGCCATTGTGGGCCTGTGGGCTGCTGCTGAACACGGCGTTGGCTGTTGCATAAATGTTTTCACTGCAAAGCCAAACCTGGCCTAGTGGGGTGGCAGGGGGTGGGGTGGGGAGGCGGGACCCAAAGACAGGGGCTGGACGCTCACTCCAGCCCTCCCAGAAAAGGTATCTGGAGTGTCCCATCAGATCAGGGGCTAGGGGGTGGAGGGAGGCCCAGGGGCAGAGTGGAGACCAAGCCAAGATGCAACCCTTATGCAGGGCAATCCCAGTGGCCCTGGGGCAGGGTCCAGGGACGGATGTGGGGAGATGCCAGTGGGATTACTGGCTGCTTGCTGCCGCAGGCCCTGTGCCACATAGACTCCCGTTAATGCCCAGCAAATGCCCTACAGGAGAGAAGCACCAGCTAGGAGAGATGAGCCGGCAGCTTGCTCACGGCAGCAGGCGGGGATAGGATCCCGACACAGGTTCCCGGGCCCAGCCCGGGGCTGCCAGCCATGCGGGCCTCAGGGAGACAGGTGGGGCCACCGTGAAGGGCAGAAGCTCACTGGTGAGAAGCAGCCGAGACCCAACCCCAGCCTCCACCCTGCACGGACTGGCTGCTGTGGTGACTTCAACAGACAATGAACTTCTCCGGCCTCAGCCACCTCTTATGGGTCACCAGGAGATATGTCCCCCTCTGCCTAGGGCCCGCGATGGGTACAGCTGACTGTTCACCCACCCAGAAGCAAGCATCGCCTGGAGACAGTGTTTCCGCACCTCCCAGTCTAGAACGTGAGCTCCTTCAGTGCCAGCCTCACCCTGCCACTTACCCTCCCACCTCCACCCTGCACGGAGCAGAGCACCTGGGACACCGCCGGGCCTGCTGCCTGAGCCTGGCTTCACTGACAGGCCCCTGACGCCCCGATCTTCCAACCATGGCATGTCCCGTCTGAGTGAGCCGTGCTCCATGGACCATGGGGATGAGCAGGGAGGAGGACACAGGTGGGAGCTGTGACAGAAGCCTCTGGGAGGGTGGGGCCCTGGGCGCTCCCTGGGAGATGGCAGGGAGCGGTGTGTGCCTGACCCCAGCCCCCTCTAGCTTTTAAAGAACACTGACTGTTCTGCTCAAATTGAGAGGGAAAATCTGCAATATAGAAAAGCAATTGAGGGGATACAGTGGCTGTCCCCCCATCTGACACCCTGCACTCTTCCCAACTTTAATCCAGATCACTGAGCAGGGCTGAGCCCCTGGGGAGCCTGAGGGGACCACCACACCCCAGTCCACCAGCTTTACGGAGGATTGGAGAGTCCTCGCTCCCCAGCCAAGGGTATGGCCTGGCAGGGCAGGGGCCAGGCCTGGGGGATGGAGGGGGCGGGACACTGGTCTGACCACCCATCTGGGAGTGATTTGAGGAATTCCAGGCCTTGCTGGTCCTGCGAAGCTATTCTTAACTGCTGTAATTACAGGGTCAGCCTTGGCCAGTGGCACCGTGGGGTCTGGGCATCGTTAACCCCTCCAGGGGCCACACTGGGGATGGGTGGGGGCTGCTCTGCGGGGGAGGGGGACCCATCGGGGGCCAGGGGTGGAGCCTGGAAGGCAGGAAGTAGAGGGCGGAGGAGCACTTGATGGCTAGCCCTGGGCCCCCTTTCCACGCTGGGCCGGCTCCCTCCTTCCGTGGGGAGCCGGGTAGGGAAGAGGTGGCCTGGCCGGGGGAGGTGTGGAGGATGAGATCCGAATGCAGCATCGGGCCCAGGAGCTTTTATTCTTCCAATGCAGGGCGTCCCGGTGACTGCCCCCTCTACATCCTCAGGGCCTCACACTGTGTGGTTCTAAGGCCCTGACTCTCACTCAGCTTCACCTTCCTCATCTGCAAAATGGGCCTCACCAGCTCCCCAAGCTCTCCCTGGGTTGTAAGAAGTGACGGAAGTGCAGGGTCACTGTCAGCATTAGTCCTTCTCTGGCAGGTGCCCTGGCAAGAGTTCTTATGGCAGTCAGGCTTCCCTGCCCCCGAACACGGTCCATGGGGGCTCCCAAAGCTTGGACAGGTCACTGTGCCTTCTGTGACTCAGTTTCCCCAGCCGTGACACGGAAGAGGAAGGGGCTGGACAGACAGCCAAGAACTAAGACCCTCTCGTGGCTCTGACCTTCACAGATCCCTGCCTGGGGGGCAGGTGAGGGTCCCAGCAATCCCCTCCAAGACTCATGGCTGAGCAGGGCAGAGGCTTCTGAAAAGGAACCAGGCCCCCAGCTCCTCGTACCCCAGTCAGGCTGGTCCCCCACTCTCCTGTGCCTGTTTCCTCAGCTGTGACAGAGGGAGTCACAGCTGCTGAGAGCCTCCTGTGCCTAAGCCACAGCGAGCCCAGGCCCCCTGCATAGAGCTGGCTTGGCCAGTCCCCACGGCCCCACGGACCCCCCTGCTCGCACTTCCAGGAGGACGGGAAGCTGAGGTGCACTTACAGTCCCAAGCCGCCTGGGTGCACCCACCCCCAACCGCACCACAACCACCGGAGACAGGCGTGTGGCCAGGGCTGAGGAGGTTTCATAAAGCCTGTGAATCCAAGGCCTGCCTCCCTCTTTCCTTTGTGCCTCCAAGCCTGCCAGCCCGTCTGTCCCCACGTCACCCCATGTCCACCCTGCCATCTATTGAAGCTTCGGTCTCCTTGACCCTCAGGACCACCAAAATGGCCACAGGAAAATCAAAGACATTCCCACCCATGTGTCTGCCAGGTCACGGTCCCCGCCCTGAATGCCGACACTCTGAAAGCCTGAGTGACCAAGGGCCCCCGCTGCGGCTCGGGACCGTGTGGGATGGGGTCAGGAGGCTCCTCCGCTCCGGCACAGTGGCCTCGCCAACCTCCCCCCCGCCCCACCCCCAGCCAGTGGAGCTCCACGGGGCTCTCGCAGGGCCACAACCCGGTTTCTTCTGTAGGACCTCGCAGACCAGCTCGGGCACCCCGACCACTCTGGCGATGAGCCGCTCACTGACCAGGTCTGAGCCAGGCCAGGCTGTGCCGCCCCCACCGGGCCCCTCCACCCCACAGGGGGCCTTGCCATGGCACGGCAGAGGCCCTCACCCCAGGTGTCCACTACAGGCCTGGACGCGAGACACCATCCGGGCCCTTGACCCTCCCCCGAGCCCGGCCCCAGTGTGCCAGCTGCTCCTACCCGGGTGAAGTGTCCAGGCTGAGGGAGGTGAGGGCGCTGGAGAAGTGCCGGGTGTCCCAGAGCTTCACTTCCCGCTCCCGCATCTGCACGGAGGGGGCAGAGAGGGGCTCAGAGGGGCCCATCCCTCAGCCCCCTGGGCTCCCTGGGAACCTGGCGCCTCAGGACACAGCCTGGCACAAGGGTACTTGCCCCAGAGCAGAGCTTGGAGGGTGGTTGGGGGGGTGAGTCATGCCAGGGATGGAGAGTTCGGGTTTTCATGTCCTGCCCCTTTAAGAACCCCTAGGTGACAAGGGACAAGGGGCGGTTCTGTCCATGGACTCTGGAGGGGGGGGGGCTGCCACAGTTCCCAGGGTCAGGCTTAGCTATTGCAAATGGAATCTGCCAGTTTGCAGCAGCTGGAGGTCCCCTGGGGCTCTGAGACCCGGCTGCACACAGGGCCGTATATGGACAGGCCCAGAGCTGGCTGGCCACCCCCCACCTCCCAGTGGGCCTCATCCCTACCCTCTTGGTGTGGGTGCTCCGCCCATCGGGGAGGAGCCATACCTGGTTGAAGCCAGTGGACACAAGGTGCTCCTGGGTGCCCGTCCACGCCAGCCGGCCATCCTTGCTGTTCCTGTGGGCCTCTGTGCTCTGGAGGAGACGAAAGATGGCGCTGAGCCGCTGGGGCCTCCTGGGGTGGGCCACCTGCCTAGGAGCCCCCCAGAGGGCAGGAGGGGCCGGGGTGGTGAGCCCCAGCGGCTAGCTGGGGACAGGGGAGGCCTAGCATCATGACAGGATGGACCTCAGCCTCACCTTGGCTGAGGACAGCTCTGCACCCAGAGGGCTGACCTGGCCACCAAGCTTGGGTTCAGTGCCCCTCCTCCAAAGGGGACAGTCGGGGCTGCCCGCCACAGGGCCGGGGCTCAGGGCAGCAGCCCACCCTTGTCTTTGCAGGTATCCCAGAGGAGGTGCTCAGCGGCCAGTCGCCATCCCTAGGCTCTGGGGATCCCCGTGCTTTCAGAGATCCTCATTTTCTCATTTGTGAGTGGGGCTCACGTTCGTAGGGCTGTCCAAGGACCAACTGACACTACATGCGAGAGGGACCGGCCTACTGCAGATCAAGGGAGTATGAGCATCACGGCCGCCAGAGCCTGGGGAGAGGGCCTGGTGCCAAGCTCTAGGGAATGGTCCCCAGAGAGGGCAGATAAGCGCCCCTCCTCACTTTCCCGCAGTGCGGGAGCCGCCCGCAGGAAGACTTCCTGGGCCCAGGGAGGAGAGGCGAGTTCATACCATAGGCGGCCTTGTCCCCAGGGCCCAAGCTGGGGGGGAACAGAGGGGGCCAGAGGAAATGCAAACAGCTCCCTCCCAGTCACCTCGGCCCCTGGAGCCTGAGACCAAAGACCCTGTTACCAAAAATAGCTCACCCCAAACTGTGGCCAGCTTCCTCCAAGCTTCCCACGATGTCCTTGGGAATGAATGAGGGAGGGAGGTAGCCTGGGAGGAGCTGGCCTAGCGTCCCCTCCCCAGCCTGCAGAGGCGGACCCCAGCGTGGGAGACCCTGGAACGGCCCGTGTTGTTCAAGGGGCTTTTCTCACTGCTTCCTTCCCCACTCGGCAGCCGGCACAGGAAGTCGGGGCAGCAGCCTGAGAACCAGGGCCCCCCACCCCTCTCCACATACGAAGGGCTGTGGGGCTGGAGGAAGGTCAGCCGTGCCTTGACTCCCTGGAGTCAGGAGTAAGTGTCACACAGGCCCTCCCTTTCACTGGTGTCCCAACATCCCAGGTGCGCAGCAAACCAGACGGCTGGCAAAGCGTCATGCATCACTCATTCATCCGCCAGACCCAAGAGGCCAAGCCCCATGCTAGGAACTGCGGGGGACTTCTCGGACGGTTCACCGATGGGTGGTCACGTCGTTAGGTGACGCGGGGCTGCTCGTTCACAGTGCGAATGTTCGAGCAGCGTCCTCCGCTAGGCACTGGGGACATGGGAAAGTAAGAAGGGTCCCCCACCTCACTGAACATACAAGCTGGGAGGCAGAGCTGAACCAAACGGAAACCACTATGTCCCTGCATGTCACTGTAAGTGCCGAGAAGGGACAAAGTGTAGGTTGGGGCAGTGGCTCTGGAGTCTGAGAACCTGCCTGGTGACTGGTGGCCTCAGCCCAGGGTGACAGCTCTGCACGCCTGTGCCTGTCCCCCTTGGCTGGAGGAGCCCTGTAGCGGGGCCGCCCTCAGAGGGCTGCTGTGGGAAGGGTTAACACTGGCGAATGCTCGGGGCCTGTCTGGCACATACCCAATATGCATTTTCTTAAAAAGCATGACAACAGAATACAATAAAAGTGTAATAAAGGGAAGCAGATTAAGGTGACATGTGAGCGAAGGCAGGAAGGGTCAGCAGGCAAGAGCCAGGCAGGGGGGCCAGCACCTGTGAAGAGTGGGGACCTGGGAGAGCAAAGAGGCCAGCGCAGCTGCAGGGCGCAGGGGGCAGGGGGCGAGGGAGACGAGACGCCCCCAAGCCTGCAGGGCATGTGGGCTACAAGGGAGCGCTTTTCATTCAGAGGCACAGGTCGGGGACGGAATCGACCTTGGCCGTCTCCCATCTTCCCGTTTCACACACGGAGAAACCAGAGGCTCAGGGAGAAGAAGCCACCTGCCTCAAGTCGCCGAGCGAGACAGCTGTCATCTCTCTGAGCCCCCTGCCCCCTGTGGGCTGGATGATTGTTCCAAGGACCTGAGGTGACAACAGATGAGGAGACTGAACAGCAGCTAGAAGGCAGCAGAGCTGGGAGCAGGAGGGGCCCCGGGCCCCGGCTGCCCCCCAGCACACCCCCGGATGAGCTCACGCCAGGGGACCCAGGCTGCCCGCACGGTGGTGGTGGGCGGGGCACTGGGACACTGAAGGCACCAAGGAAGCTAAGACGAGGCAGGAGCTTGGCCTGGGCCCAGCATGCCCACTGTAGGCACACCTGGCTCACTGTGCCCAGGGGCCACAGGAAGCCCCACGGAAAGGGGTGGGAGAGCCACTGACCCCTCCTCCTTCCTCTGTCCCCAGATCATTAAAATGATTTTCATTTTCAAAACTGGCAAGTTCTTCTTCCCTGACCTCAGCAGGACTCAGGGAGGAGGAGCCCTCTCTCCAGATGCCCAAATTCTCATTCTCCTGAGCAGAGGGGAGGTTTGGCTGGAACTCAGGCAGTCTGCCGCCCCAAAGTCCCAGCTCTGTCACAAGAGGCTCTAGGGGAAACCGCTGGTGGTAATCCCCAGCCTGCAGGCCAGGCCTCGGGCTTTCCCCCCCTTACAGGGGTGGCCTTTGTCCCAACAAGCAGCAGGGCATCCTGCCCAGGGAGAAGCCCCTCAGTCCCCTCCTGTCTCCCCCACACCTGGTCCCAAGGAGGGAACAGGAGGGGCTGACCGCCCAGCACAGGGGCGCCAGGAGCAGGCACCTACCCGGCATTCTAGCTGCAGTAGAGCCAAATCCCCCTCTGTCGCCATGGCAACGCTTCCTCTATGGGGTAGGGCAGTGGAGGAACAGCATGGGGCACCCGTGCCCGTCAGCGGCCAGGCTCAGGCCTACCAGCCCACGCCAGAGGTCAGAGGGCTGATCCCAGGCTCCCCCTGCCCCTGAGGCCGGTGCCGAAGCCTCACCGCTCCCTGGACTCCCCTTCAGCCGCAGGCTGCCCCGTCCCTGGCACACCCATGGCTTCAGGCCCTGGCCGTCCCCACCCAGGCTCCCGCGAAGGGGCTGCAGCGTCCAACACATGGAGCCTGCCTAGGCCGCCCTGCTGCACCCCATTTGGGACAGAAATGACCAAAGGGCCAGCTTTATAGGACAATCACGAGCATGGAAAAAGATTGTATGTGCCAAGGGCTCGGGGTATAATAAACAGTCATAAATGCAATCTAGAAACAAGGTAGGGGATGGGGGAACTGAAGGGAGCAGCCCAAGCATCTCCCGACCCAAGATCAGGTCACCCAGGGCGCAGAAAAGTCAGTAGAGGGAGGACTCCCCAGGGTGCCCCGCCCAGCCTCCAGGCTGTAGTGACAGCCCCCAGTGCGTCCTCCCCTGACCCCCCTCAGCAGCGCCCCCCCTCTAGTGGGGAAGCAGGATCTCCAAAGAAGGCACTCCCAGAAGGCCTCTCCCCCGAGCTGGCCCCTCGGCTCACACCGACCCTGGCCGCCAGCAGCGGTTTCCCTAATAGAAGCCAGGTGTGGGCCAGATGCCCTGGGCGGAAGTGGGGGGCAGGGCCACGAGGAGGGCAGCATTCCAGGCCCTGCTGCCCCCGCACCAGCACCAGCGGCAGAGCCCAGGCAGCATCCCAGCAGCTGGGAGGGGGTAGGAGCCACCCACGCTCTTCCCAGGTCTCCTTGGCCCAGAAGCCCCATTCAGGGGGGGTCCCTCCTGAACCAGATCCTCTCCCCCTTCTTCTAGGAACTTGGAGCCCTTTGGACGGCAGCCACTCAGTCTCCACCTCGGCACCATCACTATTCCGCCCCCCGCCCCACGCTTGCTGGAGGAGGAGGCAAGGAAGGAAGAAAATGTTCAGGCCAGAGGAGCTGGCCCCACACAATGCCGAGTCGGGGCAAGAATGGGGTACCATGTGCAGTGCCCTGGGGCCCCCGAGAAAGCTGGAGGTGGAGGGCCTCAGCTTCCCTCCTTCAACCTGGGACGCCCCCTTGCGGGCAGAGGCTTGGAGGTCAAACACGGAAAGCTCCAGTGGGGCGCACTCCTCATACCCATGCCGTCCTGGGACTCAGGGACAGCCACCACCGCCAACCACAGGGCCAACCTCCCGGGGAAGCATGGCCACCGTGGGCTGGAATCGGGAGGAGGCTAACACTGCGCCTGCCGGGCTTGGTTCACCTGTCAGTACAGGACCTCCTTTCGATCTTCAGCCCGTCAGAAACGAAACCAACTAGGCTGTCTTGGGGAAAAAGTGGCTGCGGCCTACACGACAGGGATCCCGTGTGTGCGCGTGCAAGCTAGAGGTATGGGGGCCAGGTGCCGCACCCCCGGCTACTGCTGATCAGGTTTAGGCTGGTGAATGACCCTGGACCCCAGGAAGGGAACAAGTCCTAGAGACAGGGTATCTGTGACGGACCCGGGTTTCGCTGGGGACCTATTCCCCGGATCTTTACCCTCCTCAGGAAAGAAGCCTCCTCATCGTCTAGAAAAATTTTTCAAAACGGTAAACCTGCACATCTCACTTTCTGCTCACCACTCTCTAACGGCTGCCCACAGCCCTGGTGACAGGCCCTCCACCACGTGCCTGGCACTGAGCCGACGCCGAATAAATGAATGATTCCCCAGTGGCTCAGTGGCTGTAGCATGAACCCAGAACCCATCACCCACTCAGCACTCAAAAGGCCCCAGGCACCCCAGGCACCATCACAGACACAAACCAAACACGCTTGGTGCCTGGGTCCCCCAGACCCCAGCTACAGAACGAAGGTCCACCAGTTGTGAGGCTGGAAGGGTACGGGGTGGGCAGCTGTGTGTTTCTGGTTCCTCCAAGGCCGGCCTCTGACAACTGTGCCAGGAAGAGTAGGGGGGCATGAGGGTCCCAAAGAGGGAGAGGAAGCTGGAATCTCAAATTAGTTTCCCAAAGCCACAGGATGCCTCCACTGAAGGCCTGTGGACAGCCAGGCTGCACCCCACCCTGTGATCTAAGCCAGGTCCTCCCAGGACCCAAAACACGCTTCCCAGAAAGAGCATCCGGTAGCAGGAGCCCACCCCACGTGACCCCTACACACCCACTGGGCCTCGGCCAGGGGCACGGGGTGTGGCAGAATCTCGGCCAAGAGGCGGCGCCTGCCCCCACCTGTACCTACTGGAGCCACTAGAGCCTCAACCCAGCCCCCAGCCCACACAACTCACCTGGGAGGCCCCTGGCTTTGTTCTGGGGTCGAAGATCCGCAGCTGCTTGTCCTGGAAAAGGAGAGAGGAGTAAACAGAGAGTGTACTCGGACTGGCAAGGTCGTTAGAGGCCAGCCTCTCTCCCCCACCCCCAGGCTCTGATGGCCCTCCTTCCTAGTACACAGGGCTGGCCTCACGCACCAGGGGACCCCTCCCCAGCCTGGCTCCTCCTTCTCACTGCAGGGGGCAGAACCCCTTTCCTGCCCCAGTCACCCACAGCAGAGAAGTTCACATTTCCTGAGCACCTACTATGTGCCAGGCCTGATACATGCATGACCTCTCCCCATCTTTCCAACCACCTTATGAAATGGCGCTATCACCATGACCCCTTCACTGACAGAGAAACTGAGGCCCAGAACCAAACTCTAGGCTACCAGCTGGTAAATGCCCAGGCCTGTGTTCAGCCCAGCCCAGAGGAGCACAAAAAAGGATGTCATCTCTACACCTAAAGAACTTGGTGTCTACTCAGGATAGCGAGCTTACACATCCAAACCGTCACTCAGCATACAGCTACTGACTCAGAGTACCTAAGGCTGGAGACAGAATAGGTCAAGATATATATAGAGATAGGTAGATACAGATATATCAAAATAAAACGCCCATACTGTGCATAAGAACCTTTTTCCCATGGAATAGTCGGTGTGTCTGTGCACAAATGTACACGCATAAAGAACTGAGGGAGAAAGAGGGCAGAATTTACACCCACTGACTACTTACGGGCTTGGCCGTGATAAATTGTTAAGTGCAACAAGAAAGGTGCAGAGTAACGCGGATGGTGATATTCTGCTGCAGCAAAAGTAAACAAAGACCTCTATTTGACCACATTCCTGCAGCTCTTGCAAGTTTGCTGAGCAAGGAGAAGGGTCTTGAACAGCATGAGCTGTGCGTTAGTGCTGGCGACGGGGCAGGTGGGGGGTGATCAGCTTTTCCTCTTTTCACCTTAGCTCCACTTTGTTGCATTCAGCATGGATTCAGGTCTTCATATTTTGAAAAACGCCGACCCAACGATGAGCAATCAGAATTTGAAACAAAAACCCAATACCACTTACACCAGCACCAAAGAATGTGAAACACTTAGCTATAAATCTAACAAAATACGTACAAGATCTATGGGAGGGATACTACGAACCTCTGATGAATAGAATCAAAGAACTAAATAAAAAGAGAAATTGTTCCCAGCCGTGGATAAGAATAATCAATAACGTCAAGACATCAGTTCTCTCCAAGTTGATCTACAGGGTCAACGAAATCCCAATGAAAATTCTACCAAGTTATTTTGTGGTTATCGGCAAATGGATTCTAAAGTTTATATGAATATGCAGAGGATTCCTAACAGTCAATGCGATACTGAAGGAGAAGACTGAGCTGAAGGACAGTCAGGGCCCGACTTTATTCTAAAGCTCTGTTAACCCAGACAGCGTGGTCCTGGCATAAGGACATGAGATCGAAGGAAGAGAACAGACAGCCAAGAAGCAGAGCCCCACAAACACAAGTCAACCGATCTTTGACAAAGGAGTGAAGACAATACAGTCGAGAATGGACAGTGTCTTCAACAAATGGTCCTGGAGCAACTGCACGTCCACATGCAAAAAGATGAATCCACACGTGGACGTCACATCTTTTACAAAAATCAACTCGAAAGGGATCACAGACCTATATGTAAAATACAAACCTACAAAAGCTCTAGGAGATAATACAGGAGAAAATCTGGGTGACCCTGGATTTGGCAATGACTATTTATTTACTTTTAATTCACTTTCTTTACTTTTTTCTTTTTTTTTTTTTTAAAGATTTTATTTATTCATTTAACAGAGAGAGAACACAAGCAGGCAGAGAGGGAGGCAGAGGCAGAGAGAGAGGAGCAGGCTCCCTGCTGAGCAAGGAGCCCGATGCGGGACTCGATCCCAGGGCGCTGGGATCATGACCTGAGCCGAAGGCAGCTGCTCAACCAACTGAGCCACCCAGGCGTCCCTCTTTTTTTTTTTTTTTTTTTTAAAGCTTTTATTTATTTCTTTGAGAGAGAGAAAGAAAGAGCACACGCAAGCTGGGGGAGGGGCAGAAGGGGGTGGAGAGGGGGGTGAGAAAACTCTCGAGCAGACTCCACACTGAGTGGAGTAGAACCCAACATGGGGCTCCATCTTCCAACCCCGAGATTACGACCTGAACTGAAACCAAGAATTGGATGCTTAACTGACTGGGCCACCCAGGTGTGCCTTGCAAGAACTTTTTAGATACAACATTGGAACTATGCCCTATGAAAGATAAAACTGGATTTCATTAAAAGCATAAACTTCTGGTCTACAGAGACACTGCTAAGACAATGAAAAGACAAGCCAAAGATTAGGAGAAAATACCTGCACAGCACGTATCTGAGAGAAGACTTGTATCCCAAATATACCAAGAACACTTAAAAATAAGAAAACAAGCCAATTTTAAAATTGGGCAAGAGACCTGAATGAACACCCCATCAAAAAAGACACACAAAATGAAAAGTGAACACATGAAAAGATGTTTAATATCACATCTCACAGGGCATTAAACTAAAATAACAGTGAATTACCACAGCACATCTATTAGAATGGCTAAAATTTTTAAAAATGGTAACATCAGATGTTGGCAAGATTACAGAGAAACAGAAATTCTTATTTGCTGATGGGAATGCAAATGGAACAGCAACTTTAGAAGACAGCCTGGCAGCTTCTTACAAAGCCAAGGGGCGCCTGGGTGGCTCAGTTGGTTTAGCGTCTGCCTTGGGCTCAGCTCATGATCTCAGGGTCCTGGGATCAAGTCTTGCGTGGAGTCCCACATCGAGCCCCACGTCGAGCTCTGCCTTAGGCTCCATGCTCAGTGGGGAGTCTGCTTGCCCCTCTCCTGCTCTTTCCCCCCGCTCATGTGACCACACGCATGCTTTCTCTCAAATAAATAAAATCTTAAAAAATGGCTTATGCCTGTTTAAATGTTTATGACACTTTTAAAATTGCAAAGAAGTGGAAGCAATCAACATGTCCCTCAACAGCTGAACAAATAAACTGTGGTACATTCACACAATGGAATATTATTCAGTGATAAAGAGTAAGAAGCCAAACCATAAAACTCCTAGAAGAAAACACAGGGAGAAAACTTCACGACATCAGATTTGGTCATGATTTCTTGGACAGGACACTAAAAGCACAGGGAACAAAAGGAAAAACAGACAAATGGGACTACATCGAAGTTAACTTTTGTTCCTCAAAAGATGCAATCAGGGCGCCTGGGTGGCTCAGTTGGTTGAGCGACTGCCTTCGGCTCAGGTCATGATCCCGGAGTCCCGGGATCGAGTCCCATATCGGACTCCCAGCTCTGCGGGAGGTCTGCTTCTCCCTCTGACTTTCTCCCCTCTCATTCTCAGTCTCTCTCTCTCTAATAAATAAATAAAAAAAATCTTTAAAAAAAAAAAAAAGATGCAATCAGCAGAGTAAAGAGTCATCCGGAGGGACGGGAGAAGGCGTCGGCAAATCATGGGTCTGATAAGGGATTAACATCCAGAATAAATGAAGATTCGTACGGCCACAAAAAAGTTAAATAGTTAAGTAAAGTTAAATAACTCTACTTAAAAACTGGGCAAAGGATTTAAACAGGTATTTCTCCAGAGATATAAAAACGGGCAACAAGTAGACGAAGAGATGTTCATCACCACGAACCATCGGAGGAATGCAAAGTAAAACCACAATGCGATTATGACCTCGCGCCCATCAGGATGGCCACTGCCAAAACTCAAGAAACAACAAGCGTTGGCGAGGACGTGGAAAAGTGGGAGCCCTCATGGTGCAGCCGCTGTGGAAAACAGTGTGGCAGTTCCTCAAAAAAAGTAAAAATAGAATTCCCTTATGACCCGGCAATTCCACTTGTGAGTACCTCCCCCAGGGAAGTGAGAAGAGGGTCACGAAGAGCAGTTATTATTCACAGCACTCATAGCGGCGTTCTGCACGATAGCCAAGAGGCAGGGGCCACCCGCGTGTCCTCTGACAGAGGAGTGGGTAAACCCAGGGTGAGACACACGCGGGGTGGAATATTATACAGCTGGGAAAAAGAGATCCTGTCACATGCCACAACACAGATGAACCTGGAGGACCTTATGGTAAATGACTCAAGTCAGTCACAAAAAGACAAATAGTACATAAGTCCTCCTACGTGAGGTATCTAAGCTGGTCCAAATCACAGGTATGTGCTTACTGAGGGCCGGGGCAGGGGGCGGCAAAGGGAAGCTGTTGTTATTAATGGGTATGGAGTTTCAGTTCAGGAGATCCGTTTCACAGCAACGTAAGTAAACTTCACTTTACTTAAAAATGGTTAAGATGGTAAATTTTACGATGTGCTTTTTACCACCATAAAGAAATAGCTGTCAGTCCACCAAAAGACAGGGAAGGCCCATAAATGCACATTACTAAGTGAAATTCGCCAATCCGGAGAGGCTGTATGTCGTATGATTCCAAATGATATGACATTAGGGAAAAGACAAATCTCACGGAGACAGCAAAGAAGTCAGTGGTTGCCAGTGGTCGGGAGAGGGAGGGTGGGACACAGGGGTGAAGCCCAGGGCACTTTCAGGGCGGAGAAGCTCTTCTGCACAGTGCTGTGATGTGGCCGTATGATGTCATGCACTTGTCGAAACCCCTACAATGGGACATCAAGAGTGAACCCTCTTGTAAACTCTGGCCTTTAGTTAATGTAGCAATATTGGTTTAACTGTAACAAATGCACCATACCAACCAACAGGAGATCAGATGGGAGGAGGACGGATATGGGAACTCTTGGTACCGGCCCAGGTGCTCGGGACGCAGGGCTGGCAAACAGTCCGTGCCCAGTACTGGACTGTGCCACCCACAAGCGGTCACGGGGACTGCGGGGAGAAACTCAGACCTGAGACGAACCTCCAAGGACAAGCAGGGCTTGCACTGGGAAGGGAAAGGTATTCACAGGAAGTGGAAATGCATGAATAAAGATGTGGAAACAGGAACTTGCTGACATGTGACATGAAAGGGAAGACAAAGCCAAGACTAGGTGGTGGGAATGGAGGGGGCGGTGGGTGAGTGCACAACTGGACAAGAGGGGGGGCCGGCCCGGAGGCCTCGAAAGCCCAGCCTCCCCTGGCAGAGCAGTCCCAGGTCTTCCTGAAGCACCTGGAGGGATCCCAGGGCTCTTGGGTCACTCCTGGCAAAGTCCTCACGGCTGCCGTTTACTGAGCTCTTGCCCTGTGCTGGATGGGAAGCGGGCCCAGGCCAGGAACCAGCTAACTGTGCAGCAGCACCGATCCATGCCACTCCACAGCTCTGGGCTCAGGAGGATACGGTTTCGAGACAGACAGAAGAGGACAGAGACACACACAGGACCAAAACAGGCAGAAAGAACAATGAAACACAGAGTGAGACGGAGAGAGAGGACAACTAGAGATAGAGGACAGAGACAGGGCAGCAAGAGGTGGAGGTCAGGGAGAGACAGAGGATCTTGAGAGACGATGGGCAAGACGGAATGGCTCCTTGGGGCCCCTGGCTGGCTCAGTCGGTGGAGTGTGAGACTTGATCTCAGGGCCGTGAGTTTGAACCCCAAATTGGGTGTAGAGAGTACTTGGAAATAAAATACAAAAAAAAAAAAAGAAGAAGAAGAAAGAAAGAAAGAAAGAGAGAGAAGATGCCTCTTGGCAGCAAGGGCCATTTCTAGCTAAGCGACAGAGCCCCGTGGAGAGCCCGACGGCCTGGGTTTGGACACCAACTACACCACCGACGGGCTCTGTGACGCAGACAAACGCCTGAGTCCTAGGTAGGAAGAGGATGACTGATGGCAGCACCTCTCACGGGGCAGCAAAATCCCAATTCCTTCCACACTGGGTACTCCCCAAAGGCAGCCGGGCCAGCAAATGCTGGAGCTCGCCACTGGATCCACAGCAGGGGTCACACTGGGCGCGGGAGGCTGGGCCATGGCAGCGGGGGTGACACTGGGCTGCGGAGGGCACGGATGCGCTGGGCTCACAGGCGTGGCTGGCCGGCCATCCGTAAGGCCAGCGCGCCCCCTAGCGGCTGCCTGCGCTTTCCCTTAGCCGGAGGAACTAGGAAGGGAGCAGGAAGGGGCTTCTGTGGGGCCTTGAGAGGGAATCAGGGGTCCTGGGAGGCAGAACCAGACAGCTAGGTGGGAGATGGTGTGGAGAGCGGGAGGCTCTGGGAGGGAGCAGTGTTTCCCACAGCCCACCCGACTCCGGCAGCCCTGGGCGTAAACCCCGAGCTAGTCTGCAACCACTGGCGAAGGAGGGCACAGGCCCCCTCACTGGGCCCCTCAGCGTGCTCAGGGCAAACCCGAGGGCCCCTCCTCCTGACCTTCAGTCACGGGGGTGGCCTCCCCTTCTGCACCATTCCCCAGAGGTTTTCGCATTTGACAAACCCATCCGGGACCCTGAGGATGCCCCTTTAGAGCAGAAGCGGGTGGCAGTGAACCCAAGACTGTGGTGCCCCCCCGCTGAGACGGCGCCAGCAGGTCAGGGGAGTGGGGGTCATACCCTGCTGGGGGGGACGCTGCACCCACACGACAGCATTGTAAGGTACCGCGTCCCCACAGGTAGAGCCCGTCGGACCAGGAACAGCGGGGGTGGTGGCGTGGGGGAGGGCTCCACTCCAGGGACCCACTCAGGAAATCTGCGTTTTCTTCCTCCCTACAACTTCAGGTTCCCTGGGTCGAGAGCCACGGGGAGCTCCACTGGACTGAACTGCGGTCTCATCACGCGTGTTCTTCCTCCGGGGACACCGGCAGGCAAGAAGCTGAGGCATCGCGCCAACAGGAAGGGGCAGGACACAACAGGGCATTCTGCAACTCGGTAGCTCTTTGGCCCCCACCTCACCATCCAAACTGGATGGCGAATGGGGCTCCAGTCGCTGGGGGGTGGGCGCTGGACAGCTCCTGAACGCTTCCTCAGTAAGCCCTCTGCATGAAGTCCCCAGACCTGACAGCCTCTTCCCCGCACTCTAGGTCCCCCTCCGAGCTCCACATTCCCTCCTGGGAAGTCTCGCCCACCTCCTCCCCGCGCACGCTCCCACCCGGCCACTAAGGCCTGGCGCCTGCACTGCCCCCTCTCCTGAGGGCTGCAACATTCCTCATTCCTCACCATCTCCCCATGTCCCCTCCTGCCCCACCCTCACGGTGCCCTCAGCCCACCCGACCTCCCTTGGCCTGCGGCTCCTTCTGTGGGCACTCCTCACCCGGCTGCCGTATGGCGCGGCAGAAACCCCGGGGGACATCCCTGCGTCCTAGCCCATCTTCATGCAGCCGCGGCGAAGACAGCGTCAACCATGCTGGGCTGTGAGCTCTGTGGGAGGAAGGTCCCTCGCTGACTGCTCCAAGGGCCGTGGCCCATGTCAAGCCTCTGGACACCTGACCCTCAGACAGCCTGCCTGGGCTGGGGTGGGGACCATGGAACAGAGGATGTAAGACCCAGAGAAGCCACCTCTCCCGGGGCCACAGCCTGGACCGGCCTCAAGGGCTGCAGCTCTGAGGTGAAGGGCCGTCCAGGTCGCACCCGCAGGGAAGAGGTGAGCAGTTGGTGGGACTCCCCTCACCAGGCAGCAGTCTGGCCTGGCGGCCCGAGCTCGCCCGGAGCCCCGCAGCTGGCTTCCTTCCTCCCTCTCCAGGGCCACGGTCCAGGCAGGCTGGTCGGTGCAAGGGCCGCTGACGCCAGTCCCTGCTTGGACCTTTCACACGGGAGGATACCGCACCCACCCCTCCTGTGAGGATGCTGCCCTCATCCGCCTGGGGCTGCTCGGCCACTGGGGGAACCATGGCACCTCCCTGCCACCCCCCATCACAGCCGCACAGCTCCCACGTGGCTGCAGAGCTGATCCTCTCAGGTCCCCACCGGAGCTATCGGACCAGAGAGATGGGCAGGCAGCCCAGAGCCCGGGCCCAGCCTCAGCAACCAGGGCTTCTACCGGCGGGACCAGGACTCAGGTGCCGAGTGGCAGGCTCAGAGGGCCGGAATGCTCAGCTGCAGACACAAGCGTCTCCTCCCAAAGCCCAGCCTGAAAACCACAGCCTCCAGCGGGGCTGGCATTACTCCTCTGGAAGACAGCAGGCTACCATCTATCAACCACCTCGCTGACCATCGTAGCCTAGAAGCCAGCGACATCCCTGGTAAAAACCTAGATTGCGGTAGGCAAGCAAAGGCCCAAAGGCCAAGCCAGCCAAATCCAACCTGAGGCCTGATTCAGCAAGTAGAGTTGAACTGCAATGTGGACGCGCCCAGGCACTGACATTCTGCCCGCGGCTGCTTCCTGGATACAAGGTGGTGCCGACGGATACGGTGTGGCCGGCAAAACCCAAGTACTTACTCTCTGGTGCTTTACGGAAGTTTGCCAGTCCCTGCTCTAGGCTGAGTCAAGCTGAAAACAAAAACCAAAAACCGAAAAGCAAAACAAAACAAAACAAAACAAAAAACAATTTTTTTAAAAGATTTTATTGACAGAGAGAGCAAGAGCAGGGGGAGAGCGGGGCTCGATCCCAGGACCTGGGGATCATGACCTGAGCCGAAGGCAGACACCTAGTGACTGAGCCACCCAGGCGCCCCGAGAAACAAAATCTGCATACAAATATATTCAGATGTTACAACTTACAAAATGAGGGGCGCCTGGGTGGCTCAGGGGGTTAAGCCTCTGCCTTCGGCTCAGGTCATGATCTCAGGGTCCTGGGATCGAGCCCCGCATCGGGCTCTCTGCTCGGCAGGGAGCCTGTTTCCTCCTCTCTCTCTGCCTGCCTCTCTGCCTACTTGAGATCTCTCTCTGTCAAATAAATAAATAAAATCTTAAAAAAAAAACTTACAAAATGAGTAAATTGGTAAACCTATATGATAAAATATTTTGTATATTCCGTTACTGATGAACTGGAGAACGTATTTTTATGCGGAACAGAAAAGGCAAGGCGGAGTAACCTGGAGACCGTGATCTCCACGCGTGCAGAAAAACATGCCTCAGAAAAGCTCAGAAAGGAAGATGTCACAACGGTGACTGGTAATGTCCCTGGGGGGAAGGATCACGCGTGATGTTTTTTTCTCTACTTTTCCACGATTCTCATATTAGTGAAACAAGCACAAACGACTGTACTTTGGTCACCATAAAGTAAGAATTTGCTGAGAGCATCTCCTTCCATCCCTCCAGATCTCCTTCTGTGCGTCCCTCTCTCCCTCACACCAGCGAAGGGCGTGGAAATGCAGGGCAGGGAGGGCTTCTCACTGGAGGAGGAGGTCCCAGCTCAGAACCCTGTCCCCTCCTGTCCCCTCAGTGAGGGTAGGCCCGACCTCACTGTCCCTAGGAAGCCGTGCTCCCCCACATGGAGCCTGAGCAAGCGAACCTCACGGCCTACGAGCAGGGGCTCTTTGGGGGTTGGCAGCCCCATGGACCCCGGAGCATAGGCCAATGTCTAAAACCTACTGTCTGATGAACCAAATGGGGAGAAGAGTTGATTAAAAAAACTGGGGGGGGGGGGGAGAGGTTATGGCGCCTCGGTGGCTAACTTGAGCGTCCAACTTTTGATTTCGGCTCAAGTCATTATCTCAGGGTCCTGAGATCGAGCCCCTATGTAGGGCTCCCAGCTCAGTGTGGAGTCTGCTTGACATTCTTACTCTCCTTCTGCCCCTCCCTCTGCTTGTGCACACTCTCCCTCTCTAAAATCAATCAATCTTAAACAAACAAACAAACAAACCCGGGAAATAGGGCTTCTGAGAAGACAGAGAAGTTTGTAAACAGGATCCCCAAGCATCTAGACCCCACATTTTCTCCCTCAGAGAGGCCCCTGACGCCCCCCGAGGAGCCCTTGCAGACTCCTCCGTCCTCCCACCCTCCATGAGTGGCTCTACGATGCACATACCCAGAAGTCCCAAAGCTCACCCATCTCCCCAAATCCAACAGATCAGTGTTATTCACCCCTCAGCGGACTCTTCCTGGAGTCCCCAGCCACCTCCCTCAGGGACCCTGTCACCCTGGGCCTTGGGGCATAGACTGCCAGGCTGTCTCGGCTTCCTTCCTGCCACAGAGCGGATCCTTCTGTCTACTACACATGTTCTGATCCTTTCTCTGGGCTTGCTCTACCCCCTCCTCTCACCCTCTTCTCTCCCGCTCGGGGGCACCCCCATCCCCCGGCACGTGCCCTGCAATGCAGATGCCACCTGTCCTTCCCCCCTCAGCTCAGACTGCCACCCAGAGCTCCAGTCCACAGACGTCTAGCCCAGAGGCCTAGAATCACCCCTAGAAGTACCCTGTCTGGACAGCAGGCTTCCCCCCCAGCCTGCAACCCTGGAAACAGCCTTATGACCCCCCAAACCCCACCCCAGCCCAGCACCAGCCTCCGGCTCTCCCCTCCATGTCCCCCAAGCCTCTCTGCATCGCCCCTGGCTGAGCATGGTCCCGCCTCCCCCGGGAGGTGGCCTACCCTCCCTTTTAGATATTGCCCATCAGCGCAATGTTCTGTCCACACTGCAACTAGGGAGCTTTCAAAATACGAATCTGCTCACCTCACGCCACGGCCCGCCCCTCTCTGGCTTTAAACGTCCCAGGGTCTCCTGCTGTTTCTCTGGAAACGAGCGTCACCCTGTGCCTGTGTCTGCAGCCTCGCCCACTGCTCTCGGCACCCAGCCCCTTCTGGGCCTGCAGCTGTCGCTACTCTGCCCAGCTCTCCCTGCCCAACCCCAGTAACTCTCCCTTCCCTTCAGGGCGCCTGCCTAAGGCCAAGCCCCCTGGCCGCTCAGTCAGCTCAGAGCTCCCCGTGTCCCTCTCTCAGAGCCTCTGTCATGGCTCACACTGATCTTTGCATCTGTACGATGCCTTGGCCCATGTCGGCTACTCTCACCAGCAGGGGACCCGGTGGGCACAGGGCCTGGCATCCGTGAGGACCCAGAGGCCTGCTAACTGGATGTGGGGGCCGGCACCAAGCCGTGTGTAGGGCTGTCGCTCAACACGACCCTCCAGAAAGGACAGTAGTGTAGACAAAGCACATAGCAGCGCACCAGGCAGGTTGGGGATAGAGGGGAGCTGAATACACACACCAGGGCTGGGGGCGGGGGGAGGGCGGCTAGCATGAGGCCTAACTTGAGCCCCAATCTGCTAGGGACTCCACACCCAAGTACTGAGGGATGTGGGGGTTTCCAGATGCAGGTGTGGAGCCAAAAGTGAGGGCAGCTGAGGTGGGGGGAGGGGATTCACAAATGCCCTTGACCTGAGCACTTTTCTGCCCCATAAACATCACGGAGCCCGCCAAGTACAGCCCAGGACATGCGCTCCCCAGCGTGATATCCCTGCACAGAGCCAGCACGCCTCAGTCCCTACCGCGGGCATTTCCCCAAGACTTACCTTGCACGTCGTGCCCACCAGGGCTCCGTCCCTGCTCCAGGCAGCACCCTGCACCAGGTCCCCATGGGCTGCCAGCTCTGCAGAGAAGCAGTCAAGGTCAGGAGAGGGTCCCAGGTCACCCCACCCGGTCCTGGGCAATGGGGGCACCAGGAAAGTGGGCACAGGAGGGCCTAGCTCGGGGTGGTGCGGGGCAAAGGCAGCAGCTCTAAGGGTCTCTCTCGAGCAGGAGGAGCAAGGCCAGCATCTCCTTCCAGACCCACTGCCCTGCGCCTGGACTTCCTCCGTCAGCCCTGCCCGCATCGGGCCACACTTCTACTCTGAAACCTTCTGAGCCTCCCTGTGATTCGAAGTCATCCGGGTTGCGGTGCTTCGTTACGGCAGCCCTAGGGCTCTAATGCGTCCTCCTGCCAAACGTGGAGCCTCATTCCCTTCCTCTTGAGTGGGAGCAGGGCTCAGTAACTCGCTTCTACGGAAGACAGCCTGGTGTACGGGGAAGCGTGTGACCTGCACAGCTGGGCCATGGAAGGCACTGCCGCTCCCTCCCGCTCCCTCCCGCGTGGATGGGCCACCAGAGGCAGCCAGCCTCAAGCTGCAGGGGCAGCCCAGGGAGAGGCCCCGTGGTGGGGACTGGGGCGTCCTGCTCCCAGCCAGCACCGTGTCCGCGAACCCTCTGAGACGCCGGGCCTCCTGCCTCAGCCAAGTCTTCCGACGCGGAAGTCTCAACTGCAACCTCGTAAGAGACCCCGAGCCAGAACCGCCCAGTGGAGCAGCTCCCGAGTCTCTGACCCTCAGAAACTGCGAGATAATCAATGTTCGTACGTATTCCAAGCCTCTAAGTTCTGTGATAATCTTCCTGCAGCAGCAGACAACTGCTTTGCCCCAGTTTCCTCCCGAGATTAACCCCAGCCCTGCTGCCCATCTGCTCCACAGGCTGGGTCCCACTGTTTAACCTCATCTACGACATGGGAATGGCAGCGGTGGCCCGTGGAACCTCTGCGCCAAGTTGGCAGGAAGCTCTCAGCCCAGTCCTGGGGCTGAGAGGGCTCGAGACACAGCAGTTACAGCTGGGTGACCCCCTAATGGCCGACTGCCTGATGACCCTCCCCTCTGCTTCAAAGGCCAGGCCGGTCTCCTGGAGGGTACCCGGAGCTGGGTAGTTCACAGTACCGGTGGCCCTCGGTTGGCCCCTTGGTCCCAGCCCCAGAGCTGGGGACCTCCCCTCGGTGGGCCTGGCCCACCCTGGATGCTCCGCACAGCCCCATGAGGCAAGGCCGTTCTTTAACTCTCGGAGTCCTGTGTCTTTGGCCTAAAAAGGGCACGAGCGTGACAGGGCCTCGGCAGAAACGACGCTGGGGCACCACCCCAGGATGCCAGGCCTCCGCACGGGTCACGGGGTCACAGCCTTCACTGAGGAATCGGACCCAAAGCTGTCATCATCTGTGCTGGTCTGAATGTCTGTCCCCCCACACTGAAGCCTAACTCCCACAGGGACAGTGTCGGGAGGCAGGCCTCCGAGAGGTGACTGGGTCACAAGGGTGGAGCCCCCTGAACCAGATCGGTGACCTGATAAGAGGCCCTGAGAGCCCCCTCGGTGAGGGGTGCCCAGTGAGGACGAAGCACCGGGATGGCAATCGGTGACCTAGGAAGCAGGTTCTCACCAAACACTGAGTCGGCCGGGACCCTGACCTTGGACGTCCAGGCTCTAGAACCACGAGCAATGACTTCCTGTTGTTGGTAAGCCACTCCGGCTGTGGGGGTGGCTTAGAGCAGCCAGACTTGGAACGCACTAAGACAGGCTCAGCCGTGAAAATGAGAGAAGCCTGGGGGAAGGGGCTGCAAGACAGCAAAACCCTCGTTTGGCAGAAAAGCAGCCAGAAGTTTGTTCTCAAAACCGAAGTGCCATACCACTCAAGAAGTAACAGCGGAAGAAAGGTACTTAGGCATACGGAGGAAGAACCACCTCACGAAACGAAAACAGATGCCTACAGGAAGTGGGACGGAGCACTTGTGACACGTCTGCGAGGTCCTCACCACCCCTCCTACCACGGACACACTGAGACATTACCATTATCCTCGAATTCCCGTTCAGGGACTCACAGGCGACGCAGCGCCGTGCAGACAGGGGCTGCCCGGGGAGGGCGGCCAGCGCGGCCCGTACCTGCGAGGGGCTGCTGCTTGGCTACGTCCCAGAGCTTCACGGCCGAGCCCGCTGCGCTCGCCAGGACGCCGTCCGCGGTGGGGTGAAACTGCAGCACCTCCACCTGCACGGGCGCCGGGCCCAGCACCAGCCCGGGCACCGAGGGCAGCGCCTGGCCAGGGGCAGGCAGGCGCCACAGCTTCACCTGCGGAAAGAGCAAGTCCGTGAGCCCAGGGCTGCTACCGGGCCATGGGGGCTGTGTAGTCCGTGAGAGGAAAGACAGGGCAATCCAGCGCAGGACCACGGGGCGTCATCGGAGGCGGGGGTGGGGACGGGCAGGGAGACGTGGGACGGGGGCTCTGCTCCATCCCCTCCAGTGTCCCCCACCACCCCAGCCCTGCCCTCCTCAGGCAGCCCAGCAGCAGAACAATGAGTCAGGGTCACAGCTCTCGGCAGGACCGCGGGGGCCCACGGGAGCCAGCGTGGGCCGAGGAACTGAGACTCTGGGCTAGCCCAGCTCTGCAGGCCTGTGCAGGGCCCTGGAGGGGACTGGGAGGGACATCAAGCAGCTCGTCCAGCAGCTCCACTCACCGTCCTGTCAGCTGAGCCCGTGGCCAGGAGGAAGTCATCAAAGGGAGAGAAGTCCAAGTCTGTGACCAGGTCTGCAGGGAAGCAATGGCTGACACAGGCCTGGCAAGAACTTCCCAGAATGATTCCAGCCCATAGGATATCTCCCCAAGATGGGGAGCCACAGCCTGGGGTTTCAGAGGTGGGGACAACTCTGCCCATCGGGTGGCAGCTGAAAGTCCACGAGGAAAGGCACCTCTGGAAATCCCCGCCTGTGACACACATCCCCCAGGATGGGCAAAGGCCCTGGCATCAGGAGGTTAGCACGACGACAGGCAGGAAGCTCCTCAAAACACCGAGCACCTGTATTTGCCCCAAATCCAGAGCCCAGGGCAGGCAGGGCCCAGCCTGCAAACGTGTGAACGAATGCGAGTGCCAGCCCTGCCCGGGCCCACGAGGGAGTCACAAACTGGACAGACCCCCAGCACCTCCCCAGCGAGACACACACACATCTCTGCAGGCGGAGCAAGAGGTAGGCTGAGTGCAGGGACTCTCGGGGCGGGGATCAGGGCAGCTTCACGGAGGAGACACAGTGAGCCCTGAAGAGTCCGAAGCACTGGGACAGGTCAGAACACTGGGGAAGCGGGGCCTGGGAGACACGCCCAAGCTAGCTCCCCCTCGAGTCCCCACCGGGGGGAGGGTGGGTCAGAACGCATCTGACCCGAGGCTGAGCAGCCAGCTCCTCTCTTAAGGGAATTAAGCCAGGAATTGGAAGGCCTCGTGACAGGGCGCCTCAGGGACTGGCCCGGGCGGAGGGCAGCCAGCTGGGAGGGAGCCGTCGCTCCCATGCCAGGACCCTCCGAAGGCCTGCATGTCCAGCTGCTCCTTCAGTTTGGGAACCTCCCCAGGCCTTCAGCTCTGGAAGCTTGCCTCTAAATCCCTTTTTGGCTGAAGCAAGCTGGAGTTGGCCTCAGTTCTTTGCAATCCAAGCTGCTCAGCTCTGGAAGGCCAGGAGAGGGAGGCAGGAGCACACAGAGGGAGCCACAGCCCTGAGGGGAAACCCACATTTCCTGAATCTCACCAGGCGGGTGAGGAGGCCAGGGCTCAGTGTGGGGAGTGGCAGGGGGCTGTGAGCATCCCGGCCGGGCTTGCGTCACCAGAGGAAGGAGCACTGTGACCGTCTCTGTGGTCGGCCCCCGCAGGGGGTCCAGCAGGTCTGTGTTCCTCTCAGGCCACAGCCGGACTTGGGGCAGCCCAGCCAGAAGAGAAAAGACAAGGGGCAGATGAAGACAGGCACCCTTTGGGACAGCCCTGGTCTGGCCTCCTGGAAGCCCTGCTACCCTGCCTGTGGGGTCCGCACAGGATAGGGCCAGGCCCAGCCGGGTGCTGCGGCCTGCGTGGGCAAGCTGGTGTCCCCAAGGGAACGAGAAGTGGGGACGTGGTGACCGGCAGGCCTGGGCCCTTTACATGCATTTACCTCACCGAATCCTCAAACGACCCCTCAGGATGGCACTGTGGCGTGATCCCCAACTGGGGGACGAGGACGTGAGGATAGAGGGGACCTTGGTAACTTGCTCAGAGCCGCACAGCCAAGAAGGGGCAAGGCTGACGGCTGGGCGGTCAGTCTGGTTTCAGAGCCGACACCGTTGGCATAGCGCTGCACGGCCTTTCCCAGGTCGGAGGAGGTCCCCAGCCACCCCACAGCCCAGACCGCAAGAACATTCTTCAAATGCCTCCCAGCCCCCTGTTCCCGGGGCGGCTGGGCTGAAAGGCACCTGGCCCTGAGCCGGGAGGCAGAAAGGACCCCGAAGGCAGGGGAGCAGCCAGAGGCCAGCCCACCGCACTCTCCCCCACCGGTGGTACCTCAGAGGGCAGACTGGTGGCTGCTGCCCCAAAGGCAGATTCTGAGGAACCAGAGGCGCCCCCAGGGCAGCGTTCCGGCCAGGCTGTGAACAGCCAAACAGCGGGCTACGCCCGATCCGTCCAGCACCTCCTCTAAGGCCCCCCCAGTAACGGGGCTCACCACCGGGCAGGCACCAGCAACCTGGGGCAGCTCCCCAGAAGTAACATGCATCAAGAATACACGGCTCAGGGGTGCCCAAGGGGCTCAGGAGGTTGAGCGGCCCGCTCTTGGTTTTGGCTCAGATCGTGATCTCGGGGTACAGGGATCGAGCCCTGAGTCAGACTCCACACTCAGTGGGGAGTCTGCTTCAGGATTCTCTCTCCCTCCGCCCCTTCCCCGACACACGCACACAGGCCTTTGTGTATGTCTGTGTGTATGTTGTGTGTGTGTGTGTCTGCGTGTGTGCATGCATGTGCAGATGTGCACACAGACATTCTGTCTCAAATAAATCTAAAAACAAAAACACTGCCTACTTGGGATCTCTCTATCAAATAAATAAATAAAATCTTTAAACAAATTAATTTTTTTTTAAATTTCTTCAAGGGGCACCTGGGTGGCTCAGTAAGTTCAGTGTCTGCCTTTGGCCCAGGTCATGATCCTGGGGTCCTGGGATGGAGCCCCGCATCGGGCTCCCTGCTCCGTGGGGAGTCTGCTTCTACACTGCCTGAGGCTCCCCTGCTTGTGCTCGCGCACTGTCGTTCTCTATCAAATAAATAAATCTTTTTTAGTATATGTGCTGCCGAAGCGAGCACAAATCTTTTTTTTTAAAGATTTTATTTATTTATTTGACACAGAGAGAGAGATCACAAGTAGGCAGAGAGGCAGGCGGGGTCAGGGTTGGGGGAGGGGGGAAGCAGGCTCCCTGCCGAGCAGAGAGCGGGGCTCGATTCCAGGACCCTGAGATCGCGACCTGAGCCGAAGGCAGAGGCTTTAACCCACTGAGCCACCCAGGCGCCCCTCAAATAAATAAATCTTAAAAAAAATAATAAAAACTTTCTTCAGAAAGGCCTAAGAATGGATGAGAAAGCAGACTCCTCCCACGTGTTACAACAAAGATGAATCTCAAAACGTTATGCTAAGTGAAAGAAGCCAGATTTGAGAGACTCCGTTTGGTATCATTCCATTTATGCGAAAACGGGCCATAGAGCAGAAGCTGGCAAACGCTTGCTGCAAAGGGTGAGACGGTGAATACTTGAGGGCTTGGGGGCCATACGGTTTCCGTCACACCTCCTCAACTCTGTGGTTGCCCGGAGAAAGCAGTCACAGGCTGAATGCCAATGAAGAGGCGTGGCTGTGTCCCCAAAAACGCTATTTACAAAGACAGGCAGCTGGCCAGACTTGGCCGTGACACTAGCTCGCAGACCCTGGCCGCAGAGGCAGAAAGTAGATCAGCTGGCGCCTGAGGCTTCAGAGCCGGAGGTGGAAACGGATTAACCGCAAAGGGGCAGGAGGATCCTCTGGGGAAACGTTCTAAAATTGGGTTTTGGATGCCCAACTCTGTTACCTCCTTAAGAGTCATCGAGTTCCTCACTTAAAACAAGTTCCATTAATGGTACATAAATGATGCCTCAATAAAGTTGTGAAAGTCTTAAAGAATAAGATGAGGGGCGCCTAGGTGGCTCAGTGGGTTAAAGCCTCTGCCTTCAGCTCGGGTCATGATCTCAGGGTCCTGGGATCAAGCCCCACATGGGGCTCTCTGCTCAGCGGGGAGCCTGCTTGCCCCCTCTCTCTCTGCCTGCCTCTCTGCCTACTTGTGATCTCTCTCTCTCTGTCAAATAATAAATAAAGTCTTTAAAAAAAAAAAAAAAGAAAGAATAAGATGAGAAGGTGTAGACAACGTTCTTAGCACAACGGGAGCTCTTGACCGGTCTTCGCCATGGTTACTTTATTGGCTGCTCCTCTCATCAGCTGGGCCCCTACACTGAGCCGCATACTCCACTGGGGACCAAGGGCCAGCCCCCTTCTCTCCCCGAAGGCCGCCCAGCAGGCGGCTGGGATCCCAAGCCAGAGGGGCTGGCCCACAGCCGCAGCAGCTGGACTGCGCACAAGGAGGCAGCTGGGCCAGGGCTGCTGTAGCCCAGGGAGAGCGAGCTGTTCCCTGGGATTGGGCGGGCTGCCAGGAGGGCTGCTGGGCGCCCCCAGAAGCAGCTGCAGCGCACAAAAGCTCTCTTTGTGAGGGCGCGTCTCCAGCCCTGAAACCCGGCCGGCCACTCCTTGAAGGGCGTTGAGCAGCCTGGCTGAGGAGGAGGTCTGGTGATGAGGGGTGATCTGCTGGGCTCCAGAAGAGGATGCGGGGCTAAGAACCCCAGAGGGTTGAGTGGACTCCACGGCATCAGCCTGGAGCCTGGCACTGGCTGGGCACATCCCCGTCCTCTCAGGGGGATGACCTGGAGCACTCAGCTTCCCCTCTCTCTGCCCAAGTGGAATTCTCAACCAGGACCCAGCCTTCCAATATGGACACTGTCTGTACGAAGGTATAGCGAGGAAAGCAGGAGGGACCTCGCAAGCCATGGGACTGTGGGTCCAGATGCGTATGAATCCCTGCACCCGGGGAGGAGGAGCAAGCTCTAGACCTCCTAGGTCCAGTCTCCACTCACCTGAATGGCAGCCGAGGTAGGTCACCTGTCTCTTGTTCTCTCCTTGGCCTTCCAGAGGCACGATGCCCAGCACACCTGTCAAATACACGGGGGTTCTGACTTCAGTCCTAATGGGAACTGTCTGCTGCCCAGGGCACCCAGAGGACACGAGACCCAAAAGCTCAGCCTTGGACCTTCCCAGAGCCTCCACCAATCATAAGATAATACCCTCTGGACACTGATTGATCCAAGATTATTTTCTTTCCCTACGAAAGAACCTATAACATCAGATGTACAGAACATATTGGAGAAAGAGGTTGTCTCCTTTTTGCACTGTGGGTTATATGGGTTCAACTTAGCACCACCAGTGGCCACTTTTCCCAGCTTTACCTGAGAAAGAAGCCATCACCCAAGGGCAGCAGAGCTGAAGGCTAGGACACAGGTCAGGGCCGATGACATGTGTGAACCTCTGGAAACAGCTCTGCCCAAAGCCTCTGGATGTCTTACTTATACCAGCCAAAGAACTATCTGAATTTTGTTTAAGTCAGTTTGAGGTCCAAGTTATCACTAGCGACCAGAAAGTCCCAGCTAACACAGGGAGCTTTTCAAATCTTGGTGTTCCTATTGATCCCAGTCAATCTCAGACCCTCAAATGAAGAGTGGTTAGCATATGGAGACAGCTGAAAACAAAGTGGACAGTCCTCTCCTTGTCCTCCTGGCCAATCTGTTAAAAACCACAGCTGGGGCGCCTGGGTGACAGAGTTAAGCATCCAACATCTGGTTTCAGCTCTGGTCATGATCTCAGGTCCTGGGATTGAGCTCTGTGTTGGACTCCATGCTCAGTGTGGAGTCTGCTTGACATTCTCTCTCTCCCTCTCCCTCCGCCCCTCCCACTCATACTGTCTCTCTCCAATTAAAAACAACAACAACAACAACAACGGTTTATACAAAGTATACACACATGACCTAATCAAAATTAATCTGATTACTGTACACCGACCACTCTAAGGTCTAAGGCCTTGCACGGTGATGACCTCTGAGCCCCACAAGGAGCCTTCAAGCCTCCAGCCTGAAATGAGCCTGCCCTTTTACCTCATCCTAATTAGGGTGACAATGTCTAAATGTCCATCCACATCCATGTCCAGCTCCCTACCTGGACGGTCAGAATTGAATGCAATCAAGTGGCAGCTGGATTTGATCTGGTTACCACATGAGGGTGTGGTTCCTGCTCGAATGTCACTGATCCAGGCCTGAAAATAAAGAAAAGAATTGTGATGGCCAGGTCTCTGCTCATCACTAAGGTAGGGGCTGCACAATTAGAAATGCCTTTCTTTGGACCTAACCCTGTCCCCACTCACATACTCCCTTAGGATATGAAAGGAATTACTAAAATGATAACCTCAGTCATAGGGGAGTAATTTGGTCTATTAAATCAGTTCTCTAATAAGGGGGAGAAGACCGTCAGAAGGGAAGGTCAGGATAAATGAATTCAAGAGGCCAGGGGGGTGTTCCTGTTAAAAGGAAGAGAGAGAAGCAGAGAAAGCAGAAGTGAGCACCTAAAACAGAAGACAGACTCAACTTCCTCCAGGGCACTGCCCAAGGCCTCCCCCAAGCACTGGGGTCTCTTGCAAGCCTGAGGAGAAAACACTCAAGCTTAGAAAGGGGAAGAATCAAGGACCTTCCAAAAGGTTTCACAGAAAGATGAACAGTGCACCCCCGAGAAAAGCCAATAATGTTAACACCCCCACATACAGAGAGGCAGAGGAGCACTCGTTCTGAAACTAAAGATTAGCAAGGTCCAAATGTTTTCTCTGTTGGTATCAAAGAACTGCGTGACACTCATCCCTGCACCCTGAAAACTGAACATCCTTGTTTCCCAACCTACCCACCTAGAGTGCACCAGAAACCGCTTCCCCCACGCAAGTTTCTATTTCGATTTTCACCTGCGTTATCATCTTGCATTATCTCATGTATACTGTACAAATAGAGTGCCAGGAAACATCTTTGAAAAGGAGAACGGATCACCTGTCCTCCCATCTCCCTACCCTAAACTGTTTAAAGCTTTCTCTGTAATCCCTGGCCCCATACTCGTCTGTTCACCTTGCTGGACTAAGGCCCACCTGGGACAAGCCTCAGACCCATCAAGGAGTGCTTACTGCACTCAGAAAGACGGTATTAATGCAAATCTGAGCACCTCTCCACCCCCTACTTTGCTTTCAACCGTTTAAGTGCAATGGCGCCCCACTGCACTCAGAAAACAACCCAACTTCTTCCTGTGGCCCTCGAGCTCTGCAGAACTGTTCTGGACTCATCTGACAGCCTGCTTCCCCATCACTGCCCTCCATCTACCCTGGCCCACTTTCCGTTCCTCCACCAGACTCTTTCCCACCCCACTCTTCTCATAGCTGGCTGCTTCTCACCCTCTTGGCCTCAGCTTAAATGTCACCTCCTCCCTGCAGCCTTCCCTGACCACTCTATGGAGATTAACCTCCTCGTGACCACTCAGCTCCATCTCCATCCCAGCTCCTCCTGTGTGTTCTTCCAGGCATTTACTAAGATTTGCAGTGCCTTTGCAGGCCTGTCTGCTTGTTGGATGTCTCCCTCACAAGACTGTAAGCAATACAGAGGAAGTAAAGTGATGTGGTGTTCACAGTTGTGGTTCCAGGAGCACACGGAAGTACAGAGGAAATATGGTCCAGAGGATGAAAACTGGTTTTCTGCCCCAGCTACCCTGCTGTGCGTTTGCTCCTAATGGGGTTACTAGAGGTCAGTTCCTAAGCCTTCCAAATAATATTGGGAGCAGTAGACCAGTATTGGCATCATCTCTGAAGCACACCCTTCATCAGGCCGGCTGTCCTTCCGGGGGTCCGAGGCGCCCCCAACACCTGGCTCAGCTCTTCCTCTGGGCTCCACCTCCTCGGGCCTCCCCAGACCCCACCCAGCCCTGGCAGCATCACCCCAGTAAGAGAAGAGCTGCTCTTGCGCCAGCTACGAGAGAAGGAAGCGCCGGCGGAAACCCGAGGGAGGGGCGCGCCTCTGTCTGAGGGGCTCCCGCTCTTCAGCAGACACACCCGGACTCGCCAAGGCCAGCGGAGAGAGAGGCATCTCTTCCACACCCCAGCCCCGGGCAGGGCCGATCTGGGCGGCAGGGAGGAGCCGGTGCCAGCAGCGCCCGAGCCGCGGTCCCCGGCGAGGCCGACCGGAAGCCAAGAAGGCAGGCAGCCTTGCAGGCCTCAGGCCTCGGCGCGGCCGGGCGGGCTTCACCGCTTCGGGGGTCCCGGGGCGAGGCCGGAGAGCCCGCGGACCGCGGCGCTCACGGAGCGGCCAGAGAGGGACCCGGCCACGGAGGGCCGGATTCTGTCCTCCGGGTGCGACGAATAGCCGGGATACCCGGCCCGGACCTGAAGGGGGCGCCCCGGGGCAGGCGGGCTGGAGGGTCTCCGCTCGGGGTCCGGGGGGAGGGGGAAGGGCGGGGGCGCGGGGACGCGCGGGTACCGCTCACCTCGCGGCGGGACGGCCGGGCCTCCGTGTGTCGGAACTTGGACACCTTGAAGCGGCTCATGGCGACGGGGACGGCGGCGGGTGCAGCTTCGAGTACCCGGGCGTCGGCTCTCAGGTGCACGGACAGCAGCCGGGACTCCCGCCGCCTCCTGCCCCACCCGCCGGCGGCCGCTAGCGGCCACGCCCAGGCACGCCCGCAGCCAATCGCAGCCCGCTCCGGCCCACCGGGCCCCGCCCCGGGCATCTCTCCCCCGGCGGGAGCGCTGCCGGCCCCACCCCGCAACCAATCGCTGCGAGGCCGCCCAGCGAGGCCACGCCCCAATGCCGGCGGGCAGGCCGCGCGGGCGGGGAGGTCACGTGCGCCGAGCTGTCCGCCCCCGACCCCGCGCGGCGAGCCGGGGGCTAGGGGCACAGTCCCCGTTTTGAAGTCATCCATCTTTCCCGGGGAGGCTCTCCAACGGCGCGGCCTACGCGGGGCGGAGAGAGGGCAGAAGTGGACTAGCTCCGTTTCGGACACAGGGACCGCACTCAGGACAGAGGAGCCGCTGGCCGCAGTCACACAGATAGCGGGTGGCAGCTGGGGAAGAAAGGGGAGCTCAGGTCTGACGCACGTCCCTACCGCTGGGCTTTACTCCAGCGCCCCCGCGTCCCACCCCTCCTGCTTAGGCCCGGTGGACTCGAGGGCAGGGATGCAGCCTTCAGCATCCCCGCATTAGGGCATGTCTTGGCGCAGGCCTTGGGCGCCGTGGGGCAGGACTGACACCTGCAAGGAAATCAAGTATGATTTACAGATAAACAGAAAGGGAGAAATGTGAGAGAAATGGAGAATAACTTTCAGAGCACCTGTGCCCACCAATGACTCGCTTAGTTCCCAAACAACTAGGGAAGAAAAGAGAACAACTTCATTCCACCTGGGGCCATTCATTTCATTCCACAAGCATATTTCTCTTTGCTTTGAAAACAAACTCCAGAATACAATTTCTGCTTGAGAACAGGCAGAACACCTGCTCAGGCGTGTCTGGAAAAGGGACTTTGATCTGAGGAATGCGAATGACTGCTGCAAAAATTTCCGAAGCCTGTGGCAGAGGACAGCCTGTCCCGAGGTACCGGGCCACAGGGTGGTTCTGAAGGCTTGCGGTGGTGGAGGCACGAACGGACCCCCAGATGCAAGTACTTTTTTTTTTTTTCAGTTTTCACAAGTAAACTGTGAAGTCTAAAAGGCTACTTCCTACCTGTATCCTACCAACTGAGTTGAGAGCGACTTTGATCTCCCTAAATAAAAATAAGAAGCCAGCAGAGCTGACTGAGGCCTGGGATTTGGAATTCTAAGCAGTCCAGCAGACACTGGATACAGCTTTTCCAGGGAGCCTACTCGTAGAACTTCGGAATTCCAGCAGAGTCTGCAGTATTGTCTTGTGTGGGTTGTGGTGTTTGATTACAGCCGATATTGCTTCCTCTTCAAAAAAAATTGTGGTTAAAAAAAAATCATAACGTTTACCATTTTTAAGGGTACAGTTCAGTAGTGTTAGGGACATTCACAGTGCTGGGTGACAGGTACCCAGAACCTTTTCAGGCAACACTGAGACTCTGTACCCACCCAACAGTAGCTCTTCATTTCTCCTTTCCACCAGCCCCTGGTAACCGTCATTCTACTTTCTATTAGTTTGACTACTTTATTTATGCATTTACTTTTTAAGATTTCACTTTTAAGTACTCTCTACACCCAACATGGGGCTCAAACTCACAACCCCAAGATCCAGAGTCCCATGCTCCTCTGACTGAGCTAATCAGGAGCCCCTAGTCTGACTACTTTTGTTATCTCACATCAGTGGAGTCGTATGTTATTTGTCTTTTCTTTTACTTAGCATAATGTCCTTAGGTTCTTCCTTTTGTAGCATGTGACAGTATTTCCTCCTCCCCCCTTTCCAAAATAAGCTCTACGCCCAATGTGGGGCTTGAACTCACAACCAGGAGATCAAGAGTCACACGCTGTACTGATTGAACCAGCCAGGTGCCTCCTTTTTATTGTTATCATTTGTTTTTAGGATTTCTGTCCTGGTTAGGTCTATTAGACCACTGTATGCACCATATAATATATACCATTAATAGACCACATTTTATTTATTCATCAACAGCCATTTGGGTTCTCTCACTTCTTGGCTATAGTGAATAATGCTGCTATGAATGTGGATGTGCAAATTTCTCTTTAAGGCCCTGCTTTCAATTCTTTTGGATATATACCCAGAAGTGGGCTTACTGAATCAGAGTACTTATATTTTTTTGAGGTTTCTCCATACCAGATATTCCTTTTAGAATTACAACTATTTTTTTTAATTTTATTTATTCGATAGACAGTGAGAGAGGGAACACAAGCAGGGGAGTGGGAGAGGGAGAAGCGGGCTTCCCACTGAGCAGAGAGCCTGATGCTGCAGGGCTTGATCCCAGGACCCTGGGATCATGACCTGAGCCGAAGGCAGATGCTTAACGACTGAGCCACCCAGGAGTCCCTAGAATTATGATTATTAATAGTTTAATACCATCTGTTACTATAGATTGTTTAACTCCATGGTATGTGGTAACCTCTTTTTGCATCAACAATATTTTACTTATAACGTCCCAGGATGGGGACACTCAGACATTATGCATTGTGATTCACATGTAAATCAACCAAAAAGAAACAAAAAGATCTAGGCAAAAAAGAAAAAAAATCGTGAAGAATTGAAAAATCAGTTCCTCAAAAGACATCAACAGAATAAAAAGGCAGTCCACAGAATGGGAGGAAATATTTGCAAACCATATATGTGAGTGATAAGGGGTTCACACGGAGAATATAATAGAGAATTCCTAAAAGTCAACAATGTCAAAAACAAACCACTTAAATTAAAAATGGGTAAGTTTCTGGGGTGCCTCGATGGCTCAACTGGTTAGGCATCTGACTTCGGCTCAGGTCATGATCTCACGGTCTTGGAATCTAGTCCTGCATTGAGCCCCGTGTTTGGCTCCATGCTCAGCCAGGAGTCTGCTTCTCCTTCTCCCTCTGCCCCTCCCCCTGTTCATGCTCCACGAATACATAAATAAAATATATTTTTTTAAGATTTTATTTATTTATTTGAGAGAGAGAGAGAGAGAGCATGAGAGGGGAGAAAGTCAGAGGGAGAAGCAGACTCCCCGCAGAGCTGGGAGCCCGATGCAGGACTCTATCCCGGGACCCCGGGATCATGACCTGAGCCGAAGGCAGTCGCTTAACCAACTGAGCCACCCAGGCGCCCTAAAATATTTTTTTTAATTGGCAAAAGTTGGGGTGTCTGGGTGGCTCCATTGTTCTTTGTCTGCCTTTGGCTCAGGTCATGATACCGGGGTCCTGGGATCCAGCCCCACATCAGGCTCCCTGCTAGGCGGGAAACCTGCTTCTCCCTCTCCCATTCCCCCTGCCTGTGTTCCCTCTCTTGCTTTGTCTCTCTCTCTCTCTCTCTGTCAAATAAATAAATAAAATCTTTTTTTAAAAATTGGCAAAATTTTTGGATAGACGTTGCTCCAAAGAAGATATACCAATGGCCATTAAGGGTATGAAAATATTCTCAAAATCACTAGCCATTAGGGAGATGAAAACTATTGTGATACCACTTCACACCCAACAGGATGGCTACTACTAACAAACAAAACCCCCAGAAAATAACAGGTGTTGGTGAAGATGTAGAGTAATTGAAACTCTTGTGCTCTGTTGATGAGAATGTAAAATGACGCAGCCTCTGTGGAAAACACATGGTAGTTCCTCAAAAAATTAAAAACAGAATTATCATATGATCCAACAATTCCACTTCTGGGTACATACCCCCAAATAATTGAAACCAGGGTCAGGGAGACATACTTGTACAGTCGTGTTCATAGCAGCCTTATTCACAAGAGCTAAAACATGGAAGCAATCCATGTCTCTCAACAGCTGAATGGATAAGCAAAATGTGGTCCATACAGACAACAGGATTTCAGCTTTAAAAAGGAAGGAAATTCTGACCTCTGCTACAACGTGGGTGAATCTTAAGGATGTTGTGCCAAGTGAAATAAGGACAAAAGGACAAATAGTATATGATTTCACTTATATGAGGTAGTTAGACTAGGCAAAATCATAGAGACAGAATTTCAGGGGCCAAGGGGGATTTTATATGCATTTATATATATGCATTTTCCCACGATAAATTTTTTTTTAATTTTTTTTAAGATTTTATTTATTTGTCAGAGAGAGAGAGAGAGAGCACAAGCAGGGGGAGCAGCAGGCAGAGGGAGAATAAGGCTCCCCGCTGAGCAGGGAGCCTGATGTGGGACTTGATCCCAGGACCTCGGGATCATGACCTGAGCCGAAGGCAGACACTTAATCGACTGAGCCCCTCAGGCATCCCTTTCCTATAATAAAAAAAAATTTTTTTAAGACTTTATCTACCTATTTGACAGAGAGGAGAGAGATCATAAGTAGGCAGAGAGGCAGGCAGAGAGAGGTGGAAGCAGGCTCCCCGCTGAGCAGAGAGCCCAATGCGGGGCTCGATCCCAGGAGCCTGAGACCACGATCTGAGCCAAAGGCAGACGCCCAACCCACTGAGCCACCCAGGCGCCCCCCTACAATAAAATTTTTAAAAAGATTGTATCTACTTATTTGAGAGAAAGAGAGTGAGCATGAGCAGGGTAGGGGTAGAGGGAAAGAATCCTTAAGCAGACTCTCCACTGAACACGGAGCCTGACACAGGGCTCTATGCAGGCCTCGTGACCTGAGCCAAAGTTGGAGGCTTAACCAACTGAGCCACCCAGGTGCCTCCCAATTTTTTAAAATATAAATTAACTATGCATCTGCAGCAAAGGTTCAGGTAAACCTTCCGAATTTGCTTGATGTCACCTCATTGTTATCCCTGAGTTTGTTTTTGTTTTGTTTTAATTTATCATTATGTCAGATAGGCCTAAATGGGCAAGTCAGGAAAGTCTTTAACCCCCAGAGGTAACAAATGGACATGTCGTGGGCCAAATCTGGTTCACAGATACATTTTAGTTGGTTCATATGATGTTTTAAAAATTGGGAAATTTCCTGAAAGTTTGGATTTCAACCTATCTGGAAAAATGGAAAGATTTGGCATTGCTAGGTCCATATCCCCACCTGGCAAAAATGGGCCTACTGAGTACTACCTGCCACCATTATCGCATGTTTTTCCATTCACCACACTCCCACTGATCCCTCAATTTATCCGGGATTACTCCACCCATCCTTTACCTGCCTGGTCCTGGTGCTTAGGCCTATGACCTCTGACCTTCTCTCCCAGGAGAGAAATGAACCATGGCCCTGGCTATGTTGAGTCATATGACTGTACTTCCATAAACTGGAGGTTGATGGAAACAGAGTAGAAGAATGTCAGCTTTTTCATTTCCACAGGCACCAACCCAAGCACCACAGCAAGAAGAAGGAAGAGACAGAAGAACATCAAGGCCCAGAGACTGGTCATCTCATACATTCCCAGATCCATTCCAGGTGGAGAGAGGGATTCTGGTAGAGAGCTCAGAGCTCTAAGGCTGTTGCAAACTTGAATGGAATAAATGGTGAATTACAGGGTTGAACCGATAGCCTCCAAGATTCCTTGCAGTCCCATGAGCCTAAAAATTACCAGCTTTGTTTCTTTATACTCCTAGTGACTCCACTTCACTGTTTGTCTACAAGGACACTGGAAGACCTCTTTCTACCCTAAAGGACAGTTTATCAAAAGGTGGATCAAATTCCAGCAAAACAAGGATGTCTGGCTAACTTGGGGCCAGGATATTTACATTTCACAGGGGCTGTTTCCAAGAATAATTACTAGCAAACAAGAATTTAGAAATCCATTGTAGTGAAATCCTTCTTCTAGAAAACAAAACACTTTATATACCTGAAAGGATATTAGCAGAGAGAAAAGGGCAGCCAGGGAAAAATAGGGAAGAAAAAAAAGACACAAAAACGTTGAAAGAGCCTCAGGGTGCACCCTTATTTTAAACTGTGAAGCTAAAGAAAAGAAGTTTCCATCTCGATGTTCCCTTAATCTTCTGTGAAGTTAGTGGTTTGAATAAATCAGAATTTTTGCAGGAGAGTGATGGATGGATTCAATGACAACAACAAATTCCTTAGATCTAGTTATCTGCCCCTGAAATGACTGTTTAAGATGCATGTTAAGGGTGCCTGAATGGCTCAGCTGGTTAAGCGTCTGCCTTAGGCTCCGGTCATGATCCTGGGGTCCTGGGATTGAGTCCTGCATCCGGCTCAGGCTGGAAGGGGGCCTGGTTCTTCCTCTCCCTCTGCCTGCTGTTCCTCCTGCTTATGCTCGCTCTCTCTGTATCAAATAAATAAAAAATATTTTTAAAAAGATTTTATTTATTTATTTGATACAGAGAGACAGCGAGAGAGGGAACACAAGCAGAGGGAGTGGGAGAGGGAGAAGCAGGGAGCCCAATGCAGTGCTTGATCCCAGGACTCTGGGATTATGACCTGAGCCAAAGGCAGACACTTAACGACTGAGCCACTAAATAAATTAACTCTTTTTTTTTTTTTCAAAGATTTTATTTATTTATTTATTAGGAAAGAGAGAGAGTGAGAGAGAGAAGGTCAGAGTGAGAAGCGGACTCCTCATGGAGCTGGGAGCCCGATGTGGGACTCAATCCCAGGACTCCGGGATCACGACCCGAGCCGAAGGCAGTGGCTCAACCAACTGCGCCACCCAGGGGCCCCCTAAATAAATTAACTCTTAAAAAAAGATGCACATTCGGGGGTGCCTGTGTGGCTCGGTGGGCTAAAGCCTCTGCCTTCGGCTCAGGTCATGATCTCAGGGTCCTGGGATCGAGCCCCACATCTGGCTCTCTGCTCAGCAGGGAGCCTGTTTCCCCCTCTCTCTCTGCCTGCCTCTCTGCCTACTTGTGATCTCTCTCTCTCTCTCTCTCTCTGTGTCAAATAAATAAATAAATCTTTAAAAAAAAAAAAAGATGCACATTTGGGTGCCTGGGTGGCACAGTGACTTAAAGCCTCTGCCTTTGGCTCAGGCCATGATCTCGGGGTCCTGGGATCAAGCCCCGAGTCGGGCTCTCTGCTCAGGAGGGACCCTGATTCCGCCTCTCTCTCTGCCTGCCTCTCTGCCTACTTGTGATTTCTCTCTGTCAAATAAATAAATAAAATCTTAAAAAAAAAAAAAGATGCACATTGAAAACATTCAAAAAGCATTTTATACTGTAAGCCCTGCTTTGCTCATTTCAGGAGCTGGTGCAGAAAAGCACTTGTAGTTCTCAGCACAGAAAACAATTACCCAACAAAATACATTTCAAAAATTGACAAAAACGGGGCGCCTGGGTGGCTCAGTCGTTAAGCATCTGCCTTCGACTCAGGTCATGATCCCAGGGTCCTGGGATCGAGCTCCACATTGGGCTCCCTGCTCAGCAGGGAGCCTGCTTCTCCCTCTCCCACTCCCCCTGCTTGTGTTCCCTTTCTCGCTGTGTCTCTATCAAATAAATAAAAAAACTATTTTTAAAAAATTGACAAAAACTCTCCATATCCCATCCCAGCATGACAGTGCACCTTGAATTATTATTTTGTTGTTTCTCAAATGAAAGCGTACCTACGTGTTCCTAAGGCTCTGAAGTTTTACTACACCAAGTGATTTGTTTTTATTTTTTTTTTAAGATTTTATTTATTTGACAGAGAAGAGAGAGATCACAAGTAGGCAGAGAGGCAGGCAGAGAGAGGGGGAGAAGCAGGCTCCCCACTGAGCAGAGAGCCCGATGTGGGGCTCAATCCCAGGACTCTGAGATCTGACCTGAACCAAAGGCAGAGGCCTTAACCCATTGAGCCACCCAGGCACCCCTGTTTTGATTTTTTTAAAAGATTTTATTTATTTCTTTGAGAGAGAGAGAGAGAGAGATCATGAGCAGGGGCGGGGAGTAGAGGGAGAAGCAGACTCCCCATTAAGCAAGGAGCCCGATGTAGGACTCAATCCCAGGACCCCAGGATCATGACCTGAGGCGAAGGCAATCGCTCAACCAACTGAGCCAACCAGGTGCCCTTGCTTTGATTTTTTACAGTAATGTGAAATGTTCTAGCAGACACAAAATTTAATTTTTGTGGTTATAATTTACAACTAAAGGGCATTTTCATAGAAAAGACTGTCATTTTCTAATGTGATGTTTTTCACATTGAGTACCCTGATTGCCAGAGGATCTGGAGCTTTATTCTCAGCGTCTGATTTTTTTTTTCTTTCAAAAGAATTCCTGGGGTGCCTGATGGCTCAGTTGTTAAGCCTCTGCCTTTGGCTCAGGTCACGATTCTAGGGTCCTGGGATCGGGCTCCCTGCTGGCGGGAAGCCTGCTTCTCCCTCTCCCACACCCCCTGCTTGTGTTCCCTCTCTCCCTGTGTCTCTATCAAATAAATAAATAAAATCTAAAAAAAAAAAAAAAAGAGGAGCTCCTGGGGGGCTCAGTGGGTTAAAGCCTCTGCCTTCAGCTCAGGTCATGATCTCAGGGTCCTGGGATGGAGCCCTGCATCGGGCTCTCTGCTCAGCAGGGAGCCTGCTCCCTCTCCACCCCCGCCCCCAACGCCTCTCTGCCTGCTTGTGATCTCTCGCTCAGTCAAATAAATAAATAAAATCTTAAAAAAAAAAAAAAGAATTCCTTTCATTTCTTAGGTTTGTGAAACATTGCTTAAGTTTAAGCCTCTTTTGGGCAGAAGAATACTTAGGTTTGAGCCAGACACCTGTGGTTTATTTAAAGGGTCATTTAGGAAATCATTAGCACTGAGGTCCCATTGGGGAACACACAGGGGACCAAGGCGGGGACAGTTGTCTCCTTGTTCTGTAGGGAACTGCTCCCACAGCAGATGTCAATCACGCCAGGCAACATCTGGGTCACACATCCCACACCCCCTTGGAATTGTCCTATAGTCGCTTGGGGAGGAAAGGAAATGCTACAGCTAGAGAAACAGCTGCTTTTTATTGCCTCTGCAGAGACTGACTCAGGCCGCTCTGTCTTCCCTGGAAGGGATCCTCACTCACTTGGGGAGGGAAACAGCCATTCCATTGGGTAGTCATGGACTCAGCTAAGTACCACTGCCGCGTAGATGGTCAGAGTCTGCAGAAAATCACGGACAAGACCATACTTAAAACTCCCTAGTAGGGGCGCCTGGCTGGCTGGCTAAAGAGCATGCAACTCTTGATCTTGGGGTGGAGAGTTCGAGCCCCACGTTGGGTGTAGAAATTGCTTAAATAAAAAAAAATTGCTTAAATAAATAAATCAACTTAAGAACAAAACAGAGCAAAACAAAACCTCCCTACTAGCTCTCACTGATCTCAATGCCTCAGGAGAGAGGGAAAAGACTCAGTGAAACAGTGTAATGACAAGGGCAGGGCGGGGCTGGGGTGGGAATGGGGATGCTTGGGAGCCTTGCATGCTTTTCGCAAGAAGCACTTGTTTCTCCTTAAAGCTAAAGTTTTGGGTTTTTTTTTTTAATATTTTATTTATTTATTTGACAGAGAGAGAAAGAGATCACAAGTAGGCAGAGAGGCAGGAGGGGGGGCAGGCGAGAAGCAGGCTCCCTGCTGAGCAGAGAGTCTGAGGCCAGGCTCCATCCCAGGACCCTGAGATCCTGACCCGAGCTGAAGGCAGAGGCTTCAACCCACTGAGCCACCCAGGTGCCCCTAGTTTTTGGCTTTAGACTGGAGAAAGAGGGACAGTGGGTGATAGACACATGATACATTCTGCCTGGGGGGATGTGCACAGATGTGGCCTGTGTGCTCCTCCCAGTTTTTGGCAACAAGCCTCGGATGGGTCATTTTGTGTCCTGTCACAGCTGAAGTCTTTGGAAGGCAGGGAAACCTTCTGTAGGTGGGATGGTAGTAAATATTTGCCCATGCCTCCCTTTTGCTTCGAGAAGCAAAGGAAATTCAGCATGAGAAAGTACTCTGTAAACTAGTAAGGGCTCTCTGACTAGGAACTATTGATCACAACAACAGAAAAGGTGCATGGTTTAAAGGGAAGAGTTTTGGGTTTTGTTTGGGGGCCCGGGTGTGGATCTTGGCTAACCAACACACTAGCTCTGTGACCTTGGACGAGTTTTTCATCTTCCAGAGCTTATTTTGTTCTGTGCAGGGGATTTGGGGGGAAGGGAGTCCATTTGTACATACGGGAATAGTCTTTACCTTACCTCACAGGATTGTGATCAAAAGAGAAAATATGACAAAGCTCTTTGTGAACTAGAAAGAAAATGTTCTTAACAAAGCTGTGTTTTTCAGATCTCTCCATAGCCACCAAGTCTGAAATTGTGCCACAGACATCTCAAGCACAATGAGTCCAAACAACAGTGACTTGTCATCTTTCTCCCCAAACCAGCTCCTTTGATGGGCTTTTCAGCTCGGTGTTGGGGGCACAGAAAGAAACTTATTCCTTGTCCCCCCAACCAGTTATCCAATCAAAGTACTTCAGGTACCATGGATCAAGGACTTCTGTTGTGAAGATTTCCAGAGCTTTGTAATCTACCCATGTTTACTAATTGTATCATCTCCTGCTTCTCTATAGTGGCTAGCGTGAAAGGGACCTCGTGACAGGGACCTCATACGGGGCCTAGGCTGATCTCATCAGGGAGTCTTTCTTGTGTCTTCCCAAAAACCCATTTTATTCTCCTGCAGTAATCACTGGCACCCACTCCATTTCCTGGGGTTCTCTACCTCCTAAGAGGGAATGCGGACTCCCCAGCAATCAGCCTTCCTGCCATCCCCTAAAACAAGAACACACTCCCTCTTTTAGGGTGATTTTTTTTACTGTTAATCATTATGGGGAAATAGATGGGGGGAAAACTAAAACACCAAAAATATGAGGAAGTTACAAAACTGACAAAGTTTTCTTATTAGTGAGCCCTCCGTTGGTTCCTAACTAACTCTGAGGTGGTAAATGAAAGTCCTTTTGCCTCTGCTGTGAACATTTATTCTTGAAAGTTTTACTTCTCATACAGCACCCTCCCCCACTCTTGCTCCCTAGGTTTTGGGTTCCTTGTGGTCAAGTAACTGTGCCTGAGTTCTGCTTGGTATTCTCAGTGCTTAGCACAGGGCCTGGCACATAGGGCTAACATATATTGAGTACTTACTACATGCCAAATACTGTTTGAAGGATTTATGTGGATTATCTCACTCATTCCTCAGATGATCCTTTGAGAGGCAGTTACTATTATGTCCCCATTTTAGAGAAAGGAAACTGAGGCACAAGGAAGTAAAAAAGGAAGTTGCCCAAGGACACACAGCTGGTAAGTGACAGAGCTGGGATTCATTCCCAAGCAATCTGACTCCAGGGCCCATACTCTTAACCACTATGCTGAAGACATTTAAATATCGGTGGAACATATTAAATAAACTCTTTTCTCCACTTCCCACGTCATGACAACCTCTGCCTTGTTTCTCTAAAATGCCTCCTCTCTAGGCTCCCTGGCCCAAACTCTCAACGACTCCTCACATTTTACAATAGTCTTGTAACTTTTTTATTAAACCGGTGGTTTTTATTTTTATTTTTTTTTAGGATTTTATTTATTCATTTGAGAGAGAGCGAGCGAGAGAGAGAGCACAAGCAGGGAGTGGGGTGGAGCAGAGGGAGAGGGAGAAACAGACTCCCCGCTAAGCAGGGGCCCCGGGGCTTGATCCCAGGCGCCCCAGACCAGTGTTGTTGTTGTTGTTTTAAAGATTTTATTTATTTATTTGACAGAGAGAAAGAGATCACAAGTAGGCAGAGAGGCAGGCAGAGAGAGAAGGGGAAGCAGGCTCCTTGCTGAGAAGACAGCCGGAGATCCAGGACCCTGTGATCATGACCTGAGCCAAAGGCAGAGGCTTTAACCCACTAAGCCACCCAGGCGCCCCAGACCAGTGGTTTTTAAACCTTTGAATCTTAGAGCCTGTGGAGAACTTATCAATGAAAGCTATGGCTATTACCCAGATTAACATCCACATCCACAAAAATTTGGGTACAGTGGGCAGAAGGGGCAAGGAGCACACATCATTTTAAACCCATCAATGAACCCTAAGGTTCCCTTCTTATTGTTTGGGGGTGGCAGTCGGGGATGTGTAAGTTGAAATTCTTTTACAAGGCTTACTAGACCAGGTTTACCTGTCTAGCCTCATCTCCAGTCACACACCCCAAGTTTAGGGCTTAAACATACTGTGCAAGCACTTTCACGCCTCTGAGACATCTGCTTTTGAAGTTCCTTCTCCTTGGAACACTTTCCCCCCCACCCCACCTCACACAATTGCCATCAAAGTTCAACTGGAATGTTTACCTCTCAGATGCCTTCCCTGACACTCCAGGCCCTCCAATTTGTTTTAGAAACTCGTCGCCTCTAACACTGTTTATATCTATGATAGCACTGATCCTGTTATGTGAGTTGCTAAGGTCCCCGTCTCTCTCGATTCATCACTTGCTCCTCCAGAGCAGGGACGGAATGTCATTCATCGTTGGACCCCCCAGTAGTCTAGAAGAATTTCCGTGACACACAGTAGGTGCTCACGACGTTTATTACTTTGATTTGTGCGAGGCTCGGCTCTCCCTCCGCGACTGTCAAGTTCATTACAGATTTGGAAGAGAATAACACGAGAATAACACTTAGGACAGAACCGAGTTAACAAAGTCCGCCCCATGAGGAATCAGCCAGAGAGAAGGTGAGCCTGAGGCCTGGCTTTCGAAGTAGGACAGAGGTCCGGCGCGCTCCCGCTGACACAAGGTGAGTAACACTCACGCAAGATGTTGAGTTTCGGGTCAGGAGGAGGAAGACGCGCACTGCATGCTGGGATCTGCGCGACTGACGGCCACACCGCAAGGCGGGGTTTGTAGTCCCGCCCTTCGCCGGGATCTTGGGAAGTCACACCTGGCTACCCTCAACCCCGTCTTTACACAGATAAGGTACAATCTCGGCCATTCAGCACAGAATGATGAAGTCCTTTAGGGCCAGCATACCTAGTTGCACCCTTCGGAGCAAATCTCATTTCGGCGTCAGCGACCAGACCAGAAACGCACATTGAGTGCTGCTGCGCGTGCGCAACGCGTGTGTTCGTGCGTATGCGCGTATAGGGCCCCGCCTCCGGAAGCGCCGTCTCTGCGGCCGCTCTCTGTCCTCGCGATGCCTCCTTGAGCCAGGTGGCGCAGGCGCGGTGTCCCTGGGCCAAGATGGCGGCGCGGTGCTCCACACGCTGGCTGCTGGTGGCGGTGGGGACCCCGCGGCTGCCGGCTGCAGCGGGGAGAGGAGGCTGGCCGCTGAGGGGGGGCGTGGTGGGGGCTTCGCTGGGCCACAAACTGAACGTCACTACCTTCGCGCCTTCCTTCGGAGCTCGGGGCTCCGGGGCGCTGCTGACATTGAGACCCGGTGTCAGCTTCAAAGGTGAGGGGAGCTTCCAGAGCCCGAGTGTGGGATCTCTAAGGCCCGGAAGGGAGTGACTCGATCCGGCTACGGGGGTAGGGGGGTGGAGGTTGTTTCCGACCTGTATGCGGAATTGCTTGGAGAGACTGACAAGCAGGAGGCAGAGAGGTCCAAATGGCTTCTCAGAAGTGGTGAACCAGGGAGAGCTGTATGGAGTCCCCGGCGGCGGTAGTGAAACGCTCCGTAGGCCCACAACCTTTACCTCTCTGTCAACATTTCTAGAAGCCTCTTTCCGGCCTGCAACTGCGTTACCCTATTCTGTTCGCGTCTCCTCCCTTCATTTTCTGGCCAGACAGGAGATCATTGTTATTCGGTGAGCACCTGTTATGGTGCTGGGTACTTTTTGCCCCATTTCGCTTGATGGTAACAATCCTGCAGGAAGGGTGTCGTCATTCTCATTTTAAAGAATGGGAAACTGAGGTCATAAAGGTAGATGAAAGAGTTGTCCCAAACCCAGAGCTGTCCTTTAATAGCTTATGCTCTTTCCACCACATGGTTTTAGCGGAAGGGCACACTTAACAGTATTTCCTAAGTCCTTAAACTGGTAATTGTAATAAAAATACAAACTAACATTTATTGAGCACTTTCCATGTACCAGGCATGGATCATTTCCATGTGATAGACATTGTTGCTATTCCATTGTATAAAGAAACTTAAGCCTAAATGTTAAACAGCTTATAGAATATGTGACAAAGCGGAAGGATGGTGAAACCTTGATTTAAAACCAGCCTTCTTAATTGCTGGAGGCGATACTGAATTAATATGTGCTAAGCCTCTAATACATGGATGATGGTTCTGCTCTGTGTTGGATGACTTCCCTTATAGTGAGAGAAGGAAGGAGGAAACATTGAACCCCATGTGTCTGAATCGTGCTCTTGGTCGTGTTCCCTAGTCATTCTCCAGTCTGATGATCTTGCTCCCTTCCTGGATAGCCTCAACACCCTTGGTTGTGTTTTGTGTTCAGATTAATTTTTAAGTGGTCTCTAGTTTGTTGCTGCTGTTGTTGAGAGCGCTTTCTCATGGAAAACCGATCGATTCCTTCTTAAACACTTGCAGTGTCTCCCTATTGTGTGCATGATAAAATCTGGACTCCTTAGCATAAGGGCCCTTCGGTTATTCCTAGCCCTCATTAATCATCAGGAGCATCATTATCTCTAACCATCCCTCTATATGCATAAAATCTAGTTACATCACGTAGTTACTAAATGCATGAGGACATTGCATTGAACCAAAGGTGATACATGATTTAGCAGCCAAGCAAGACACTTTTGAGCCATAAAGGAGGAAGCTGTTGGAAATAACATCAGGACTCTAGGTGTAATTTGGGTGGATTCAAACCTTTCCTTAGCCTGGTTAATCTCTGCAGCTTAACAGCATCCGCCTTAAAAGTCCTTTGCGGAACTCTTTCAGTTGGATAGTCAGTGGTTCTCAACTGGGGATGATTTTGCCCTCTGCAGAACATTTGGCAATGTGTGGAGACATTTTTAGTTGCCAGCATGTGGCCAGGGGAAGAGGGGGAGTAGAATGTGCTATAAGTAGTGCTTACAAGTAGTTGGCCAGGGATGCCGTAACAAAGAACCACATTTATCCTCACAGTTCTAGGGGCTAGAAGTCCAAGATCAGTGTTTAGGAGGGTTGTCTTTAAAGACCCCATCTCCAATTACTGTTCCATTCTGAGGCAGTGGGGATTAGGGCCTCAACATCTGAATTGGGGGAAGAGGACACAGTTAGCCCATAACAATAGGAAAGCTCCTCCTCCAAGAGGAATCCACTCCCATCATCAACAATGTGCATTTGAGAAACCCTGATTAGGTGACTCTTTGTATGTGACTCTGCATGTCCTTGTGTACTAATATCTCCTTGCACACTGCCTCCCACAGTCCCCTGCAGGATTGTAAGCTCCTTGAGAGTGCTGGCTTTGGCTTTTTTTCTTCATTTTGTATCCTTGGTGCTTGCTGCAGTGTTAAGATCTTGAATATAGGTAAGCTCCAGGTCAGTTCCTTTGAATGGTCTGCTGCCTATTCCCAGTGCAGAACCGAGTGCCTGGCAAGTAGTAAATGCTCAATGAGTATTTGCTGAATGAATGAATGAATGAATGAATGGTGAATCCAGAAGCTTCTCTGTAGGCAGAAGTTTGACTTGGAAACCTGGAACTGTCGTGACTCTTATGCCTTAACGTGGTTCCCTTCACCCCTAGCCCTGCCCTCCCTGTCTTCGGTTGTCACAGGATGCGTTGGGGGTTCGGCAGGGCTCAAGGTGTGGGGCAGCTCCCCCTGCTTCACTTGGTGACAGACCGGCCCAGCTCAGTTGACCAAATGCACAGAGTGCAGTTGGGTGGGGCAGAGTGTCTGCTGGGGGCTGTTTCTCCCGGTGCTGATGCCAGACGCATGAAAGGGCGCATGGCTGCCTGCCTTGGGCTTGACCTGTTAGCTGTTCTAGGGTGATCAGAATTCAGGCATAGGGCCTTTTAACTTTATATCTATATAGGTGTATTGTTTTTAGGGGAGGGGCAGCACTTTTATCAGATACTCTTAGATCTGTGACTTTAAACACTAAGAACCATTTCTTTAGTACAGTGGTTCTCAGATTCAACATGTGGCAGAATCATCACCTGGAGGGCTTATTAAACATGGGCCACTGTACCTCCACAGTTTCTCATTCAGGTCTGGTGTGGGGCCTGTAAATGGACATTTCCAACAAGCTTATGGTGCTGCTGGTCCAGGGACCACCGAGAACTACCTCAGAAGCAAATCCCCAAGGTTGCATGGTGGAGGGAAAGAATGTGGGGAATTGTTATGCATTAAGGGAGACAACGCATGTGTTTTCTTTTCTTTTCTTTTTTTTAAAGATTTTATTTATTGACAGAGACAGACCCAGGGAGAGAGGGAACACAAGCAGGGGGAGTGGAGGAGGGAGAAGCAGGCTTCCCACTGAGCGGGGAACCTGATGCGGGGCTTGGTCCCAGGACACTAGGATCACGACTTGAGCTGAAGGCAGATGCTTAGTGACTAAGCCACTCAGGTGCCTAGGTCCCTTTTTTTTATCATCCCACAGGTACAGTCTCCATCTGGGGTGCTGCTGCTTTGGGGATGCAATGAGGATACCACCTCATTGTAATGTGGTCCAGCAGACTCATTGTGGTGTTGTTTTATATTCATTGTCTACAGTGGCCTTGGCCATTTTTGAAGTACAGTGAGTTGGTCTCCAGAGGGCTTGGGGGAAAGCCAACTCCAAAGCTGTGATCTCTTCCTTCACAGGTATAACCTGGCTGGTTGTTTACTCACAATTTCCTTTTGTTGAGCACATTCCCCTAGTGATTTTCTTTCCTTTTTTCTTTTTTAGGAGTGAAAAGTTACCCTTTTGTTTGCACTGCCTCCTTCCACACGAGCTCCCCTTTGGCCAAAGAGGATTATTACCAGATACTAGGAGTGCCCCGAAATGCCAGCCAGAAGGAGATCAAGAAAGCCTATTACCAGGTCTGTATGGAAGCCAGATTTTAGGGACAAGACTGTAGAAGGGATGCTGTTGGTTTAGTCTGCTCACCAGTGAGCCACATCTGCCCATACGTGTGGCTGACAGTGTAGAATGAGATGAGAACAGTGGGCGTTGCTGGACTGTTCCTCAGGCACATAGGGCCCTGCTGGTTAATGCTTCAGAAAAAAGATAGGCAGAACCAAAGATTTTTATTTTTATTTTTTTAAGGTTTTTTTTTTGAGCTTTACTTATTTATTTGAGACAGAGAAAGAGAAAACGCATGTGTACGCTCACAGCAGGGAGGGGCAGAGGGAGTGGGAGAGAGAGGATCTCAAGCAGACTCCCCACTGGAGTTTGATGTGGGGCCTGGGATAGTGAATAACTTGTTCTTCTTTTGAGCTGGTGGGTAAGATACCTGATGTGCGAGTGGAAGAGGAGTGAAGTGATGGAGGCTGGGGCCAAACTAGTGGGAAACGTGAGGCTGTTTGTTAGCACTAAAAACTTAATTAAAGAGAGAGCAGGGGGGGCACCTGGCTGGCTCAGTTGGTGGAGCATGTGCCTCTTGATCTTGGGGTCATGAATTTGAGCCCCACGTTGGGTGTAGAGATTACTTAAACATAATAAAATCTTTAATAGGGGCGCCTGGGTGGCTCAGTGGGTTAAAGCCTCTGCCTTCGGCTCAGGTCATGATCTCAGGGTCCTGGGATTGAGCCCCGCATCGGGCTCTCTGCTCGGCAGGGAGCCTGCTTCCCTCTCTCTCTGCCTGCCTCTCTGCCTACTTGTGATCTCCCTTTCTCTCTGTCAAATAAATAAATACAATCTTTAAAAAAAAAATCACATCTTCTTTAAAAAAATAAAATAAAATCTTTAATATTCAGAAAAAGAGAGAGTAGGGAACCACCCAAATTTTTAGGTGTAGAAGTGAAAAAATCAGGTAAAAAGCTGTGCAACTTATTTATTTATTTTAAAATTTATTTTTTTATTGACATATAATGTACTATTTGCCCCAGGGTACATATCTGTGAATCATCAGGCTTACACATTTCACAGCACATACCCTCCCCAATGTCCATAACCCAGCCACCCTAAAAAGCTGTGCAACTTAAAAAGTGGACATGTTTAAAGTGGCATTTGTAGGGAAATTTCTGGGGTCAGACCTTGATGAAAGCTTTGTGTGTATTGCATCATTTCATCCTCCTGACAGGCTTGGAGGTTCTGACATACAGCCAAGGCCCCATCAGTCAATATGTGTCGTACATGAGACTAAAATACCGCAAAAGATCTCTCTTTTCCTTAAGCTAATCTCAGGAGTGTACTGCCGTGTCTTGCCTTGGCTTCTGGGACCAGCTTTGTGGCCCACGATGATCTGCAGACCCTGCTTCGGGGTTCACACACAGCCTCTGCCAGGTTTCCATGAGCTGGTGTGAGGACCAGCGTCTCCAGAAGCAGGCCGAGTTCAGAGGCACCAGTGGAGCTGAACTCTGCAGTGGCGGAACTTCTCCTGCTGCTGCCTTTGTTCTGTCTCCCTGACTTTGGGGAGTGGGTGGGTGTTTCTGGCAGCCTGCCAGCACCCTCCATCCTCCTGGAAACCAAAGCTGGGTAGCACATGACCTGTTCTTTCTTTGCAGGCTTAGTGACTTGTATTGGTTTCTTTTGCTGCTGTGGAAGATTGAGGGCTGTTTGATTCTTAGTGTAAAGAAAGGACTCTATGGGGTCCATTATCTGCTAGGCTGATTTGTAAAAGAGGGTTAAAGTGACTGAACCAAAAGCAGAGAGTTAAGCTTACTCTAATGAAGACTCTCCATTGATAAAGGCTGTTGGTCATGGTACACACCACCTTGGGTGAAAGTGAGTTCCATCACAGAAAATAATGCTGTCATGTTTCTCAGGCTTGGATCATGTCCTGACACCCCTCTTTTTTTTTTTTTTTTTTCAATTGTGAAGGCTGTTTATAAAGTACGTTAAAATGTACCTAACCCCTTTTTTTTTTTTTACCCAACCCCTTTTGAAACTGTATGAATCTCACATGATCATGTTTGTCTAAAATGAGAACGTTTCGTGCTGTGTTTGTTGTCCTGGTGTCTCCAGCATGACCCTGTGAGGTCACACAGCCCTGTGATGCGTCCTAGTACTTTCTTGAATTTGACCTCCTTTGGGTCCTCATTTGGCACTCTGAGCTGTGACGCTGTTTTGTCTTGGCACTAATGTGCTCTTTACATATGATGTCTCCCCTCGTTCTTTTCACTGTGGACACAGTACCTCACGTGTGAGCTCTGAGCTTGTCTGCTTCAGTGCCGTATTTAATAGTGGTCATCCTGATGATTTGGGGTACAGTGATATCAATCAGTAAGTTTTGACTCATTGTAAATTTTTTTTTTAAGATTTTATTATTTGTCAGAGATAGAGGGAGAGAGAGCACAAGCAGGAAGAACAGCAGGCAGAGAGAGAAGCAGGCTCCCCGCTGAGCAAGGAACCCGATGTGGGACTTGATCCCAGGACCCTAGGATCATGACCTGAGCCGAAAGCAGATGCTTAACTGAGTGAGCCACCAGGCGTCCCTCATCGTAAAATTTTAAGTTTCTATCAGAACTTCTTAGATGCCCCTGCCTCCTGAACACGTCCTTCTGCTCCCTTCTGTGTTCTTTTTTTTTTTTTTTTTTAAGATTTTATTTATTTATTTGATACAGAGAGAGAGATCACAAGCAGGCAGAGAGGCAGGCGGAGAAAGAGGAGGAAGCAGGCTCCCCGCTGAGCAGAGAGCCCGATGTGGGGCTCGATCCCAGAACTCCGAGATCATGACCTGAGCCGAAGGCAGCAGCTCAACCAACTGAGCCACCCAGGCGCCCCTCCCTTCTGTGTTCTAATAATAGATGATGTTGAATGTTACTGTGTGCCATTTTATTTTTATTATTTATTTATTTTTATTATTTGTATTTTTTTATTCTGTTCAGTTAGCCAGCATATAGTGCATCATTAGTTTTTGATGTAGCGCTCAACGATTCAGTAGTTGCATGTAACACCCAGTGGCCTTGTGCTCATTTTAGAATACGTGCTATCTCATTTTATCCCCGCCACAACCCTGAGAAGTAGGTACCATTACTGTCATTTTACAGATGAGGAAATTGTGCTCAGTGACATTCTGCCCAGGGTCGCAGAGCAAACAGACAGTGGCCCTGGGCACTCTGACCTTGAGGCCGTGCGCTTAACTTCCCGCACCCGGACTACAGCCAGCTGATTGGGGTGTCATGGCCACGCGGCTTCTCCAGTAAGCTTTGGCGTTCCGTGCACCTCCTTCCCTCACACGAGGGGGCAGTGGTAAGCCAGACTCGGTAGCCACGGCCCACATGGTCGCCTACTATGTGCACAGCTCGGCTCAGCAGCCAGAAGGTCACTTTCGATTTAGAGCGGCTCAGCACACCTGTGTGTTCTGGACTGCCGGGCGAGTTTTTTAATATTTAAACCTGTTTTATATATTTATTTTTCAAAGATTTATTTATTTATTTGACAGATCACAAGTAGACAGAGAGGCAGGCAGAGAAAGAGGGAAGCAGGCTCCCTGCTGAGCAGAGAGCCCGATGCGGGGCTTGATCCCAGGACCCTGAGATCATGGCCTGAGCTGAAGGCAGAAGCTTTAACCCATTGAGCCACCCAAGCGCCCCTAAACCTGTGTTTTAAATAGGCAATATATATTGTTCAGAATTTGAAAAGTACAAAGGAATATACTGTGGAAAGTCTCCCTCCTTCCCATTTATTTACACCTTTCCTGTTGCAATTGGTGTTACCAGTTTATTGTGTGTTCTTCCAGAATAGTTTATACAGCTGGTAGTTGGTTTCTATTCTTTTTATGTAGACGGTAGTCTGTCAGACACACTGTTTTTCCACTGCTTTCGTAAAGGTGCCCAAGTTCTATTTTTTTTTTTTTTTTTTTTTAGATTTTTTTATTTATTTGAGATAGAGACAGTGAGAGAGAACATGAGAGGGGAGAAGGTCAGAGGGAGAAGCAGACTCCCCGCAGAGCCGGGAGCCCGATGTGGGACTCGATCCCAGGACCCCGAGACCACGACCCGAGCCGAAGGCAGAGGCTTTAACCCACTGAGCCACCCAGGCGCCCCAAGGTGCCCAAGTTCTAAAGGGTCAGTTGTTACTTTTAGTAGACATTTGTTGTGGTTGAAAAATGTGTTTGTGCCTCAGATTTGAAGAGACAGGTTTATTTTAAAGTCTTAAGCCTTGTTTTAAGAATTGCTAGTGGTGGGGCACCTGGGTGGCTCCGTGGGTTAAGGCCTCTGCCTTCGGCTCAGGTCACGATCTCAGGGTCCTGGGATCGAGCCCCGCATCGGGCTCTCTGCTTGGCAGGGAGCCTGCTTACCCTTCCCTCTCTGCCTACTTGTGATCTCTCTATGTCAAATAAATAAATAAAATCTTTAAAAAAAAAAAAAAAAGAATTGCTATTGATCAGAAAATCTTAAACAACTGCCCTAAAGGAGGTGAGATTGTGACTGTCCTTTGGGTTAGTCATCATCTTGTGTCCATAGTAATTCACCGTCTCCTCCCTTAGCTGGCCAAGAAATACCACCCAGACACAAATAAGGACGATCCCAAAGCCAAGGAGAAGTTCTCCCAGTTGGCAGAAGCCTACGAGGTAACGCGACCCGTCTGTGTGTGCAGCTGTCGTCATTCAGCCGCTTGCATGCTTCCGAGTGTGCAGCCCGGGGTGGCCCGACATGTCGCGAGGTCCTGTGTGAAGACTGTGTTCTGCACACCAGATTACCTCCATGAAGTGAAGATTTCCGGGCCTCCCACTAGATCCCACTTGGCATAGAAAACAGGATCTAATCGTCTGTATTAACGGAGCTCCCAGGTCGTTTGGCTTTATAGCCAGCTCTAGGAGCTCCTGGTTGGATTAATTAATCCCACTTAATTGATGATCCCCTTACTTGGGGGATCGCTGTCTCATGGCGCTGGTGGGGATTGTAAAAGTAGAAGGTGGCCCTTAAGGAATTTGAAATGTAATCAGAGGGATGAGGCATGTACTCGTGGACGACTGCTGAGCCATTCCAGAGGGACCTTCTCCCCAGACTCCAAGCGTCTGAGGGTTCGGGCTGCGTGGAGTGTCACGTATCTGCTCTTGGGGCGTGTGTGTGCGCGCATCCTCCCAGCCGCTTGGGAATAAGTCACAAACATCTCTCCTTCAGTCTTCTAGTGGGTTTTTTCTAAGAACAAGAACATTCTTTTGCATGACCACAGTACGTTTGTCAAAACCAAGAAATTCAGTGTTGTTACAATCCCCTTATCTGTACTTAGCGTGCACTCTTGTCTGTGTTCTGGGCTTTGGGAGACTCGGGAGGGCCTGACTGCTGGGCCTTTCCGGTAGGTGCTGAGCGACGAAGTGAAGAGGAAGCAGTATGATACGTATGGCTCCGCTGGCTTCGATCCTGGGGCCGGCAGCTCCGGACAGAGCTACTGGAAGGGAGGCCCCACTGTCGACCCAGAGGAGCTCTTCAGGAAGATCTTTGGCGAATTCTCATCATCTTCTTTTGGAGACTTCCAGAGTGTATTCAGTCAGCCTCAGGAGGTAAGCTCCTTGTCTTGAAGAATCACTCACATTTTACCTGCTCAGTGTGAGGCAAACAGTTTTTATCAGTTTCTTTTTCTCAAAAGAAAAAAAGAAAAAATAATAATAAATAAAAGGTATAGCAGCTTCAGAATGATCTGGAGGCTGCCATTTTCGTAGGAAATCATTCTCATGTTTAAGTAAAATCGTGTGGGTAATATGTGTACATCAATTTTAACTATGTTCTTAGAGCTGGTTAATCAGGCAACCTAGGGCTCAGGCTCTCAGGCTCCATGCCTAGGGTGTAAGTATTTTATCTTGAAGACTTGCCACATTATTCTAGGAGAGCTCAATCCATTAGGGAGACACACAGCATATTTATGTCCCAATAAGACTTGATCAGAGTTGAAGAGAGAGAGGGGATGTTTTATGACTTAGGTTATGATTGTGGATCTTTCCAGTTGTCTTTAAGGACTGTGTCCAAATATTACATGTGAACAGTTTGTTGAAAAGTACATTTTTACTTAAAACAGACATTCCCTTTTAAAAATCCTGAGGAGTAGGGCAGAATCACTTGAGTCCCATCCATTCTTACTAGGCCAAGTATAGATAAGTAAAATAGTTAAAAGGTAAAGTAGCTGGATGAAGAGATGACTAGGTGAGGCACAGAGGATTTCACATTTAGTGGAAGTACTCTATGGAAGTACTCTATAGCAGCAGACGTCTGTTTGGACCCACAAGATATACGCCACCAATGATGGGCCCTAATGTAAACTGTGGGCTTTAGGTGGTTATGATGTGTCCATATAGGTTCATTCTTGATTTAAAAAAAAATGTATATTCTGGTGAATGATGCTGATGATGGGAGAGGCTGTGCATGTGTGGGGCGGCGTGGGGGGTATGTGGGGGACCTCTGTTCCTCCTTCTCAGTTTTGTAAATGTGAAACTGCTTTAGAAGAAAAATTAAGGGAACTGGAAATTGCTGACCACTGCCCTCCTTTACTTTTAAACTGGAGGGTCATGGTGGTGATTATCAGAAGAAAGATGTCAGGCTGTCCTCTGATTTCTTTAGTACATCATGGAGTTGACGTTTAATCAGGCGGCCAAGGGGGTCAACAAGGAGTTCACCGTGAACATCACTGACACCTGTGAGCGATGTGATGGCAAGGGGAATGAGCCTGGCACCAAGATGCAGAGCTGCCACTACTGCGGGGGCTCCGGCATGGTAAGACCCCTCAGGGCCCCGCCCCTCCCTGGGGGCCTCCCAGCTCTGGCCCTCCCGCTGTCTTCCTCGCCATTCGGCCATCCGGGGACAGTTATCCGGCAGTACTTAGTGCTCTGAGAGTCCCTAACTTAGTGGGACTGTTTGATATGTAACCTTCTTCTTTTCCCTGAGTGCTCTGGCTTGGTCTGTGGGACTGCGCTGTCTTCTCTGAAAGTACACTTGGGGGTGTTTCGATAACTTGAAACCATGGTGGAGGGAGGAAGGTTTAAATTTTGTTTGAAGCATCATCATTTTTTCTTTTTATCTTTTTTTTTTTTTAAAGATTTCATTTATTTGAGAGAGAGAGAGCATCAAGCAGGGGCAATAGGCAGAGGGAGCGGGAGAAACAGCTGAGCAGAGAGCCCGATGCGGGGCTCGATCCCAGGACCCCTGGATCATGACTGAGGCGAAGGCAGATGCTTAATGACTGAGCCACCCAGAAGATACGCTGATAAATTTTTGTGTAATACAAACTCACAGAACCGTATAGAGAGTCATTCCCTTATTCCTTACCCAGATCACCCGTTGTCAGCATTCTGTTCCATTTGCTTTGTCATCTGTAGTGCATATTTTTAAAGAAAAAGAATGTTCTTTTACATAACCCCAGTGCAGTTGTCAAAATGAGGAATTTTAATGTTGATTCAATACCATTATCCGTACTTAACATTTCTTCTTTTTTTTTTTAATATGGAACCCTTCACAAATTTGCATGTCATCCTTGTGCGGGGCCATGCTAATCTCCTCTGTATCGTTCCAGTTTTAGTATATGTGCTGCTGAAGTGAGCACTCACATTTTTTCAGTTGTCCTTATGATGTCCTTGTTTTCCTGGTCCTGGATCCAAGCTAGGATCTCGTGTAGTATTTGGTTGTCACATCTTTTGTCTCCTGTAATCTTTTTTTTTTTTTTTAAGATTTTATCTATTTATTTGACAGAGAGAGAGATTACAAGTAGGCAGAGAGGCAGGGGCGGGAGGAAGCAGGCTCCCTGCTGAGCAGAGAGCCCGATGCGGGGCTCGATCCCAGAACCCTGAGATCATGACCTGATCCGAAGGCAGAGGCTTTAACCTACTGAGCCATCCAGGCGCCCTGTCTCCTGTAATCTTGAATAGTTCCTCAGCTTTTCTTTTTCTTTATGACCTTGACATTTTTTAGGATTACAGCTAATCCTACCAGCTGTTAGGTAGAATGCCCCTTACTTGGGATTCATCAGATACTTTCTCATGATAAGACTCAGATTATGGGGGTGCCTGGGTGGCTCAGTTGGTTGAGCGACTGCCTTCAGCTCAGGTCATGATCCCGGCGTCCTGGGATCGAGTCCCATATCGGACTCCCAACTCTGCGGGAAGTCTGCTTCTCCCTCTGACCTTCTTCCCTCTCATTCTCAGTCTTTCTCTCTCTAATAAATAAATAAAATCTTAAAAAAAAAAAAGACTCAGATTATGTGTTTTTTGGTGAAACACCACATCCCTTTCCAGTGGACCATGTCAGGAATCATAAGGTGTCCCTTTGTCCCGTTAGTGGTGATGTGACATTTGATCACTAGTAGTTAGTTAAGGTCGTGTCCACCAGGTTTCTTCACTGTAAAGTTATTAATTTTTCCTTTGATATTAATGAGGAAGTTGTGGGGTGGCACCCTAACACTCTATAAATGTCCGGTTCCTCATCAAACTTTCACCCAATAGTTGTGGCATCCATTGATTATTCTTGCCAATTAGTTATTACTGGAACAGTCACAAGATGGTGATTTTCTGATCCCAGCATCCCTCTGCATTTCTTAGTTGGCATTCTCCTGAAAGGAAGAATTTTCTATTCTCCATTTATGTATTTATCATTTATTTATGGTACTATGAACTCAGGTATTCTTATTTTATTCCTTGGGCTCTAATTGGTGTAATTACTGCCTTCGACATTCAGATTGTTCTTGCCTTGGCCTGTGGAGTTCCTTCTGGCTGGCTCGTGTAGCCTTTGACAGGTCCCCCTCATTCTTTGAGCACTTCCTATCACAGTCACATATTCTAGACTCACCTTGTGCTTTTCCTGCCTCACCCTTGAGCAGTCATTCTTCAGGGTCCTGGTTACTCCTAGTGTCTCCTGAGATTTAGAAAACAAGACCTGTGCTCTGGGCGTGCACATGTGTCTGGGGGTTGGCTGCTTCTCCAGCCTCCCGCCGACTAGGCCAGGCAAAATATGTGTGTGCGTGTGTGCAGGCGCACACGTATATACCCATACCTGAACCTCTTTCCATATTATTCACATTACAGGTAGACGTGTACACACACACACGTGCACACTCATCGCTCTGACAAACCAGTGAGTTCAACCTGATAGTCACCTCCAGCCCAACACCACAGGGTTCATCTCGTCTTCTGCCTGGCCGTATTTGAAACTATTTTCTGATAGAGAGATCTTGCTTCGATTATCTTCAATATATTTACTCATTTGCGCAACCCTGTAACAAAAAAGGAGTTTCAGAATTGTTACTCAGACCACTGTGAAAAATAGTCCTAGTTACTGGCATTTGCCATTTAGAGTTCTTTTCATCTTTTGATTGAAGGCATATCGTTAAAATACCATGCTCAAAAGTTATTTGGGTCAATTCTTTCTCTTCTCCTTCACTATAATTATATCTCTCTATACTTAATTGTAGTTAGGTTTTCATTGATTATGTTTGCATTCCATTAGGATGGATTCCTGTTGGAGGGGATTGAGAAGTTCTCTACTACCCACCTTTAAAATCAGTCATTGAGTGTGTATGCTGGTGTGAAGGGCAGAAAAGTTCTTAAAAAATAGAAGTTCCTGATAATCTCATCTCATCACTGTAACGTTTTAAGTTTGTTTTTGTCCAGTTGTTGATTAGGAACGTCATTTTGGGGGGCATCTGGGTGGCTTGGTTGGTTGGGCGTTTGAATGTTGATTTCCGCTCAGGTCATAGGCTCAGGGTCCTGTGATCGAGCCCCACATTGGGCTCCATGCTCAGCGGGGAGTCTGCTTGAGGTTCTCTCTCCCTCTGTCCCTCCCCTACTCAGGCATGCATGCTCACGTACTCTCTCTCTCTCTCTCTCTCAAATAAATAAATCTTTGGGGTGCCTAGGTGGCTCAGTGGGTTGAAGCCTCTGCCTTTGGCTTGGGTCATGGTCTCGGGGTCCTGGGATCGAGCCCTGCATCTGGCTCTCTGCTGGGCGGGGAGCCTGCTTCCCCCTCTCTCTCTGCCTGCCTCTCCGCCTACCTGTGATCTCTCTCTGTCAAATAAATAAATAAATAAAATCTTTAAAAAAAAAAAAAAAAAGCCTCTGCCTTCGGCTCAGGTCTCTCTCTCTGTCAGATAAATAATAAATCAACTCTTTAAAAATCAATCAATCAATCAGTCAGTCTTAGGGGCCTCTGGTTGGCTCAGTCGGTTAAACGTCTGCCTTCAGCTCAGGTCATGATCCCAGCGTCCTGGGATCAAAGCCCCACATCAGGCTCCCTGCTTCTCCCTCTCCCTCTCGCCCCTTCCCACTGCTCATGCTCTCTTTCACTCGCTCTTGCTGTCTCTCAAATAAATAAATCTTAAAAAATTTTTTTTAAATACATCTTCAAAGAAAAGGAACTTCATTTTTGTTTAGTTTGTGAATAGCTAATACATGCAGATCATTAAAAAGTTAGTGGGTACAAATGGTAAATAGTGTAAAATAAGTGTCCCTCCCATTCTCGACCGTCAGCCGTTATGGTTTTCACTCCCTAGAAGCGTCCCCTGTCCTCGATGTGTGCATGCGTAGGCATGGTTTCTTGTACGAACTATATGATACAGTTAGCTCTGTTTGTATCTCAGTGTTTATTCCGTTTCTGCTTCTCGGTATCTTTGGCAAACACTCTGCGTACAGAGCTGCTGCAGGCTGCCTGGCCACCGCGGCTCCTTTGCACATGTGCCGTCTTTTACCTCACCAGGCCTTGTTGGTCTTATGCTGCTGCGGACACTGAGTACCTTCGCCCAACGCCATTTCTCATGCTCATTTTGCATCTGTCCTGTGTGAGGTTGAACATCTGGAGGATTTGAGGGTCAGTTTTCCTTTATGGCCCTTCAGTCTTTTTTCCTTCTCACTGTTGGGTAATTGGTCTTATTCTGAGGCATTTGTAGAAGCTTTTTATAAATGAAGTAAATTAATCATTCGTCACCGATTTTAGTTGTATATTTTCTAGTTTGTCATACCATTTTGAATTATTTTGCTTGCATGTATGTAATTTTTTTTTTTTTTAAGATTTTATTCATTCATTTGACAGATAGAGATCACAAGTAGGCAGAGAGACAGGCAGAGAGACAGGGGGAAGCAGGCTCCCTGCTGAGCACAGAGCCTGATGCGGGGCTCAATCCCAGGACCCTGAGACCATGACCTGAGCCGAAGGCAGAGACTTTAACTCACTGAGCCGCCCAGGCGCCCCACATGTATGTAATTTTAACAGTTGAGGATCATACATGCAGTTTTCCCTCACTTTTCATGTGTTGTAAGTATTTTTCCATGTCTTTGAGTATTTCTAAATACTCAGTGTTTCTAAACATTATTTTCGGTGACCAGGTAAGAGTCCACTGATGGGTGTACCCAGTTATACCTGCAAATACTCCTGTAAAGGGTACTTGCAGCTGGGTGTGCAGTTATTGGACAGTCCTCCAGAGGGCGCTCTCCGGGAGCATGTACATTCCTGCCGCTTACTAGGAGTTGCTGCCACTTCTTGCGGTTTTCATTGATTGGTTCCAATTCTCTCTCACTTCGAAAGTCCTTTTTCCAGTGCTCTGAACTGCTATCACTTCTTCTTAAGAAAAAAAAAAATTGTGAGGAGATAGAGATAAGGTAGTAAAGCCAAAGTGTATTTCTCTAAAAACATGATGCTTAAGACTAGGAAAAAATATTTGTGACATGTTTGTTAAAGGATTAGTGTTCCTAATACGTAAAGAACTCCCTCACAATAACGGAGAAAAGGCCAGCAGCTCATCAGGAAACCTGGGCAAGGTGAACTGTAGGGAAGATGCGGGTGGATGGCTGGTGACCATCTCTCAGCAGCCGTCGGGGACTTGCAGGTAGAAACCAGAGGATGCTCTTGGCTCACCCTCCAGAGGGGCAGGCGTTTCAAAAGATGGGCCCAGTCCATGCCAGCAAGCCCATGGGACCCGAGCATGCAGGCACCCTGACGGCTGTCTGGCTTGTGGGAGCGGCCGCTGCAGGAGCCGTTAGACCCTCGTGCGTGCATCCCTGTGGGGAACTGCCCTACACACCACACTCGGGGTGCAGCATGTGCACAGGGTGTCCCCTGCAGCCGTGTGTATAGGACTGAAGCCTCAGTGACCACCAGGAGTGAGTGGCCGAGACACCATGGTGCATCCAGGGCACGGGATGCTCTACGCTGCTTCAAAGTGCCTTCTGAGATCATTTAATTGTAAAAACCAAAACAAATGTTATAGCGCGGGGTGCACAGTGCTGCCTTGGGGGGAGTGGAAACCTGCAGTGCTCACACAGATGACTCGAAATGCATGTGTCTGGATGAAGTAGGCCGCACATGTCACCATGGCTGTGCCTCAAGGAGGCGCCTGGGACATCTAGGGGACAGGGGTGGGGAGACACTTGACTATTCACTGCTCCTCCTTTTCTTACTTTAGAATTTGATACCACGTCAAAGTAAATGTAACACTTAAAATTTTATTATGTTCAAAAAAAAAATTAAAAAAAATTTTATTATGTTCAGTTAGCCAACATATAGTACATCACTGGTTTTTGGCGTAGTGTTCAACGGTTCATTAGTTGCATATAACACCAGTGCTCATCACATCATGTGCCCTCCTTAATAACCATCACCTGGCTACCTTGTCCCCCCACCCGCCTCCCTTCTGTACCCCTCTGTTTCCTGGAGTCCAGAGTCTCTAACACATAAGTTTTTAAATATAATAGATTTTAAATTAAAAAAATTTAAATATAATAATAATTTGTCCCAGCAATTCCACCTTTGGGGGGTCTGTCTTATAGATTAGAAGCATCAGAACAAAAAGGTATATGTGTAGAGGGTTTTTTCTATGGCTTTGAAACATAAGTATTTTTTTAAAGATTTTTTTTTATTTTTATTTTTTTTAAGATTTTATTTATTTATTTGACGGAGAGAGATCACAAGTAGGCAGAGAGGCAGGCAGAGAGAGAAGGGGAGGCAGGCTCCCCGCTGAGTGGAGAGCCCAATGCAGGGCTCGATCCCAGGACCCTGAGACCATGACCTGAGCTGAAGGCAGAGGCTTAACCCACTGAGCCACCCAGGCGCCCCTTTTTAAAGATTTTTATTTATTTGAGAGGGCCGGAGGGTGCGCAAGAGCAGGGGGAAGGAGAGGCAGACTCCTCGAGGAGCAGGGACCCTGGGATCATGACCTGAGCCAAAGGCAAACACTTAACCCTCTGAGCCCCCCATGCGCCCCCGGGGCCGTGCTCTTTTTAAGATGTGTTTGCTCAGCTCCCTGGGGGTTCAGGAACCTCTACAGAGAGGCAGTATCCCATTGTCCAGGCCCAGATAATCAGCTTGGTGATTTGGCGTTGAGAAGTCAACCTGTTCCAGAAGGTCAGATTGACAGCGCGAGCTCTCGCCCCTATGCCCTTAGGGGGCGTGTTTTAGCACGAGGTCACACAGAACACGAGTCTTAGGTGTGCGTTGTGTCCCCAGACGCTTGGCTGTTAGCCCGTGTGCTTAAGGGTTCCGTTTTTCTTCTCCTTACCAGGAAACCATAAATACAGGCCCTTTTGTGATGCGCTCCACGTGTCGGAGATGTGGGGGCCGAGGCTCCATCATCACCACTCCCTGCGCCGTGTGCAGAGGAGCAGGACAAGCCAAGCAGAAGAAGAAAGTGGTGATCCCCGTGCCTGCCGGTGGGTCCCGGGCCCCCCCACACCGGGGGCTGGGAGAGCCGAGGCCTGTGTTTCCTTGTGACGGCTGTCGGAGAAGCTGTGGTTCAGGGTCCAGAGCCCCGGACTGGAGGGGGACTAGAAGCTCCTTGAGTTTTCGTCTCTGCACTGGTTAGGCTTAAAGGCTCCGCTTGCACGCCCCATTGGGCAGAAGGGGCCTGACAGGCCTGCTCTGCTCCCGTGTGGGGCTCCTCCACCTGCAGTCGCCTGAGGCCGACATTGTCCCCGCTGCCAACCCAGTCTGCCCACCACTCCTGGCGCACAGGGCCAGCCCGTGACGACTCTCCCCATCTGGCTCTTTCTCCCAGGCCAGGCTTTCTGCACGGCAGGCTGGCCATATCACTCGCCCTGCAGAGCATGCTGGGACTATTGGCGTGAGAAACGCCTCCAGTCTCAGCCCCTGCCGAGACTCTGCAGCCCCCCGTCCTATTAGTCTCCTCTGGCTACCTGCTCTGTGGCCTTCCTGACTTTCACGGAGCCCCTTTTGTTCTTAAAGGGAGGTTTCATTTTTTTTCTTTTTTTAAAGATTTTATTTATTTATTGACAGCGAGAGAGGGAACTTAAGGAGGGGGAGGGGGAGAGGGAGAAGCAGGCCCCTGCTGAGCAAGGAGCCCAATGTGGGGCTCGGTCCCAGGAACCTGGGACCGTGACCCGAGCCAAAGGCAGATGCTTAACAACTGAGCCACCTAGGTGCCCCTTTCACGTAGCTCCTTGAATGGGCTATGATGCCTTCTAGGACAGAGCCTTGGTGTGTCCCACTCCCAGTGTCTGAAGCTCACCTTCCACCTTCTTTTCAGCAGGCTGATTCTTCCGCAGCTTGAGTGCGGAGTGTCGCTCTCCCGGGGGCAGCCTTCTGGAGCCCTCCCTGTTCCTTAGGTGTCCTCTGTCTTTCCCTTCTAAGAACGTGACCCTCTCTGTAATGATGCATTTGTTAGCGTTGCTGTTTGGTCGGTAGCTGTCTCCCCTACTAGACTCCGAACTCACTGAGATACTACATAGACTGATAGGAGCAGGGGTCCGTACACTTGGGTAAATGAATAGAAGGTACTCCTGTTTGCTTCTCAGTTGCTATATTTGCACCTTTGAGAAGTCACACTCGTTGGATGTGCCGTGGGTAATTGTGTTGCTCCTCACAAAGGCATGAGGAAGGAAGTCAAGGGTTTGTAAATGGATTTAGGGCAGAAAATTCCTTGGGAGGTCCCAAGATAACTCTTCCCTTTTGAACTTTTGTTCTTCCTTATAGGAGTCGAGGATGGCCAGACTGTGCGGATGCCTGTCGGGAAACGGGAAATTTTCATCACATTCAGGGTAGGTCTCTGTCCACACAGCTTCTCCCTGGCCCTCTCCCTCCAGGCGTGGGTGCAGCCTGGGCTTCTCGCTGGGCAGAGATTGGCGCTTCCTGGAAGCATGTCTGGCCGTCTCCGTGTCTAAGGGCAACAGTGGCCACCTCGGGGGGATGGTTTAACATGCGTCACGTCCGACCTTTGTGCTGGCTGTAGACAGAACAAAGTTTCCTCAAGATGTTTACGGGTTGGAAACATAGGACGCATAAAAATACAGGATACATCTCCTTGTGTTTTTAACTTACGTATTCTGTTGGGGATAGTGAGTGCCAAAGATAGAGGTTTACGCACTCTGTACAGGGGCAGACCCGGTTTTCTGGAACGGAGGGGATGGTGGGGGGATAGTGCTCTGGCCCCGCAGCTCCGCCTGGTGCACGCCTGAGGAAGACCGCGCAGGCTGCGTGCGACACTCCTTCGCTCCTAACAGCAGACCTCTGACAACAGCCTGCTGCCCGCGGAGAAGAGAGTGGCCGAGTGCACCACACGGGGGCCTGCGTGCCTCAGAGCAGCCAGAGGAAGAAACCAGAGCCACACGTGTCAGCACGACACAGCTCGAGACTTCTCAGTTACCAGTGAGGGAAAGAAAGCACGTTGCAAGCAGAGGCAGGGAGGGAGACGGTAAACAGTTTACACGTGAGATGGTGCTGTGTATTATTTGGGGACACGTGTGTGTGTAGGAGCGGTCACTGCTGCCTTCATTGCGGTGGTCACTCTGGAGGGCTTCTTACCTCAGCTGGGTTGCGGGCACCGTGTGTGTGACGTTACTTACTTTTGTCTGTTCATATGCGTGTGAAACATTTCATGGTTTAAAGCAAAGATAAAAATACCTTGAAGGATGAACTGCTAGACCAGGAGATCCACAAAGGTGGCCTGCTGGAAGCCACGCTCTACAGTGGGCCCGATCGGGGCTGCAGACGCCGCTCCCCTGTGGTAAGAGGCAAGGACACGGAGAGGGGAACCTGGCTGCAAGGCAAGGAGCGTCTCTGACGCCCAGAAGTGCTTATAAAGTCAGAGTCATTCCAGTGCTGCCCGTCTGTCTTGAGGATAGTTTGTACCAAATGACTGTATGGAAGATAAACTGTTTGCCTTTGTAGGTGTACTAGTCTTTCTTTCTCTGAACCTCCTAGTAGATAAAGATTTTTTTTTGTTAATGTTCAAGAAGCTAATTTTACTTTCTTAATTGTCAATCGAAGGGCTTGATCTGAGACTGACACTCTTGCGTTGCAGCATAGAAACCAATCTGAGGGAACGCCCGGAGCCTGGGGTCGCGCTGTGCTTTGGTGAAAGTACATTCTGTCCTCGGTACTCTGCTCCTCACGGAGAAGCAGTGTCACCGGAGCGCGCGTCAGAGCCTGTGCCCAGGCTGCTGGGATGTGGGGCTGTTGTCCCTTCTCCGTGGGGGACTTCTCCGCGTGTGACTGCATTTCCCATGCTTGGCCCTAGGTGCAGAAAAGCCCTGTGTTCCGGAGGGACGGTGCAGACATCCACTCCGACCTCTTTATTTCCATAGCTCAGGCTCTTCTTGGAGGGACAGCCAGAGCGCAGGGCCTGTACGAGACGATTACCGTGACGGTAAGAGGGCGGGGATGTCTTTGCCAGTCTTGCACTCCATTGCTCTCTTGTTTTCTGAAATGGCTGAGAAGTGGCAGCACCTATGAGCAAGCAGCATGCTGGGGACTAGAGATGGGGTCTGGGGGAGGCAGCAGGAAGCTCAGGTCGTTGCTTGGGTTCGAATCACAGACCGTGGGCCTTGACTGTGGAATGGCCACGGAAGGCAGTTCCTGGGTCGCATCTGCTCCTCTGTGGGCATCAGGCACCAGCTTCAGCACCGCGCCCCTGTGTTGTTTTTGCCTCCTCCCCGCGCTTGCTCTCCGTGTTCCCTCCTCCTCCTTGTGGGCTCGCCTGCCGGCAAGTCCCCATCAGGGGCTCTGCTCTGGATGGACCCCGGTCACTGGTTTCCACGTGGTTGTCCAGAAACCTGAATGGCAGTTCTTTCCTAGGAGTAAGTCTTCGTGTCATGAAAGATTTCCATTTGAGCAACTGGAGACCAAGGCAAACCACGGCTCTTCTTTCTTTATAGATCCCCCCTGGGATTCAGACAGACCAGAAGATTCGGATGAGTGGGAAGGGCATCCCTCGGATTAACAGCTACGGTTACGGAGATCACTACATTCACATCAAGATAAGAGTTCCAAAGTGCGTGCCCACATAGCCATGGTGAGGTCTGCCCGACCTCCACACCTTTCCCACCCAGCAGGGCCGGGTTGAGGGCTTTTTCCTTGCTGGGCCCTGTGCTAAGCCCCCTGGCCCAGGCCTGCTGTCTGCTGCTGTGAACACTGAGGCTTCAGACTTGCGCTACTTCCTCCCTCTAGTCAGGTGTGTCCGGCCCGATTCCCCCTTGCAAAGTGGTTATAATAATAAAAAAAAAAGTTGACTTTAGCTGCCGGAAAATTGAGTAATACATCGGGCAAATGTGGCGATAGCTGCTGTTGTTGATTTTATTATTACTGCTCTCAGGGCACTGGGGGTCTGCTGGGGGAGGCACATCTGTAACTGGACCATGGCGCGTGACATGTACGTCCTCTGGGAGCACAGTGCCATGGCGTCCCACCCCTCTGGGGAAGACTGGCTCTCTGGCACTCCTTTTAGTTAGTTAACTTCCTACGTAAGACACTTGTTAGATGCTCCCCCCACCCGCTCCCTTTAAGTAAACTATTTCGCATTTATGGCTGTTTAAAAACAGCTTAGGATATTTTCGCATTTATGGCTGTTTAAAAACAGCTTAGGATATTTTCGGAGATTTTCTTCTTCCTTAACGTTACGTTAGTTTTCAGGTGTACGACAGCAGTCTGACAGTTCGATGGGCGATGGGGTGCTCACCACGGTGAGCGTAGTAGTTTCCGTTTTCTTGATGGAAGCTTCGAGGGTGTGGCTCTCGGGTTGAAGGTGTGGGCCCCTGCCTAGGTCGGGGGCCCCACATCTCCCACAGGCTGACGTGGGCATTGGCCAAGCCCATCATTTAAAGGGCTGCCCAGAGAAAACACTCGACTGTGTTTGGCCCACAGGAGACTGACAAGCCGGCAGCAGAGCCTGATCCTGAGCTATGCCGAGGACGAGACCGACGTGGAGGGGACAGTGAACGGCATCACCAGCACTAGCACGGGTGAGGCGGCTCGGCGACGTGCGGAAGTCCTCTCAGTCGTTGGAGGACGCACGGTTCAGGCGCACGTTGGGGTTTCCGCTTGCAGAGAGCATGGTAGAAAGGGGAGCTGTGAGCTAGGAGGGGCTGAGTGCCAGCCGCGCTAACCTGTCCCGTGTGCGCTGAGGTCAGAGCGCGCCGGCACGCCTCCTACCGGAGAGCAGCTGTGCGGCTCCGAGAGCTGCTTTTCTGGGTTCTATCCGTGGTGCTGCCACCTGCCTTGTGACCTTGGGCACAGCCCTACGTGCCACTCCTTGTAGCAGCTGAAGGAGAAGATGGACCCGGAAGGCCTCACCGAGACCTCAGTAAGGAAGCCGGTCACATGCCTGCAGGCCTGCCTGTGCCCAGCCGGTCTGACTCTGAATTGGGCCACGAGCAGATGCCTACGGACCCGGAGCTCCAGTGTCCTGCTCTGTCTCCTGCTCTGTCTGTGCAGTGTATTTACATACGAGTGGTTCGACACCAAAATGCCAGCAGACAGGAGCTTTGGTGATGGACACTGTGGCCGCGGCCCCTCTTCCCTTGGGAGGTGCGGGTGCGCTGTGGAGGTATGCTGCGCCTCTGTGGGTGGGGCGCCTGCTCCGGCGGGGACAGGCCGTGTGGCTGCGCTGGCTTCGGCCTCCCATGCTCCCTCCTTGTTGCCTCGTTGTGTTTTTGTCTGGGCCCTGGACGGCCCTGCCCCTGTCCTCAGAGCCTGAATGGTCCCTCGGAGCAGGTGATGGGAGTTTCCCAGTGACTTGGAGGGCTCGGCCTGGGACCCCAGGGGTGGCAGTCCCAGTGGCAACGGCTCTGCGTGGACTTTGTTGAGCTGCGTTGAGTCTGGGGGCCAAGTCCTCTGTGCAGAAGCAGCCTCCACAAATCCTGTCTGTAGCCTGCCCAGACAGAGTGGTTTAGTGCCTGGACTTTTATATTCTTGTTACATCCTTTGAAGTAAAAAGGAGGAGGAGTAGCTATTTCATGTAATTCTGGCTGTGCTCCTCCAGCATCTTCCTGAATTGCAGCCGTTCCCAGTCACCTAGCGCGGGAGTCTTGCTCCGCAAACACCCTAGCTTTCCTCTCCCCACCCACGGGGAGCGCGACATCCCCACCCACGGGGAGCGCGACATCCCCACCCACGGGGAGCGCGACATCTGCCTGAGTGAGCCCACGGTGGTGCCGTGGGCCTTGTTCACTGTATTGGAATGTCGCTGTTTTTATAAAAAGTTCCCTTCTGCTGGTTTAAATTGAGAGTTGATCATATAGTCGACTTGCGAGTGTCCTGAGCCTCGTGATTTTCATGATTCCCTGCCCTGATAGCTAGTCGCCTTTCTCCATGTTCAGCCAGGCTTTATTGGGAAGCTCATATGTGCCAGACACTTTGCCAGTTCTTCCTTTTAAATTTTTATTGACATAATTTTGCTGGGTATAACTATAATATATGCATTGAATGAGTTTCTAAAAGTTGTTTATAAAGTAGAGTAGGTACGTCGGATTATTTTTTTTTTTTCAGATTATTTTTCTTTTCCCACTCACTTTCATTGTCATTTCAGAGTTGTATTCCAGTGAGAAATTTGGCTCCCAGGCACGATTTTTTTTTTTTTAAGATTTTATTTGGGACAGAGAGAGGGAAAGTGTGTATGAGAGAGAGAGAGAGAGAAAACACAAGCAGGGAGAGCAGCAGAGAGAGAGAGAGAGAGAAAACACAAGCAGGGAGAGCAGCAGAGGGAGAAGTGGGTTGCCTGCTGAGCAGGGAGCCCAATGAAGGGCTTGATCCCAGGACTCTGAGATCATGACCTGAGCTGAAGGGAGATGCTTAACCAACTGAGCCACCCAGATGCCCCCAGACATAATTTTTTAAAAAGATTTTATTTATTTATTTGACAGAGAGAGATCACAAGTAGGCAGAGAGGCAGGCAGAGAGAGACGGGGAAGTAGTCTCCCCGCTGAGGAGAGAGCCTGATGTGGGGCTCGATCCCAGGACCCTGAGATCATGACCTGAGCCGAAGGCAGAGGCTTTACCCCACTGAGCCACCCAGGCGCCCCCAGACATAATTTTTTAAATTATTTATTTATTTTTTTCATATTTATTTAAGTAGAGTCTGAATCTCTTATTTCAAGCATTTAACAAAACGTAACTGAGTTGTACTACAAGTAATTGTGTTCAGATATCATTGTTTCATGAGGTAAGGTATACTCAGATCACTTTTATTTTTTGAAGATTTTATTTGTTTATCTGACAGTGCACGAGCAGAGGGAGCAGCAGGCAGAGGGAGAGGGAGAAACAGGCTCCTTCCTGATTAGGGAGCACAATGTGGGACTTGATCCCAGGATCCCAGGGTCATGACCTGAGCCAGAGGCAGATGCTCAACAGACTTAATCCCCCCAGGCATCCCTCAGATCACTTTTTTAATGGCCCGCAAATACACACGAGTCGGGGTGTCCTTGGAGACTGATGAGAGTCATCATAGATACAAACTGATTCCTGGTTGTCTTTGCTTTCCTTAGGGAAGGGGCACCCGGAAAGCATTTGGGATAGATACAGTTACGTCGGAAACGGACCTAAAGTTTCGGGGGGATTTAGTATCTCTTGTTTGTTTTTGGTCCCGTTTTTGCAGCTGGTGGAAACCTTCATGGTTGGGCCTAACTTCCTTTCCAGTCTCTGAACCAGAGAGTCCAGAAAGATGCAGTGTGCTTAGGGACTCTTAGGACTCAAGGCTAAGCAACAAGACACGGGATCGGGGCACTCTGGCGACTTTTTGGGTTAAAGACAGTGTGGCTCATTGTTTGTGTTTCTGGGTCGTTGTTAATTCTTGGTGACAGAACCCATACCTATGTTTAACTGTGAGTGTAGAGCTCATTATCCCACCTGCTATTTCTCTTCTCTGACATGGTTGACAGTGTTGACCTTTACATAGGGTGGAAGCAGGAAGATGATGAAGGAAAGACATTTTAATGGAACAAGAGGTACTCTTGTTGGCTCAGCCTTTGCATGTAGACGGTTCAGGGAGTCAGGCTATGAGTATAAACCTGCACGTCCACCTGTAGGGTGACCCAGTCCTCAGAAATCAGGTCCTGGAGTCCTGTTGACCTCTGTTTCTTCAGACATAGAATCATTTAGCATTTGTTGTGTGCTAAGAAATGACGTGCGGAGACAGGGTCCCTGCCTTCAGCCGGCCTACAGATGACGGGGGAGGGTGGCAAGCGTTGGGCTCCAGATTTGTGCCAGACCCTCCTCGTAACACTAGGACTTTGTGCACACGGAGCAAACATTTTGGCCCCAAATTGTGGCACATATTCACGGGATGAGCATCACCTGTTACTCTTCCCCTGGCCTCACCTTAGAAACAGCCGTCGAGCAGTTCTCACTTGGAATCCCTGCCCGCAGGAAGCTGGCATGTTCTTTGAATCCCCCACCCCTTGCATGGCACCTGGTACAAGGCCACTCAGAGTAAATGTTGGCTGAGTTTATTTGAATTCATTTCCTAACCACCGGCTGGGAGAGGCTGGGAGAGGATGGGAGCGTAAGCCGATCTGGGTAAAGAGGAGGCCTGTGGCCTCGGCTTGGACCCCTGACGGCTTGGCCGGGCAGCCCTTCTGAAGGTGTAGACTAGAAGTGCTTGTGTGGCGCCCATTTGGCTGGAGTAGGCTTCCACCACGGGCATTTCCTCTTCTAATGGTAAAAGTCACGTACTGGCTGTATTTACAGAAGCTTTGGAAGCCAAGTGCCCTTGTTTGTGTCCCGTCCTGTGATCAGCAGGCGCCTGAATGTCCAGGAGATCCTGTAAGGACATGTCTGTCCTCCTGCCCCAGCTGAAAAGCAGTGTGTTCACGGACTTCATCATCTGTGTGCATAGTTTATTCCTGACATTTGGTTCAGGATTTTAAATTTGGAGCTTATGTCCTTTGATGCCCCTGCCAGTAAACCTTATTCCTGAAGGAGACTGTAGTCCTTATATCCAAATTTAAAATAGAGATGAGAGCGGCGCCTGGGTGGCTAGTCAGTTAAACGTCTGCCCTTGGCTCAAGTCATCATCTTGGGGGCCTGGGATCGAGCCCCCGTGTCGGGCTCCCTATTGCATGGGGAGTCAGCTTCTCCCTCTCCCTCTGCAGCTCTCCCTGCTTGTGTGCGCTTGCGTGCTCTCTTCTCTCTCTCTCTTAAATAAATAAATAAAATCTTTAAAAAAATAAAATAGATGAGATACTATTCGTGGTGATAGGGGTGGAGAATTTCTGAGCTTGTGTCTGTGTTTTGTTATTTTATTTACTTTTTGTCGTGAATCATTAACCAGTTAACTAGGTGCTTGTTCTGGGGACTTTGGCCACTGTGGCTCAAATCCCTGTTGCCATGGGGCATAACGGCTCCCCGCCTTCCAGGTGATGAGGACAGCAGAGTTGGGGGGGAGGCTGGCGGCAGTCCGAGTGTTTCTGCGCGCTGTCATGACCAGTAGCTGACAGCCTGGGTTCCAGTGTCTGCCGATGCATGGCCCTGGTCTGCTATTATGGGCTGGAAAGCCTTCTGCAAATCACTTCCCCACTTGGGACGATAATAGCACCTACTTCATGGGGTTCTCATGTGATCAAATGAGATCAAGTAGGGAAGGTGCCTGACCTGGTACCTGGCACACATTAAAAGCTCCACCCGCCCTAACTCAGTGACACGCGCGCACACAGAGATTTGTCATCCCCATGATGGGAACACTATGAAATCCAATAGTCTTGCTCTCCTGTGTCTGAGGAGCCCCAGGACTGATGGGAAATTTCTGGGTTGTGTGTTGCTTTGTGTTGGGGGGGGTCTTTGCCTTTATGTAAGAACAGGGACATGAGGGACTGAGGGAAGGTACAGACGGCCTTGTCATCTGTAGCAGTGGCACCTTGCTGTGGTGACTGTTCAGTGCCCAGGTCCTCTGCAGGGGACCCCTGAGAGTCCCGGCAACCTTGGCTTTGGTGATTGCTCAGACCTTGGTTAGCACATCCTTGCTTGGGGCCACCGCTCGCTCTCTGCACTCCGACAGCATGCCAGGTGCACGGGACGACCCAGAGGCTGAACCATAGGACGACTCTGTTCACCCTGCTTGGGGCCTGGTGCTCTGGCTGAGACCTGGGGGACCGTGACCATTTCTTCCTGTGCCACGCACTGTACTTGGCATATGCATCCTCGCACGTCAGTGACGTGCCCTACAGTTTAAAATGCTGAGTCCAGGCACGTCGTCTGGCTCACGGCAGATCTTGACAAGGACGTGCTTATGCAGCGGCCTTGATCTCTGTAGCCTCTGCCTGGGCCCTGAACAAACAGCAGAGCAGCTTCCCTTCATCCGGAGCATCTGGCTCAGATGCCAGTTTGCCCAGTGACATACAAGGTCCCTGCTGCCATCGTTATAGGTTAAAAGAATTGCACGTGTTGTAGGAGTCCACGGGGCATCGAGTCCCCTCCCTGAGTGTCCCGGAGACGTTAGATGCACATGTATGGAGCATGGAAACTGGTTGGTTGGGAGTGGCACGTGTTCTTCACCTTCCAAAGGTCTCTGGCAAGGTTTTTTAAGAGCTTGAGTCCTGGACCTGACTGCTTGGGTTTGAACTTCATTCTCCCTCCGTCCCACCAGCTCTGTGACCTTGGGCAAACTACCTAATCTCTCTGTACTTTTGTGTTTTTAGTGTTTTTTGTTTTTGTTTTTGTTTTTTAAAGATTTTATTTATTTATTTGACAGAGAGAGAGATCACAAGTAGGCAGAGAGGCAGGCAGAGGGAGAAGGGGGAAGCAGGCTCCCTGATGAGCAGAGAGCCCCATGTGGGGCTCGATCCCAGGACCCTGAGATCATGACCTGAGCCGAAGGCAGAGGCTTAAACCACTGAGCCACCCAGGCGCCCCTAATGTTTTTTTTTTTTAATCTGTGAAATTTACTTGTAAAGGATTAAACGAGCTCCCACCAAATCTGTGTGACCTGGCCTGGAAGGCGTGTGGCACTTGGCAGTTGTGACAGTTACGATGGAGATAGCGGGTCAGTGTCCCTCTCTGTGTCTTGTTTCCCTGTTGTGGGCCAGTGACTGAGGAGCAGTTGGGAGACACTAAAGCACCAGGTGGCCCGTTTGCTTCAGTCATCTGACAGGCGAGGCTGCCCCGGCCAGCCTGGGAGTGGTCTCCTCCCCTCTCAGCGTGATGCTGGTGGCTTCTTGAGCGTCCAGCCCCTGGGTGGCCAGGTGAGGGTAGGCGGGGCCAGGGATGGGACTCCTGGAAGTGGCGCCCTTGACCCCAGTTCTTTCTGCTGTTTGTGCCCAGGTGGCAGGACCATGGATAGCTCCGCAGGAGGCAAGGCTAGGCCTGAGGCTGGGGAGGACAAGGAGGGATTCCTTTCCAAACTTAAGAAAATGTTTACCTCCTGATACCCAGCCGAGGTAGGAAAACCCTGAGGTTCTTCCCCTTTGTTTCCCTGTGAACTAATCCCTGTTTTCCCTCACTTTAACCAGTATCGTACCCTGTCCCCTACTCCCAGCCTTGGAAGAGGTGCCAGTCTAGGTGTGGTGTATCTGGCTCTCCTCAGAACCAGGCCTCCCGGGCTGTGCAGATGTGGGCATCGGGGGCAGGTGGCAGCCTCAGCCCCCAGCGCTAGGCTGAGCCGGACCACCCCAGCCGGCCTTCTGCCACGTCCACTTCCTGGAGAGCTTGCACGGGGGGCTGCCTCACAGCCCTCCTTCCCCCCCTTTCAGGGGGCCTGTGCCCCACAGTAGTGGGAACCGGGCTACCCACGGTCACAGAGGGCGAGTCACAGCAGAGCCAGGCCTAGAGCTCAGATCTCCCCAGCCTCCTGTCTGACTCATAGCGCCCATCCTGCCTGGGAGGCTCCGGGCCACATAAACCTCAGGGGGCTGCCGGGAGTCAAGCTTGCTCCCTGTGATGTCTCAAGACTTGCTTTTTACTTGTTCTGGTCCCTGGTGGCTGGGATTTCTGGTGCAGCTCCCTCCCAGGGATGACAGAAGCCCACCCACAGGGTGTCTTCCTCCTGGGATGCTGGTGAAATGTAACCATTTGTGTCTTGCTCAGGAAAACGGTCCACTGGAAACTAGGCCGGGAGCAGCAGCCCCTCCTCATGGCCAAGGCACCAGAAGGATTCCAGAACAGCAGCACTGAGCCGCTGCCCCCAGAGGCCCTGGGCCGACTTGGCAACAGCAAAATCTTGTGACAACACACGTCTCCATGGAGCAGTCACAGGGGACAACGTGTAGGCAGTAAGATGTGGTACACGTAAGGGATGGAACTTTCCTGTCCTTGGGTACGTAACGTGGCCTTTTCTGGCTCAGGTGGAATAAAACAACCAGACACTTCTTGCAGAGCTAAAACTCTAATTTGGAATCAAATGTGGAGATATTAGTTAAAGAATTAAAGGCCATGCTTACAGCTTAAAAATGAAGCCTTAAGCTGCACCGAGTCATGAAGTGATTAATTTTCCTCTCAGCAAACCTCCGGGAGGTTCTGGAATGAGTCTTTTCTGCCAGGTTGTCTTTCTGAGGAACCTGGGGCCTGCACACCCCACCACGTACGTCATCCACCCTTCAGCAGGGACGTCCTGTTCTCTTCCTGGAGTTTGTTTTAATTCGCAAAGATCCCAAGCAGCTGGAACGTGGGCGCTTTGGGGGCGTGGGGAGGCAGGTATCAAGGGCGTCCCTGGAGATGCCATTCCTGACCATGTGGGCCATGCTCTTTATCAGGATGGAGAGTCCTTCCTTACAGCCCGTGTGGGTGGCCGCTCGTCCCTGACTATTGCATTCTGTCGTTCCGAGCTGGGCGTGGAGTGGGGCTCCTGCCCTTCTGCTGGACCACAGGTGGTCACGGCTGCAGCCCGTTACCTCGGAGCTCTGCCCCCTCACCACTCACACTGTTGCTCTCTTTTCAGAAGCGTGTGTAAATTATTCAATGCTGAGAGTCCTCATCTTCTGTAGAAATGTTTGTTCAGAAAAGGAAAGCATAGTCTGAGCAGTTGAAGGTTTTACGGTCCAGCCAGAGCAAAACACACTGTCCCCCAGCCTCGGCTTGTAGGATATGTGGGCTCCATGTGTTTCCAGATCCTCTTACTGTGGTAAGACAGGTTAATGGAGAAAACTTATGGATAGTTTCCTTTTTGTTTTGCTTCATAATTTACTAAAATAAAGTATCTATTACTGTCTGATCTAAGAATGTAAAATGATTCTGTATCAATGTAAATAAGATTACTGCCAAAAGATATTTAAAGCTTAAATTGTGGTCCTTTGTTCTTTGGAATTTTAGAATTCAAACCACTTTCTACAGGGGACTTAACAGTGGGGTTGCTGGTGTGCTATCTGCAGACAGGGCTGTCCCACGTCACCACGGGCCTTCCTGGGGCCGGCTGGAGTGTTAGCTGGCCACGTCTGCGGAGTCCATGGCCCAGGAGCACACATACACTGGTGGCTGGGTGGGACTCTGACAAGCACTGACCCTCCAGCCCAGATCCCAAGAGCACGGAGCTTGCCATGGGGCAGTGTGCTGATTGGATTGAATGTTCCGGAATTCAGTGTAACTTTTTCTTTGGGAGCCCACGAGAAAATGTGCATGTCACTGTCTCCCTCAATAGATTTTTTTTCCTCCTTTGTTATTTTCAGAGGAACATTGATTATTTATTTATTCGATTTTTTGCATTAATATTTTTGCTCATTATAGTTTGACGCGTTGAGGTTCCCAGCCGAGGCTGTCTCAGAAAAGCCCCGATGCCTGGCATAGCCAGAGTGGCCCTGAGCACAGACAGGGCTCAGACCCATGCCAGGGCTCTGGGCTGGGCAGGTGAGCCGTGGGAGCCCTTGCTGGGTTGGGTCAAGAGGTTGGGAAGAGCCGATGGGCACTGAGAGGAGTGGAGAAGTAGGTGGCGGGGGGAAGGTGCAGTCATGCATGGCTGAGTCCGGCCTGGGCCCTGGAGCCTGGCTCCGACCCACCGGCAGGCCCCTGCTAGGATTTGTTTCCCACTCAAGCCACTCTCCTCCTCCTGAGGCCTTTGGGTTTGGGTGGACTTGAATGCTTGCTTCCCTGTCATGAAAACCCACCGTCAAAGACGACAGTCCTCTCCAGTCCCCCAAACTTCTTGGCGACCCAGGTGTCCAGAGACTGCCCTGCCCTCACTCTGCCCTTCTGCGCACTGGGGTCTGTCACTGAATTAGGTAGACACTCATAGCGTGTTTTAGCCCTGGGAAACCTGTACTTTTTATCTTTTACTTATTTATTTATAAAGGATTTTTTTTTAATTTTTAAATTTTTTATTTTTAAAATATTTATTTGAGAGAGGGAGTGTGCGATCCAGTGTGCGTGGGGGTTGGGCAGAGGAAGAAGCAGACCCCCTGCTGAGCAGGGAGCCTGACCTGGGCCTCAATCCCAGAACCTGGAGATCACGACCTCAGCCCAAGGCAGACGCTTCACTGACTAAGTCACCCAGGAGCCCCAGAGATCTTTCTTGAGTAATCTCTGCACCCATGGTGGGGCCCAAGCTCACAACTCCGAGATCAAGAGTCGCACACGCTACCGACTGAGCCAGCCGGGTGCCCCATATCTTTCCACCGGAAGTTACGTCTATTTGGCACGATCCTCATGAAGGGTCACCGATGAGCCAGTCAGCAGCTGCTTCCCCCGTGCGCGGAGAGCGTAGGGAGTGGTGGAGACCGGTGGCCCTGTCCGAAGGGGTCGGCTCCCTTCTTCAGCTCCACCCAAGGGGGCTCCGCAGGAGTCCAGACCGGTGCTGCCAGATCATCCGGGGCTTTGCAAGAGAAGCCTGGCATTCAGACTTTTACGTGGTGATTTTAGTTACTTCATTGTTGGGGTTACCCGTACTCTACAATTCATCCGTTTAAAGTGTACGGTTTAGGGCGCCTGGGTGGCTCAGTTGGTTGAGCAACTGCCTTCGGCTCAGGTCATGATCCTTGAGTTCCGGGATCGAGTCCCACATCGGGCTCCCAGCTCCACGGGGAGTCTGCTTCTTCCTCTAACCTTCTCTCCTCTCATGCTCTCTCTCACTTTCTATGTCTCCCAAATAAATAAATAAAATCTTAAAAAATAATAATAATAAAAAAATAAAGTGTATGGTTTAGTGGATTTTAGCTCAATGTTGTGCAACCATCACCACAATTTTAGAAGTTTCATCACCCAGAAGAGAAATGCCACGTCTATTAGCAGCAGTTACCACGAATCTACTTCCCGCCCCTATGATCCGCCTGTTCGGCATATTTCACGTAAACGGGATCATCCAATAGTGACCTCTCCTGGTTCCTTCTGGTTTCACTTAATATAGTCTCAAGATTCATTCATGTTGTAGCATGAATCAGTACTTTTTATATATGACTGAGTAAATTCCATTCTGTAGATAGACCACATTTGATTTCCAATTGTTCCCTGATAGGCATTTGGGTTATTTCCAGCCTTGGGCTGTTGCCAATTACACTAGGGAAGCTGTCTCATTTTAAAATGTTAGCAGTTATTGGGACACTGAGGTGGCTCAGTGGGTTAAAGCCTCTCTGCCTTCGGCTCAAGTCATGATCTCGGGGTCCGGGAATCGAGCCCCACATCGGGCTCTCTGCTCAGCGGGGAGCCTGCTTCCCCCTCCTTCTGCCTGCCCGTCTGCCTACTTGTTATCTCTCTGTCAAATAAATAAAATCCCTAAAAATAAATGGTGTTAGCAGCTATTTATGTAAGGTACTTAGGAGTCATCAAGCTCATAGACACAAAGTAGAATAGTTCATATGGGGCCGGGGTGGGGCAGGAACGGGGCAAGGGAATGCGAAGTTAGTGTTTAATAGGAACAGAGTTTGGGAAGATGAGAAAGTTCTGGAGATGGATGGTGGTGAGGGCCACACAACCGAATATAATTATGCCACCGAACTGTACACTTAAACATGTTTCAAATGGGGCACGGGGGTGACTCGGTCAGTTAAGCGTCCAACTCTTGGTTTTGGCCCCTCCTCCCATTATTATCTATGCCCCTCTTCTCTGCAGCCCTGTGTCAGTCTGTAACTATTCGTGCATATTTGTATCCAGCTCTCCCACCAATCTAAGCTCTTTCTTGGTTAATGTATTTAGGTTGTCAAACAAATGCTTTTTCAAGTAATGAGTGAATGGATTGAATGTAAAAGGTGGGACTGCAGGTACAGAGGCTCAGGTAGGACGGAGGTTATGCAAATCCATACAGGAAAAGCAGGCCTGCCATGGGACCTCGGGTACATGACCTGTGTTCTCTGGGCGTTGACCTTCCTCTTCTCTGAAGTGAGCGGGAGAAGTCGAACCAGCCCCGCCATCACAAGCCTGTGCGTACACCATCGGCAAGGCCTTGCCGTCACTTCCTTGGGTTTGCCTCCAGCCTTCACTCTAAGCAGCGCGTCACCTGTTTTTAGCAGTGTGCAATCATGGTGACCTCTGCTCCAGTCTGCCATTGCCCTTCAGATGTCCTGCCTGCCTGTTCTTTTTTTTTCTTTTTTTGCCCCGCCTGTTAAGATCACCCAGATCTCAGGGCTGCCGCAGCTGGGGGAAGGCCTCACCCCAGAAGGTGACGCCTTCAGGCTCCAAGAACGAACATGCGGTTGGCCTCATCAGCTCCCTGGACACGAAGGCCGCAAGTGCCGGGCTGTCACCAGGCGGCACTTGTGGCTGACCTGGGGAATCCCCTCTGTGCCTGGACTCTACACAGTCCAATGTAGTCCAAGCCACGGTCAGAGCCGCTTCTCTGGGCTGTGGTCACAGTGCCGTCTCCCACCTGCTGGACGAAACTTCCAACCTCATTTATGTCCTGTGTCTTCAGCCCTCCGGCCCCGACAGGGGAGGGGTGCTCGGTCTCTGCCACTTGATGCTTCCTGTTGGAATTTTCATGCCCCAGCAGCTGCACCGCAACCCCAGTCTCTGAAACAAAGCTCTCTTCTTTTGGAACCAATCTGTGAGAACAATGGCCTTTATTTAAAAAATAATTTTTTTTGTAGCACAAGAACGGATCACTGTGACTGCCCCTCCCCACCCCCCGAGACAGGGCTGAGAGGTGATAGGGTCAGAGCCCAGCAAAGTCTTCTTTGTGCTGCTCTAGCCACTGGTCCAGTGTCCTGGCCTTGGGGTTGAGCCTCAGGGTCAGTTCAATGTCACGGTCAGGTTTCAGGGCATAGAAACGGAACATGTTGGCCAGGTCCTGGGCGCCAGTGAAGCCATACTTCTCGTAGTCCTCTGGGGTCACCTGGAAACAGAAGGGAGTCTGTTGGGTCTGTCACCATCTCCAGCACCCTAGCTGTGGGCAAGCCAGTCCCAACCCAAGTTCTTTCCAGTAAGTTCATCTGAAAACCCTTCTATCAAAAAGGTTAAAGTTCAAAAACCACTGTTTTAAGTCAACTTAAATCCTATTCTTTCAAGGGGCACCTGGCAGGTTCTGTCAGAAGAGTGTGTGACAAAAAAAAAAAAGAGTGTGTGACCCTTGATGTTGGGGTCATGAGTTTGAGCCCCGCGTTGGTTGTAGAAATTACTTAAAAAATCATAAATCCTTTTGAGTTCTTTTGAGATCATGAGATAGAAACTTCTTAGTCCTTTCCAAACCAGAATTATGCAAACATCACTTTCTTGCTCAAAAACCAAAGCTGTTCCCCCTTCCTGACCAAACTGAATCTAAACTCCTAAGCTCCTGAAATCCTCCACGGCTGCCTCAGACCTTTCTTTGTTTAGATGTAATGCATGGCCATTTAGAGCATGTTTTCTAGAGCACCTCCTTGCACTAAGGAAGCACTTACATTGATTAATCTGTTCAATCCTAACAACCAGGGAAGGAGATACTATTCATACACCCATTTTATATATGAAGGTACTGAGGCAGAGAGAGTCAGGGACTGTGCCCCCAGGTCACACACTGGTGGGCATTAAGGGCTGGGAGCAGGATATGAGTCTCGGGGGTCTGACCCACCTGAGATACACCCTGCCACAGCCTCCCCATCACTGCTCTGCATGAGTCTAGCGGCTCTGTGGCAAGTTTTTGTCTTTCAATGACTTGGGAGTTCCCCAGATTTTAATAAGTCAGTATCACTACCATAATGGGAAGGCCAAACAAGAAACAAGGCACCCAGGGGTCTAAACAGAAGAACGAAGGTCAGTGGGGAGAGAGGGGGCCCATGGCCAGGTCAAGAGGAGACAGGGGTGGGGCCCATTATCTCTGGTCTCCTAACCCTTCCTTCCCTCAAGTCACTTCAGAGAAGCCCAGCACCTGTGTGTTTACGCCTTGCCTTGGACCCTAGTATTCCCTCTTCCTGGAAACCTTCCTTGCTAGTTGGTCAACTGCCTAAGCCAGAAATTTCTCTGAGCAGCCACACTTGGCTCCCAATGTTCACAATGAATTCATATTCACTCTGCCCAGAATGATGGGGCAGCCCTAGGTACTGCTTCCTACCACCCATAAAGCCCCCACGGGGGGGGGGGGGGGTCAGAATGACCATATGGGGCTGCCAGAGCCCCCTGATGGGAGCTGGGACAGTACCCGTCCTGGGCCTGGGGTCGCGGGAGCCCACCTTGGCGTTGCGCACGGCCTTCCCGGTGTGCTTGGAGAGCAGGGCGGCATATTCTTCCGCTGTGTGCTTACAGGTACTGAGCCCAATGTTCCGGCCGACGTATTCTTCCGGCTTCTTCAGCAGGCTGAGCACCACGGGACCCAGGTCGGTCACAGATATGCCGTCCATGGGCACATCACCCATGGGCAAGGCTGGGAGGGGAGGGGAGAGAAGAGGAGGGGTGTGCTGGCACATGTTCCCGCCGGCCCACCTCCGGGACACGGGCACAGGTCAGTCGCCCCGGTGTCTGTGGATGAGCAGCAGCAGTGGGGTTCAGTCAGGAAATGCGGTACGATCCGAGCTCTGCCACTGTGGCCCCTGTTTACGCCCTGACCCCTGGCCGCTCCATTTACAGAGCAGGGCGAACGCCGGACCTGCCCACCCTTTCGGGGCCCCGACAGGAACGGGCAGGAAATGAAGGGGCTGCTCCCAGCAGGCTGGCCCCAGTGCACTCGGTCATCTCTGGAACTCCTGACGTGGAAAGCCGACTCCATTAGCAGGAATGCCCAGTGCCGAGGCCCTGGCCCAGCACCTGCCACGTGCTGCTACAAGTGCGGAATCCGTGGGTGACTCGACCTGCCAAGGTGGTCTGGTGGCTGGGTCCTGCCGCGCTCCTCATCCATGAGAAGGGCCCTCCGCAGCTGCCCGTCCAGGTCAGCCAGAGACCTTGTGGGCACAGAGCCCAGCTAGAGACGGAACACGAGAGGTATCCCCAACCAGCTCTGCAAACTATAAAGGGTGATGCCAGCATGCCAACACTAGGCCCGGACTGCTCGTTGTCTCTGCTGTTCTCGCACAAGGGGAGGGGTGGCCGGCTGAGGACTCTGGCCAACCACAGGACACAAGCTGCCGAAGGTTCCCTGCAGCCCATTTACAGGCTGAGAAGAAAGTGCTTTCCTGCTCTGTGAAACCTACTACTGGACCCCATCTTCCCAATCCTCTCCTCACTCCCGAAGAAGTAACAGGTGCGCTCGTCTCTGTAACAGACGAAGCATCGCATCACTGCCTCCTGGCAGATTTTCTCATCGCCCCTGCAAAAGTCGCAGGGTTACACCCATTTCACAGAGCAGGAAGCAGAGACCCAGCAAGGTTACATGCTTTGTTCGAAGTCACAGGCCTAACATGAGAACCAGGGCTTGGACCCAGGACCATCTGAGAACAAGCCTGTTTTCTACAATACCTACAACTCCCTTCGGTGAGAGCAGATGCTTGAGGAAGGAGGAAAAGCACTCACTCAGCAAGTAGCTCTTTCCATCGGGGGCTTTCTGGGGCAGGAAGTAGGAGAGGAGGTTCTCAAAATAGCAGGACAGCCGAACACTGGTCATGGGAACTCCGATGTCCCGGAAATATTCCTCCACCTCCCCTTTGCCATCAAAGTGGCCTACTGCTAGTCTCCCGGCCGTCAGCTTCTTGACGTTCTCCAGGCCGCTGTAGATCACGTAGCGAAGGCCCAGGCGCTTGGCCAGATCGGCCAGCAACTTTCCCTGGTGAGCAGGAAAGGAGAAACCACAAAGCTAAGAGGGAGGATGTGTGTTCCCAATCAGAGCCCCGGCTCTCCCACCCATTGCTGCTGTGCCGATGCTAAGAGGTTGATACCACTTCACCCTTCTGATAAGGCTCCCTCTTCTGGAATGATGCTCACATGTGGTACTGTGCCCTCTCGCATGCCACCGTGAGCCTTCTATCTTAGCATTACTTCTCTAGATCACCCGGAAGGTTGTACTTCCCGACATGTTCATGGAGGCCCATGCATGTGCACTGTGACGAGTCGGGGTAGGTCTGCTGCCTGGGGGAGGGCCGCACGGAGCTCTCCCACCTCTGCCTGCTCCACGCAAAGTCATCCTCCTTGCAGCGCCCCAGCAGGCCGCTAGGGAGGTGGCACAGCTTAGGGATGAAGCACACACACTGCTTGGCGGTCACACTGGCTCTGCAATGCACTAGCTGTGAGATCCTGGACCAGGGACCTAACCTTCTGGCAGCGGTTACATGGGGACAGCCATGGCGCCTGCTAGATAAGGATGTGTAGGGGGTTGAATGGCCTCCAGAAAGATACGTGCACATCCCAACCCCCAGAACCTGTGAATGTGACCTTATTGGGGAAAAGAGATTTGCAGATATAATTAAGGAACCTGAGATCATCCCAGGTGGGCCTTCAATCTGAAGACAAGGGTCCCTATAAAAGATCGAAGAGGAGACATGGAGAGGAGGTGGCCACATGAAGGCAGAGGCTGGGGAATGTGGCCACGAGGAAAGTCAGCAGCCACCAGAAGCTGCAAGAGGCAAGGAGGGGAATCGCCCTTAGAGCCTCCTTCTGAAGGCTCCTTGATTTTGGACTTCTGGGCCCCAGACTGGAGAGAGTCAGTTCCTGTTGTTTTAAGCCACTCGGTGTGTAATGACGGCCATGGGACGAGAACACAGGCTGTTGGGATAATGAGCCAAGGTTGCCATCTACCAGAAAAGCTGTCCTCTCCTCTCTGTGGGATGGGGTTCCATGTAAGATGTATTTAGAGACAATGTAAGGCTAAAAACAAGTTTGGAGACCAGTGGCACAGATATAGATACAGATATATTTGAGATAAATCTCCCTTTATCTCAAAAAAAGGCCCTTTTTCTTAACAAAGCCCAGGGCAGGGAAGGTCCATGTCCAGGGAAGGTCCATCCATATCATGGATGATGCAGGGCTGAAAGCTAACGAGCCAGACAGTGAGCCGGGGCCTCTCCTCTGCCACCACATTCCACAGATCCCTGAGTACCTGTGTGTGACGGGCTCTGTGCAAGTGTCCCTGCCTTCAGTGGGACAGAATAATGGCCACGACTCACCTTCTCTGTCTCCTAGCCCTCCCCCTGCCGCCTGGCATCAATAACCAACTAACCAGAGAGAATGTGTGTGGAAAACAGAATAAACGGTAACATACAACACGTCAAAGGGGACATGGGGACCTTCTGGGCCGATAGAGATGTATTCTGATTAGATTGGTAATATGTGACCATATTTATATTCAAATTCTATCCAACAGGACAATCAAAATGTGTGCATCTTATCAGAAAATGGTGGGTCAACAGAGTTGGGTTTTTAGAAGTGTGAAAAGTTGGGACGCCTGGGTGGCGCAGTTGGTTGGGCAACTGCCTTTGGCTCAGGTCATGATCCGGGCATCTTGGGATCGAGTCCCGCATCGGGCTCCTTGCTCCGCAGGGAGCCTGCTCCTCTCTCTCTGCTTCTGCCTGCCTCTCTGCCTGCTTGTATTCTCTCTCTGTTAAATGAATAAATAAAATCTTTAAAAAAAAAAAAAAAAAAAAGAAAGTGTGAAAAGTTAATGGATGACAGGGCAGATTATCAGTTGCCGGGGGTTGGGGGAGGGGGGCACTAATCGGTAAGGGTTTCTTTTCAGGGTGATAAGATGTTCTGGAATTAGGTGGTGGTGTGGCTGCACAACCCTGAGAACATACACTGAATTACACACTTCGAAAGGGCAAACTACGGTGCCTGAATGACGTCTACACAAGTCACTGGAAGAGGAAGCAGCTGCCTCCCACACTCATTAAAGTCCTGGAGGACTGCATGGATGAAGAGGCAGAAGGCCTGCGGTGGACAGTGGTCACAGGGAGAGTCAGCCCCCCTCTAGCAAGCTGGAGCTGCCTCTCAGGGAGCTCCTTGTAAGATGCCCTGCTCAGCTCCCCACATCCTCCCGCCTGCCCTCACCTGCTTGACCTCCTGCTCCTGGCTGCAGTTTTCCCAGTAGTTGGTCACAATGAAGGCAGCATGGGCCCCAGTCAGGGCCAGCTCCATGCTGGCCTCGTCATCCTGGTCTCCCTGTACCACCTCTGCACCCTGCAGCCTCAGCTCCTCTGCCGCCTTCTGCGCAGGGTTCCGCGTCACCACTCGAACCCTGAATGTCCCATCTTCCAGGAGCGTCTGGGCCACTGAGCCTCCCTGAGCACCTGTGAAGAGTCAGAGACGAGACCTGCCTGGGGGTCCTGCTAAGGGGGAGCCCCAACGGGAATGCTCCACGCCAGCCGGACACCCACTTTTCACCTGTGACCCTCACTGAACGCCTTGCGCCATTTAAAAAATAACAGCTATCCTGAGATAAGACTTCGCTCACCTTTTAAAGGGTACATCATTGATATTTATTTTAAAAAGTATTTTGGAAAATCCATCTACCGGTGGGCTGGTTTTACCCAGAGTAAACAAATACTGGGCAGCTGAGACTTCTCCCCCCGTGCACGCATCATAGTTGCCTCGAATTTCACCGGTAAGACTCACTGCTTCAGGTTAAATAAATACATAAAGTGTACAGTGCAGGGTTTTTGTTTTTGTTTTGTTTTGTTTGTACATTCAGAGCATGCGACCATCATCACAGTCAATTTTAGAACATTTTATTCCCCCCACCCCCCAGAAAACCCATGCCCATCAGCACTCACTCCCTGTCACCCTCCCTCTTGGCCCTGGGAACCACTCATCTACTTTCTGTCTCTATCCATCTGTCTGTTCTGGACGTTTCACAAAACGGGTTCATACAGTATATAATCTGCTGTGTCTGGCTTCTTTCACTTAGCATACTGTTTTCAAAGTTCCTCCATGCTTTAGCAGGCATCACACCTTTCATCGAATGTTTAAAAATGTATTATGGGGCAGCTGGCTGCTTGGGAGGTAGAACATGCAACCTCCGAGTCATGAGTTCAAGCCCCATGTTGGGAATAAGAGTTTACTTGTACAAAATAAAGAAGGAAAATGTATTACAATATTTAGCGCATGCTAAATCGACAAAGGGATGTCGATACCCATGTACCCAGGCTTAGCTTAAGAAATACAGTATTACCTCCACCTTCTTCTTCTTTTTTCTAAACGTGTTCCTCTTTTTTTTTTAAGATCTTATTTATTTATTTGACAGAGACAGATCACAAGTAGGCAGAGAGGCAGGCAGAGAGAGAGGGGGAAGCAAGGCTCCCAGCTGGACAGAGAACCCGATGCGGGGCACGATCCCAGGACTCCGAGACCATGACCTGAGCCAAAGGCAAAGGCTTTAACCCACTGACCCACCCAGGCGCCCCTTCTTCTTTTTTTTTTTAGAGACCGAGAGGTGCCAGGCTGGCCCAGTCAAAAGAGCATGCGACTCTTGATCTCGGGGTCATGATTTTGAGCCCCACTTTGAGTATAGAGATTACTTAAAATAAAAAAATAAACCTTTAAAAAAGATTAAAAAAATCTTTTAAAAAACGACTGAGAAAATGACAAAAAGTAAAATCATCAAAAGGAACAAAAAGCATAAATACATGTATAAGAGGCTGCAGCACTATTTGCAGTAGCGGAAATCTGTAGACAGATGATGTGTCCGTGGGTAAGAATCTGGTTAAATAGTCAGGCTCCCTACTCAGCGGGGAGTCTGCTTCTCCCTCTACCCTTCCCACCTGCTTGTGCATTCGCTCAAATAAATAAATAAAATCTAAAAAAAAGAAAAAGAAAGAAAAAAAATCTGGTTAAATAAGTGATCGATCCATGCAAAAGTGATTAAAAACAATGTGGCAGATCTGTACAGATGACTCAGGGACTCTCCTGGAGTGGAAAAGGTAAGTTGCAGAACTATAGCGACCTTCTTAACGTACTGGTGGGAATGTAAAACGGTGCAGCCGCTTTGAAAAACTAATCTGGTGGTTTCTCAAAAGGCTAAACACAGGTTACCATATGATCAAGCAATTCCAGTCTAAGCATGTACCCCCAAATTAAAAACATGTCTACAAGAAAGAAATAAAAAAAGAAAAAAAAAAAAAACATGTCTACAGGAAAGCTTGTACATGAATGTTCAAGGCAGCATTATTCACAATGGCCAAGAGGTGTAAACAAATCAAATGTCCATCAATGGATGATGGGATCAACACAATGTGGTCTACCCATAAAATGGAATATTATTCAGCTATAAAAAGGAGTGGGGTACGGACACATGCTACAAAGTGGGTGAACCCTGGGGCGACTGGGTGGCTCAGTGGGTTAAGCGTCTGACTCTTGATTTCAGTGATTTCAGGGTTGCCTGCTTACGATTCTGTCTCTCCCTCTCCTTCTGGTCCTCCTCGCCACCCCAAAGCCAAACAAATAAAAACCCAAAGTTGATGAACCTCAAAACCATAATGCCAAGTGAAAGAAGCCACACACAAAAGGCCATATTCTGTATGATTTCACTTACAAGACATGTCCAGAATGGGCAAATCTACAGAAAGTAGACTGATGGCGGTCAGGGGCTGGAGAAAGGAGAAATGCTACAGGGTATGAGGTTTCCTCTGGGAGTGACAAAATGTTCTAAAATGGACTGTGGTGATGGCCACAGAGCTCTGTGAATATACTAGACATCAACAATATGCACACTTTAAATGGGTGAATTGTGTGGTCTGTGCTTTATACCTTAAGTTGTTGTAGGTTTTTAAAAACATATACAAGAAAGAAAAAAAAAACCAGACGGGGGAAAATAAAACACTTTACCATTAAAAAAATAATCTTTGTTTCTCTCTAACCTGTCTGGTAGGATAGATACTCTAGAAACTTGATGACAGTGATGGATGGGGTTGCCAGGGCAGAGGCAGGAGGGAGATTTAGTTTTTGGTACTATGTGCACGTGCCACTTACTCGAAAACCTTAAAGTAATTAATTTTTTTTTTTTAGTAATTAATTTTTTTAATGGGACGCCTGGGTGGCTCAGTGGGTTAAATAAAGCCTCTGCCTTCGACGTGGATCATGATCTCAAGGTCCTGGGATCCAGCCCCTCATCAGGCTCTGCTCGGCGGGGAGCCTGCTCCTCCCCACCCCCCTCTCTGCCTACTTGTGATCTCTCTCTGTCAAATAAATAAATAATCTTAAAAAATTAAAAATAAATAAAAAATAAAATAAAATAAAACGTTAAAGGGCGGGGGCGACTGGGTGGCTCAGTCGGTTAAGCGTCTGCCTTCAGCTCAGGTCATGATCCCGGGGTCCTGGGATCGAGCCCCACATGGGGCTGCTCAGCAGTGAGCCTGCTTCTCCCTCTCCCTCTGCTGCTCCCCATGCTTGTGCTCTCTCTCTGTGTCAAATAAATAAAGAAAATCTTAAAAAAAAATTAAAATAAAACGTGAAAGGGAATGTGTGCCCAGGTCCTGCCCCCGCCAGGTCAGGGGTCTGAGATGAAAGGCCCTTCTCCCTCCAGGCCCCATCCACCCACCCTGGGGGCCTCTCCCAGGCTCCGCAGAGCTCGGCTCGCGCTCACCTGTGGCTCCAAACACCACCACCAGTTTCTTGTCCTCCATGCGAGCCGGCGCGGGAAGTGCGGCCCCAGAGGCCTGGGGGCCGTGCGACGCGTGGGGGTCGGCGATGAGGACACGGGTCTCTCCTGGGACGATCCCGCACGCGCACCGCGTGGGCCCAACCCGCGCCGGACACCCAGACCCCGCACTCCCGCCTGGTACCCCCGGCCGCAGCAACCTCCCCTCGCAACCCGAGCGGGAAGTGGTGGAGCGGGAACTAGGCGCCCCAAACCTTGTAGCCGAGTCCACCTCCGGAGGCGTGGGTGGGGAAGGGTAGAACCTGCAAGAAGGCCAACCCCGCCCGCAGCTCCACCCCCGCCCTGGCAAAGCCACCCCTTCCCAGCCGTCCTGCGAGTAGGTACCCCAACCTGTGGTGCTTCGGGACTCCCAGTGTCCGGGTCCTGACTCCGCGCGGAGCTGACCCGCCACCCCCCCTCGGCGGGCACAGATGGTTCCTTCCGGCTCGCGCGGCCAAGGCTTGCGTCCTAGCAGCGCAGCCCTCTGCTTGCTGAAAACCGAATTTGCGGAGCTCCGGGGTTCCCCAAAGTACACGTACGAAGCCGCTTGGGGGGAGGCTGGCGGTTAGGCTTGCGGAAGCAAAAAAACAAAAAAACAGAAACGAAACATGTGGCTTAATCTTGCATCAACATCTGAACTTGCAGATACGGGGTGTCACCGAAAGATAATTAAATAGCATTTGGGACTCTCAACCCCCAAGGCTCTGAGTTCTTGCAAGCCTGACTCACCTTTTTGAGGTTGCTACTAGTTGCACGGTAACTAGGTTGCTACTAGCTGCATTTTTAGCAGAAAAAGTGAGATTTCTTTGTGTTCAACTAAAACGCAAAAATGACTGTCGCTCCTCTCCTGAAAACTTACTACTGGGTAAGAATTTTTTTTTCTTTCATTCACTCATTCATTTCAAAATGTGTATTGATCCATCCAGGCATGTCAGCTTCCTAACAGCAGGCACATCTCTGTATTCACTGCTGAATTTCCAGCATTTAGGAGAGCATTTAGCACGTAGGCACTCACTAAATATTTGCTGATGGACTGGTTGTCTAAACCTCTAGACACTGGGATTCCCAAGAAATCCAACTAAAACTGGTACTGTTTCCCCAAACCTAGTGGTGGAGATAACTTACAGGGTAATGTGTGTTTCATTTATGTAAAATACTGGTCTTTATTATAAAATGCATATATTTAATACATATTATGTTTACTCGAGTTTATATTTATAAATGAAGATTTCATATTCGTGTTCATCTTTCATAAATGTTTTGCAATTTCCTGCACGTCCTGTTATGTTATGCCTCTATGCTGAGACTGTAAAGTTTGCCCAGGTAGGGCTCACCACGTTAGATAGGGCTAATTCTTTTTTTTTTTTTTTTTAAAGATTTTATTTATTTATTTATTAGGAAAGTGAAAGAGTGAGAGAGAGCATGAGAAGGGAGAAGGTCAGAGTGAGAAGCGGACTCCCCATGGAGCTGGGAGTCCGATGTGGGACTCGATCCCGGGACTCCGGGATCATGACCCGAGCCGAAGGCAGTTGCTCAACCAACTGCGCCACCCAGGCGCCCAGATAGGGCTAATTCTTACTTATTCCTTAAGACTCCACATACCGGGGCACCTGGGTGGCTCAGTGGGTTAAAGCCTCTGCCTTCGGCTCAGGTCATGATCTCAGGGTCCAGGGATCGAGCTCCACATCAGGCTCTCTGCTCAGCGGGGAGCCTGCTTCCCCCTCTCTCTCTGCCTGCCTCTCTGTCTACTTGTGATCTCTCTGTCAAATAAATAAATAAAATTTCTAAAAAAAAAAAAAAAAAAGACTCCACATACCTACATCACCTCCTCCCGGAAGCCCTCCTGACCCATAAGCTAGACTAACTACTCCTATTCTATTCCCATCTCTATCCCTCTGGTGAAGTTGTCTACCATAGTAGAAGGGCTTCTTGAGAGCTGGCCTAGCTTATGTCATGTTTGTCTCTGTATCTCTTCCTTCTGGCACCATACCCAGCACTTAATAGGAACTCAATAAATAACCTACTAAATGGAACCCAAGTGCATGTTACTGTGATAAAAGATGAGGTTTTTCTTCAATCACATAAGGATAAAGCACAAAACCTGATGTTCCCAGGTCTCCACTTTAAGGAAATAAGTCCAAACAAGAAGGCATGTAGCAGGACCAGCTGCAAAATTTGGAAGGCCTAGTGCAAAATGAAAATGCAAGGCTCCTTGTACAAAAATTATGAAGAATTTCAAGAAAGCAACAGCAGAGCATTAAACCAAGTGTGGAGGCCTTCTCAGTGCCGGACCCTATGCAAATGCTGGGGTTACAAGCCCGGAAGCCAGCCCTGGTGCCCAGGTTTAATTGAGTAGCATCCCAGGGTTACGGTAGGACACAAGGAACTCCACTGCCTTTCGGCCTTGCTGAAACTACAGCTTGGAAATCCAGTGCAGGCAATGATTGGCAGAGAATGGCATCTCTTCCCCTGGGCTTCTGGTCAGTGGTGCTGGTGCCAGGGGTCTGGCTGGAAGTGGGTAGGTGTTATAGACAGCCTGGGCAAAGGTCTTGTCTCTTGAAGCCCCACCCAGTCCACAACATAGTGGTCCCTGAGGCCTGAGGAGAAAGATTTGGCTACTGACTGGTGTGCTCAGCTGTGACTCTGCACTTCCTGTGGGACTTGATATCTGATGAAGACTTCCTGCAAAGCTCTTGCCAGTTCACGGGAGCCCAGTGACATGTGCCAGTAATGATAATGGGGGGAGGGGGGAGCATCCTTCTCTGAGATCCTCTGATGTGTCAGGTAAGCCCCACATTATCTCGTTTGAATTTTATTTATGTAGTCTCTAAGCCCTCTGCGAGGCTCAAACTCAGGAAATCAAGCTAGGCGCCCCCCCCCCCCCCGAGGTACATTATCTCATCCGAACCCTCAAAGCAACCCGCCTTCAATCACTGCCACTGGATTTAACTCAGTTTTATGTGTATGTGTTTGGGGCAGGGGCAGTACGGTGTGTATTTCCAATTATTACTTTTTAAAAAAATTCATTCTTTTTAAAATTTGGTTTTGACAGCCAAGTAATGTGTAATGCATTTATGCATCTCATAAAAAAATTTAAATGGTACAGATGAAGCACAAGTGACCCTCGACCTCCCTCTGACATTCTAGTGTGTAAACCTTCTTGGCCTTTGCATGCATTTAGATATCTAAACATGGACATGTGGGAAGAACATTTTGTAGTTAAAAAAAATAAAAGGGATCATACTGAATATATTTTCCTCCACATTTTATTGCGGAAATTTGTAGACATTTAGAAAATTTGAGAGAACTATATAATATAGTGAATACTCATACTTACCACCTAGATTCTATAGTTCTTAACATTTTGCTATATTTATACCTATTATCCATCAGCTATCTTATTTTTTATAGGTTTCAACTAAATTGCAGACATCAATGCCTTTCACCCTTAAACACTTCACATACACAATAGAGTTCAGTATTTTTTTTTAAGATTTTATTTATTTGACAGAGAAAGAGAGATCACAAGTAGGCAGAGAGGCAGGCAGAGAGAGAGGGTAGCAGGCTCCCCGCTGAGCGGAGAGCCCCATGTGGGGCTCGATCTTAGGACCCCGAGATCATGACCTCAGCCGAAGGCAGAGGCTTTAGCCCACTGAGCCACCCAGGCGCCCCTAGAGTTCAGTATTTTTTAGGTTAAACTTACACACTGTCAAATATATTTTTGTGTTTTCCTACATCTTGATTTTCCCTTTTGCTTAACATTTTCCCTAAGGTGGTGTCTGCCCTTCCTTTTTTAATGGAAGCACAATTCCGTTTAATAGATGTGTCCCTGTCAACCCTCACCCCATCCTCCTTTAATGGACGTTTACGTTGTTTCAAGATTTTCACCAAAGGACGTATGTATCTCCTTAAGTGTTGCAATGACCTTCCTTGGTTGTGCTTCTTTGGGTTCTTGCACGCGTTTTTCTACGATAGCTATCGAGAAGTGGAATTGAGCAAACAGAAGGTCCGTTCTTAATTCTAAAAGATCTCGCTAAATTGTCCCCTCTTCCCCTCTAACTGCCACGAGCACCGCACGTTCCGCACACCTTTGTCATCATCGGACAGTACCGGTCATTTAATCTGCAGACAACTCCAAGGGTAAGGAAATGACAGGAAACCAGTGCGGCTGAACAGAAAGGGCAGGTGGAGCCCAGCGCTAGAGGAGCCTGGAGAAGCGGTGGCACGGGGCACGGAGAACGCGTAGCCCTGAGGCACCCTCATTAACACTGGCTCTTGTAAACCCGCGCGCTCCCCAGGGGCTCTGGGCCCTGCGGGAGGCGGCGGGTGCTCGCCACAGGGGCGTGTCCTCCGCAGGCCCCGCCCCCGCTGCGTGCGCACGTCGGGCCGCCCTCGCGCCGCCCGCTTGGCTGCGGCGGCCGCGGCACTTCAGGGAGTAGCTGGCTGACGCGCGAACGCGGCGACAGACGGACTGCCGAGCGGACCCCAGGCCGGTGAGTGGGCCGCGCCCTTCGCGGCCCTCCTCTGGGGTCCTCGGCGAGTCCGGGCCGGGACTTTGGGAGCTGGGCCGGGCGGGCGGCGGCACGCTGTGGCCCCGGCGCTGGCCTGAGGGCAGACCCGGAGGGCCGGGGCGGGGGGCGG
>CM052805.1:3281180-3306152 GCA_028533885.1 Nasua narica
TTTTATAAATGAGGATGTTGTAGTTCCCAGAAAGTTCTATACAGCTGGCCATTGCAGACCTAGTAATAGAACTTAGTTCTCCTGATTCTTAGCCTGCTTGTCAGTCATGCACCAGACTGATAAACGATCATTAGATTTCTTCCAGTAATTTGTCCCATTACACAAAGAAATTAGTACTGTCGGGGGCTTTACTTCTACCTGGCTTTGTTACTGAGCTTGAAGCTTTAACGGTTTTGCCTCCAAGTGATCCAAATACAAATCAGTCCTATTCCCAGGAAGGTACTGTGACCCCTTTCATTGTCATCTGTGGACAGTGCCAAGTTGCCCCATCTAATAACAGCCTCTTCTGTTCTCTGGTGTAAATTTAGCTTCCTCAGAAATCTCCGGAAAGGATATTTGATAAAGGTGTGACAGTGTGAAGCATAGTGCCAAAATCTCATCTTGTCTCTGTAAACTGATGAAGGGATAAGAAGAATATTAGATGTCCTTTCTTGAATGATCATAGTGCTGCTTCTGAGATTCAAGCAGGGTTTTTCAACCTTGGTGCTATTGACATTTTGGGCTGGATAACGGTTTGTGGTGGTGGTGGGTGTGTGAGTGCACGCGTGCATGTGTGTGCATACGTGCACTTGTGTTTGTGCTTTCTGTGCATTGCAGAGTGTTAAGCAGCATCTCTGGCCTCTACCCACTAGATACCGGTCAAATGGTCTACCCCCCCAAGTTGTGACAACCAAACATGTCTTCAGACATTGCCAGATAACCCATGGGCATGGGTGTATGCCAAAATGGTCCCCACCTGACAACCATTGGATTGGGGACTGAGTGTCATGAGATAAAAGTGCAAATCAGATTTATCATAGAGTCAAGTGAATTTTTCAGTTACCTAAACCTTTATTTATAGTGATCAGCTATTCCAAAGAAACAAAACAACATGCCCTGTCCTCCGTCCTGACTCTCCATAGCATGAAGGGGACCTTATCTAATACACATTCAAAGTGTTCCTGAAAGAGTTTGAACTTAGGTGATCCATCTTCTTTTAGATCCTTTGCAAAATTTATTTTGCTAGAAATTCCAAGATTTTTCTATTCCTTTCTTGGCATCTAGTATTATCAGAATGAAAATAGAGGTTCTTCACTGTGAGCCTTCAACTCAAAGTGTGTGACCCCAGTACAGATTTGATGTTGCCTATAAGGGTTTTTATGAGACCTTTCTCATAAAAAGGGTATTTCCATTTCTTGTCTAAAAGTATCTGGAGGGTTGCCTGGCTTGCTCAGTTGGTTAAGCGTCTACCTTCAGCTCAGGTCATGATCCCAGGGTCCTGGTCAGTGGGGAGCCTGCCTCTCCCTCTGCCTGCTACTCCCCCTGTTTGTGCACTCACTTGCTCTCTCTCTCTCCCCGACAAAATAAATAAATAAAATCTAAAAAAAAAGGTATATGAGAACACTCATTAAACTTTAAGGGACACTTTCTTCAGTTAACATTATACAACATGTTGTAGTTCTAGAATTTATCTCATTAAATTCTCCTATCTACTTTGCAGAGTTGTTATTACTGTCCTTACAGGTGAAGAAACTGAGATTCTGACAAGTAGCCGGTCCAAGGCCACCCAGCTGGTGTGGGACAGAACCGGGCTTTGTTCTCAGTCGTACCTGACTAGAACCTGGGCCTTTACCCCTTCCCTGCTCTTCCTTTTAGCCTGTGTGGCCAGTGGAGTCTTTCTTGGTTGAGGTCAGTTCAAGTAGCATTTGTTGGGTGCCTGCTACAGGTCATCTCTAAAGGTCATGCAGGGCAGCCGTTGCCGCGCCTCCTCCTGTGTCACGTCAGCATGTCAGCATTGTGTTGTGCAGAAAGGACTTGGATGCATATGCTTGCTATTAGACTGCTCTGTGCCCCTGACCCCTGTACAAGTGGCGGCAGGGTTCTCTGGGAAAGCCGAACTCCTTTGAGAAAGTCCCAACAGCTGCTGTTGCTGGTCCCCTGCTGCCGTAGACAAAGGTTTTGTAGGATGGAGTCAGCTTCTTGGAGTTACCAGTTCTGAGTCTGGGCTTGTTTCCTTGCCCCCACTCCACTTACCCACCCCTTCCTGCGCCCTGCCCCCCTCACTGTCAGTATCTAGACAGTCATTGTGAAAAAGCCTGGGAATAATACCTAACTCTGTAGCCTGTGTAAACATGTTAGGATCCCTTACAGGTCCAAAGTGAGATATAGGAACCACCTTGTTGGATTGACCAATACCTTGGCCTGTGGAGTTCCTAATCTTACGTGCAGTTTATGTTGACATACTTCCCATCCACTGCATGACTGTTCCCAAGTTAGACATATATTTTTAGTAGAAAAGATGGGACCAAATAGATTTTTTTTAAGAGTTATTTATTTATTTGACAGATCACAAGTAGGCAGAGAGACAGGCAGAGAGAGAGGGGGAAGCAGGCTCCCTGCCAAGCAGAGAGCCCAATGCAGGCTTGATTCTAGGACCCTGAGATCATGACCTGAGCTGAAGGCAGAGGCTTTAACCACTGACCTACCGAGGCACCCCCAAATAGATTTTTTTAAGATACATTTATTTATGAGGCGAGGGAGGGGGAGAGGGAGACAGTCTCCAAGCAGACTCCCCGCTGAGGGCAGAGGCCAAAACGGGGCTCCATCCCACGACCCATGAAATCACAGCCTGAGCTGAAACCAAGATTGAATGCTTAACCGACTGAGCCACCCAGGCCCCTCAGGACTGAGGAGATTTTAAACACTCAGCTCATGGAGAACATGATTTTGGATTCTTGAAACCAGATCTTCTATTTCTCTGTAGTTACTATGGTGATAGGTGCTATAGAAATGCGCAGATCCTATTGTGACCTCTCCTTGGTATGAGGATGCCGCCAGCCTCTGGCTTCATTGTCCACCAAGGCCTGGCAGGTCTGGCTGCTTCCCTTCATGCACTGAGTGGTAGAGGTGCCGTCCTCCCCTCTGAGACCAGCTGTCTCCAGCCTAGGCCTGCCCTGCTAGTCAACAAAAGCAGGGCTCGCCAGGGAACAATCTTCTTGGGTTGCGGTGTGATCTGAGCACATAAAGGTGAGTGTTGTGGTGTCGGCAGCACCAGCTTCTGAAGCTGCAGATGGGAGCCTGAGCACGCACTTCTCAGAAATCAGAGGACTGAGCTGACTTTTTATACAAAGAAACACATGGCACTCAGTGGTTTAGAAAATCCCTTCACTGCACACATAAATGCAGGATAGTATAGTCTCATTTTCCATTTTGCTAGTAGTCTGTGTGACATCCTACTAATTGCACATGCATGTTAGCTGGGACATAGGAGGAGTGAGCTTGAATTCAGGAAGGACTCGGGTTTGGTCTCAACTCCACTATTAACTTTCTAAGTGACCTTGGCCATATTACTTAAACCTCTCAATCTTTATTTCTTCCCAGTCAGTGGGACCCTGCTTGAAAGTGATTTAACCTCGTGTGCCTGGGTCTTTTAGACTTCAGTCTGGTGCTCTTCCTCTGTACCATCCTCCCCAGGTGAACTTGAGGACCTTCTGTTCTTGCAGGGATGCTCCTGAGCCTCTGCTTAGTCTCTTTGTAGAGAGGAAAGCACCTGGGAGCCGATAACACTTCATTTTCCAAAATGAAGATTCAGCGGAAGCATCTTAATAAGCCACTCTCCCTCGACCCCCAAATGCTGTTCATAGTCTTCATATCTATGAGAGAAGCTGAAGCCACATGCAACAACTGTTAAACCTGAGCGAACGGGAATAATGACGACTCTGCTTAAGCTACAGGATACGCTTTCAAGATTGTTCCGAACTTGGAATAATTTTCACTCGATGGTACCTAGGGGTGACCCATAGCCATGCCAGTGTTGCCTCTGTTAAAACCAGCCCTTGCAGGATGTCTGGTGCTTATTCTTATAAGATATAAGATATAAATGGTCCTATCCATTTTAGAAATTAGTCAGGGTTTTAGCCCTCAGCCCTGAGACCTGGTCCTCTTATATGAGGTCCGGTGATGCTCAGGGAACAGGAGAGTCTTATATTTATTTCATTCATAGTAGCAATTCTTTTTACTAGGACTTCTCTTTGGCAGCAGCAATAGACTCCTGGCCCCTACTCTAAGCTCTTTTCAGTGCTTCAGGTTTCATTCCCAATGTCTGCTTTGAATGCTTGCTCACTTGTGTTTTAACATGCTAGAGATGAGCACACCCCCATCCCAAGTAAAAGAAAGCATGCCAGAGAAGTCCTGAGCCGTCAGGTTTTGAGGTTACTAAGAGGCTAGTGCCTCTGGACTAGTTAGTGGTTGTTTTGCTTTCGGGTTGCTTATTGTCCAGAAGCACAAATGTGTGCTTAGTAAATATGATGCAAGAGTTTTGTGCCCCTGGAGTCTACTTTTCCAGGATTCCTTGTCTGAAACTTCCTCTTTAGCAAGAGGTTAATTATCATCCGGTCAATGAACTGTGGGATCGAATTCACCCAGTGATTAAAATGAAAGGGATGAGGGTTCTGTGTAAGATTTCCTGAGGGGTGGCAGCCAGAGGAGACTTCAGGCCATTCCTTGTATAAACTCAGAAGCTGTTGACGTAGATGATGTGGTTTCCTCAGTTTTGGGAGGCCTCTCTCTTCAGGTGTCTTGTTGGCTTAGAGCAGATTCAACCCCACCCACTGCTCCCAGCATCTGCAATGAGGATTTTCTAGCTGCAGTAGTCCCATGTCTCTCCTTGGAAAGAACAAGTATTCCCATTTTCTGGTGCTGCCAGAGAGTGAGGGCTGGTTCAGAAACCTTGGGTGTGACCTGCTCAGAGTTATCTGTTGATTGATTCACTGGATTTTGTCTTCTTTCTCAGTGTTTCATAATCACTCCACTACTCATTTTCTCCCTCCCTCCCTCTCTTTCTTTCTTAAGATTTTATTTATTTATTTGACAGAGTGCACAAGCAGGGGGAGCGGCAAATAGGGAGAGGGAGAAGCAGGCTTCCCCCAGGGAGCCCAATGTGAGGCTCAATCCCAGGACCCTGGGATCATGACCGAGCTGAAGGCAGACGCTTAACCGACAGAGCCACCCAGGTGCCCCTGCTCTTTTTTTTTTTTTTTTTAAAGATTTTATTTATTTGTCAGAAAAAAGAGGAGAGGGAGAGAGAGAGAGAGAGAGGCAGAGGGAGAAGCAGGTTCCCAACTGAGCAAGAAGCCCAGTGCGGGACTCGATCCCAGGACCCCGGGATCATGATCAGCGCCAAAGGCAGACGCTTAACTGACTGAGCCACCCCAGCACCCCAGCTGCTCATTTTCTTCAGCAACTTTTCCTCAGTAAGAGATGATCAACATTTGAGGCAACCTTACTTTCATGAAACACTTATATGCACGTTAGCTCATTTAGTCCCCAAAGCACACTTGCAAATGTGGGGCAAAGGGAGTCACCCATTTATGAATGAGGAGACTCAGCCTTCAAGGAGTTAGGACTTACCTACAGCCACGAAGCTACTAAACGTTGGGAGTCCAGATCTCAAACCCCAATCTGTACAACTCTAAAGACTGTGCCCTTGGTGCAAGGCCTGGTTGCCTTTCCATTCCCAAAGGTGAGCTGAGTCTATAGCAATAACCAACAGTTAGCAGGAGCCCAGAAGTCCCCCAGTAAACTGACAGGTCCATGAATGTCACTCCCTTGCCCCCGTCTACATTCCAGCTTCCCTGAGGTCTGGGAGCAGAGCAGGGCCAGTCAAGTGGCTATTTACATAAGGCAGATGGCACTTCTGCCTGTCCATTCACTGAATGGCATGCAAAACTGGCCCTTGGTGTAGGGTTTACCCTTATCAATGCTAGATTGTAAACTGTGCCAAGGAGAACAAATGCTTGGCCACACCACAGCCCAGAACAGGGCTTCTCCCCGCTCTTGAGAGTTTACTGGTGTCCTAAGGTTAGAAAAGCTCACCTGGAGTGTCTTTTAGGGCAGACCAGCTAAAAGTAGTTCTGGGTTCATTCTCCATTCCTTTTGTAGCATTTGTAAAATTTACCATTTATTATGAATAAATATTACCATTTATTACCATTTTCACAGTCATTATCTTATTTGACCCTTCCAATGGTCTTGCGGTATGGAACGCTGGGCAAGTATTCATTCCGACAGGTAAAAAGTAGATTTGGAGGCTCTGAAGAGATGTGCCTTCCTGCCCCCCCGGTTTCTTCCCTCAGTAGTAGCTCTAGGGTTCTTTATTCCCAGACCATATGAGGGTTTATATGTAGGATGTTAGAATTACTCTTTTTATTTGACACGTATATTCAGAAAAGAATTTTTAGGTAAACAATCTATTTATATCTGCGGAGGCCTGATGGGATTATGTGGCATCATTAAGAATGGACTTGGCCTGATTATGGTATTGGTAAACGGAAACAGGTATTCTCTCACTTAAACGTGGAAAGCTTTTAGGGCATGTAGAGAGGGAACAGACCCTATAATCCAAGAAAGAGAGAGTCTGGGATTCTTGTATTCTGTGCTTATCTAAAAACATGGTTTCTGTGAGAGGTAATATATTACTTTTGAACTGTGACCCTCCTGGATGCCACAATATAAATAGATGAGGTAAGATCATAGACAAAGATATATACAGTTGAAAGGTATTTATTGAATGCAAAGAGTAGAAAACACGCACGGGCTGTGGGAAGGAAGCTGCACCAGTGACTAGAGGCAGGCCTTTGCATGAAAGAAACTGGAGTCTTCCTGACTTGCAGTACTGACTAAGAAAAGTAACAGAGCCCAATGGAGTGCCTGCCCTCATAGGCACATGAGTGAGAAGCAGCCTCCCAAGGTGGGGGAGTGCCCGTGGAACTGGGCCTGTTTGGAGGGCTCAGAGCGGGCCAGGGAGGCAGTGCCCAGCTCTGATGTGAAGAGGACAGCTGAGCCAGGGACCGCAGGGGAGACCCTGAGCCTTCTGGAGCCCAGGGAAGGGAGCAGCAGAGAAAAACAACACAGCTAAGTAAATGCGGAAGCCAGCCTAACTGGGCCCTATGGGATGAGAATGACCGTGGCCAGCTTGGAGGCATGGGAAACACAAACAGGTCTTTAGAAAATTCAGACAATAAGAAAATGGGAAGGGAAGAAGGAAGGAAGGGAGATTGGAAGAAAGACAAAACCAGATTACATACTAGTTAGAGGCCTAATACCCAATTGAAAAATTTTCCCCAATTAAAATTATTATTATTTTATTTGGTGTTTATTTTTTTTGGAATCTCTATACCCAAAGTGGAGCTCAAACTCAGGACCCCAAAAATCAAGAGCCATGTGGCTCTTCCGATTGAGCCATCCAGGCGCCCCTGCTATTTTAGAATTTAACCAATATTTTCTTGTCCCATCCCCATTTAGCTAGCTTTCTCAGTAGGCATTCTGTTTGTGCATCTACAACAGTTAGAACTCAAGTTGGAGACTGCCCCGGGTACTGACCTGTAAGTGATTTGAACATGGCATTGGACTCTGAGAAACCGAGTCTGAGGGAGTTCTAATGATCTGTCTTGTAGGAATCTTCTGGTTTAACTGGGGAAACATGATGACAGCACTTGTGAAAGCAGAAGAATAATCACCTCTTATTAATGTGATGCCAGTTCTTTACAGGAGTAAACTCTGAGCTGGGAACAGCTTTCTGGTAAGCAGGCAGGGACTCCTGGTGCCCAGCCACAAGCTGTTCAGTGGGGAGGGGTGGGAGCTATGGCCGACCCAGTACGGGAGTCTGAGTAGCCACTTACTCATTCCCTGTGGCTGTTTCCTCCCCTGAACATTGGGATAACCAACTCAAGCTCATATTGTGGGCATCTGTAGCCGGTCACTGTCAGTTCCAGAGTCAGGTGGGAGAATTGTTCTAATTTCAGGAAGTTGGTTGCCATATGTTTTCTTACCCCTTCTCCGACCTTGCTCTCTAGTGCTGGCCGAGCTCAGCAACTGGCTCCCTTCTTCAGTGGTTTTCCAGGGCAAAGAAGAATAACAATCAAAATGGAAAATAATTATTATAGATTAAGTCTTTATTGTGCCTTTTTGTTTGGTTTATTTGATTTATTTATTTTAGAGAGAGGGAGAGTGCAAGCGCAGGGAAGGGCATAGGGAGAGGGAGAGAAAGAATCTCTGACTCCCCATCGAGTGAGGGTCTGACACAGGGCTTGGTCTCGTGAATCTGAGATCATGACCTGAGCCAAAATCAAGAGTCAGACCCAGGCGCCTCTGTGGCTTTTTGAGCCAAATGGGGACTGAGTGATAATGTAGTCCTGTCTGGCAGCATAGCATTGACTTTCAGAGGTTTGTAGGACGTGAGTGTCCATGGAGGAGGATATAATATCTTTGAATATATCTGTTCTTTCAGGAGCCCTAGTGCCTTGAGCCTGCAATTTACCAGGATCAAAGGCTTTGAAATAAGTGTTCTAGATCTGCTGGGCAGGTCCACAAGAACTTCCTTTGCTGAAAGGCACATTGGTGATGGGCCATTGTTGCTGCTTGTCATATCTGGTGTGGGAGTAAAAACCTGTGTCAGGTGAACAGCTAGTATAGGAGTTACGGAGGCAGATTTTTTAAATAGGGGGTAAAAGTTTTCTGGAATTAGGACACAGAGGGCAGATGGACCTTTCTGAAATTTGTGAGAGTGCAGTAAAGGTCCAGGTGACTTCCTACAGACTAGTTAGTGCAGTGCAGGATCTTACCTTAGCTGGTTTGCTTGGTCCAGTGCCCCTCTCTGTCTCCCTTTCTTCTCTTCCCTTTTCCCCCCTTTTCAAGAGAATTATGCCACTTTAGATAAAAGAAAAAGCCAATTCACTAAAAAGTCAAACAAATAGCAAGTGTTTACCTTTCCAGACTGCCTTCCTGTTACCAGTGTACTTAGATACTGTGTGTGTGTGTGTGTGTTTATTTATTTAAAGATTTATTTTAGAGATTAAGAGAGCACGTGCTTGCGAGTGGAAGGAGGGGGAGAGGGAGAGAGAGAATCTATAAGCAAACACCCTGCTGGGCATAGAGCCCCATGTGGGGTTCAGTCTCACAACCCTGAGATCGTGACCTGGACTGAAATCAAGAATCGGAGGGTGAACTGACTGACCCACCCAGGTGCCACTTTTACTTATATACTTTTTTTTTAAGATTTTATTTATTTATTTGACAGAGCGAGCGAAGGAAAGAGAGCAAGCACAAACAGGGGAACGGCAAGCAGAAGGGAAGCAGGCTTCCCGATGAGCAAGGAGCCTGATGGGAGGCTCCATCCCAGGTTTTCTGGGATCATGACCTGAGCCGAAGGCAGCCGCTTAACCGACTGAGCCACCGAGGTGCCCCTACTTACATACTTTTCCATATACTTTTAGTCAGCATTTTGAGTCCTTTATGTAAACCAAGTGTATATAGATTTTTCCATAGTGGGTGCAGCCTATCGATTTGTTCCATCTGTGCCAAGATTCTTTTGTTTACTGCCCTTCGAGCAGTGCTACCCTGTATTGTTAGGCTTTGTGACTTTTTTTTTCTAACATCATAGTATGGCTACTTACCATTTTGGTACAGAATACTATTAATACTTCTTGAAGTGTATTTCCCAGAGTGGAATCTTTTTTGTTGTTGTTTTCAACAACAAAAGGGGGAGAGAGAAACCTAAGCAGACTCCAGGGTGAGTGAGGCAGCTTCTTGTTGATAATGAGAGTTTAAAGTCTCAAAAGGTTCTACATTTATGATTTGGCCTCTGGTTTTCTAGGGATTCCAGTGGTTGCTGCAAAGAAAAAGGATTCAGTTGTAGAGGCCAGCCAGACCAAGTTTGGACATATAGCTTTTCAGAGAATGAAGTGAATTCTCTTTCTGACGTTGCAAAGTGGTTTCTGTATGCCGCACCACACAGCCACTCCCTTGAACAGGGATCAGGCCAGAGGGATGGACACAGGCTGCCTTCCCTGGGCCTGGCTTGTGTGGGTTGAATGTGCTAATGGAGCCTTCCCCAGAACGTTCTGTGCAGATGGTGCTTTTAGTTCACAGTAAGGACTTAGTATTCTTGCCTCTAAGTGGAGTAGGACAGTATCTATTTTTCTTTCAAAACAAAATTGTTAAATCAGGTTTTGAGTTTAGGAAACTATTGAAGTAGTCAACAGCAGATTTTTGTTGTCTACAGGTGCCACGTTGTTGGCAATATGCACCAGACCACTACTTGCCTGCTTTCTTTCCTTTTTGAATTTTTTTAAAGTCTTTATTAATATAAGTAATCTCCACATCCAGCATGGGGCTCGAACTTACGACCCTGAGATCAAGAGTTGCATGCTCTTCCGACTGAGCCAGTCAGGTGCCCCTCTTTGGGATTTTTTATTCAGCAAGTGTTTGTTGAGAACTTATTTTCTGGGCTCTCAAACTCCACCAGTGAAATAGATAGCTGTGGCCCTCCCTCTGGAGCCAGAGTTGGGCCTTCGAGCTGAGAGGAGAGGATTGTGGGCTCTTGTGCAGGACTGGTGTTGAGGAAGGTGGGAGGAATGTGTACCTGAAGGGAGACTGGCACAAATAAAATGCTAATGAGAAGACATTTGTGGAAGCTAGCTTTCCCGTCCTCCTTTTTTTTTTTTTTTAATATTTATTTTAGAGAGCATGTACAAGAGAGTAGGGGAGCGGCAGAAGGAGAGAGAAACCTAAGCAGACTCCCTGCTGAGCACAGAGCCCGACACAGGGTTCGATTCCAGGACCCTGAGATCATGACCTGAGCCCAAACCAAGAGTTGGACACCTAACCGACTGAGCCACCCAGGCACTCCTCCCCCTTTTGTATTTTTTTAAGAGTTTTATTTATTTATGACAGAAAGAGAACACAAGCAGGGGGAGCAACAGACAGAGGGAGAAGGAGAAGGAGGCTCATACAGGGCTCCATATGGAGCTTGATCCCAGGACCCTGGGATCATGACCTGAACTGAAGGCAGATGCTTAAGGACTGAGCCACTGAGGCACCCCTCCCTTTTGTATTTTTAAGAGAAGCAAAAGGCCCTAATGATCCAGCAAGATTGTGCCCTCCCAGAGCAAGACTTTGCCCTCCCAGAGTGTGCAGTTATTATTAAATGAAACAATTAATGATCAAATTTAATCACATATATAATCATTATTGTGTAGCATGATAATTAGGTTCAGGCAGTTGACCTAACTTACCATAACTAGTGACCTAGACAACCAGATTGTATTTGTTCTTGTCTTTGCCTGCTTTAAGTTTCACATGCAAGCAGCACGGGAGCTGCAGTCTTCAGGTGCCTGGGGTATGTCTTCACTATGACCACATGTATCTCTACCTGTCGAGAGGTTCTGGGACCTTTTACTCTGCCCTCTTCCCTCCACTGGGTGGCCGACAGCTCCCTTCCAGCACCCTCTTCTCTCAGCAGCCTGAGTGCTTGAGTGGCCAGGGATAAATCTTGGCTCTTAGGGTCCCCAAGGACATGGAGCTCAGATGTTCTTTCTTAAAAGTCTGTAAAAGGAGGTCAGCATGGACAAGCTGTGTGGGGCTTATTCTGCTGCCAACAAAGTCTGCCTTGGCCTCTTAGTAAAAGAATGTACGATGCATAGCTGGGCAGCCTTACACTATCTCTGTGGTCTGCATTTTGCACATTTGTTCACACCATTCCTTGATCTAGAGGAAGAGAGGATCCTTCCTCTCTTCCCCAAATGCTGTCTGTAATTGAGGGTCCTGGGTAAAGCCTCCCTTCTCCAGGAAGCCTCTCTGGATACTCTTCTCTCCATGTAATGACCACCTACCTTCGTATTCTGGACTTCACATTAATAAATTGTATGGTTCATCAGCATTACTGGAGATGAGAGTATATCTGATTTGGAATCAAGAGAAGGTCCTGTTTTCTATATATTCTGTTTTTTTTTCCCCTCAGCATATTTAGATATAATCGACAAGTAAATTACAATATATTTAAAGTATACAATGTGATGATCTGTAATTGTAGATTTCCACAATTGAATCCACATCCACCACCTCACATATTCTTTTGTGATAATGCTTGAAAGCTACACTTCTCAGCAAATTTCAATTATGCAATAAATTATTATTAACTCTAGTCACCATGCTGTTCATTAGATCCTGAGGCCTTACTCATCACTGAAAATTTGTACCCTTTACCAACCTCTCCCTATTGTCCCCTCCCTCAGTCCCTGGCAACCACCATTCTATTCTCTGTTTCGATGACTTAAATCTTTTTTTATTTTTAAATTGTATTTATTATTATTATTATTATTTTTAAAGATTTTATTTATTCATTCAACAGAGAGAGAACACAAGCAGGCAGAGAGGCAGGCAGAAGCAGAGAGAGGAGCAGGCTCCCTGCAGAGCAAGGAGCCCGATGCAGGACTCGATCCCAAGACGCAGGGATCATGACCTGAGCCAAAGGCAGTTGCCCAACCAACTGCGCCACCCAGGCATCCCTGTATTTATTATTTTTTAAAGACTTTATTTATTTGACAGAGAGAGCACAGGTAGGCAGAGTGGTAGGCAAAGAAAGAGGGAGAAGCAGGTTCCCCGCTGAGCAGCAAGCCTGATTGGGGCTTGATCCTAGAACCCTGGCATCATGACCTGAGCCGAAGTCAGATGCTTAACCGACTGAGCCACCCAGGCACTCCTTAAATCTTATTTTGGGCTTCACATACAAGTGATAGCGTGCATGTCTTTGTCTGGCTCCTTTCAATTTCTGCTCTCTGTTTTCTAAGCGTTATAGGACAACGTACGTTAAACCTCTATCGAAATACAAATGTAATATCTAATATTTAGTGAATGCACTGTGCTAAAAACCTTATGCCTTCCATGTTCTCCTTTAATCCCTCATATCATTAATACCACTGTATAAATGCTAAATCTAAAGACGTGAAGATTCAGAAAAAGCATGCCGAGCAAACCATGTATTATATTATCTGAAAAGATAAAGAAAATGTAATTACATGCCTAGCAAAAACTCAGGAAATATACCAACATATTAGCAATGAGTCTTTCTGTGGGGTGAGATGGAGGTTGTATTTTATCTTCTTCTTTATACCTTCAAAGGACCATTACTTAAACTTTTTTGTCCCCCTTGACACTTATTTCTGGGTGGAACATGTAGAAGATGCTCAGTAAGTAGATACTGGTTGAGGTAGAAAATGAGGGCCTCTTCTTTCCTTGGCTTGATTGGGTAGCTCTGGTTTTTAAGTTTTTAAGTCCTTTAGTAGCTGATGCAGCTGTGCTGCTGTTCATCTGGAAAGTTCCCCAGGTGGGCTGCTCCTTTGCACTGCCAGAGTAGAGGCCTCCAGGGGTGGGAGGTTAGCTTACCTTGTGGGACTCTATTTCCCTGGCTGGTGAAGGCTCGGCCCTGGCAGCAGCGCTGGGAACTGACTGGCTAGCTTGTTTTATTTCCTTCAGCCCAGCAGAGTCGGGAATAGGCTGGGGATGGTCTGCTTTCGTGGTGACTCCATGTGCCTGATACTGCTTGTCGAGTGGCTCTGCTTAGCTGCTCTGAGCGGCCTGCCTTCCTGTTCCTGTTCAGGGCCCTGCTGTGCGCAGGAGGCCGCCCTGCTGGCGGCAGCTGGGACGGGCCAGCCCAGATGCCCTTGCTGCCCGACTCAGCCGCTGTACCCGCCTGTACCCGCCGCTGCTTTTTTGGTTTTGTTTTAAGCTTTGTCTGTGATGTTATTTGTTATTTTGTGTGTTAGGTCACTTTTAATTTTGTTGTAATTTCAAACATATGGAAGAGTTGTAAGAATGGTACAAAGAACTCTTGTGTACCTTTTATCCAAATTCACCACCAGCATTCGGCCTCATTTGCTTTTACTTGGGATGCCCTCCCCCTCTCTCCCTAATGTGTATATGCACGCACATACGCTTCCTGAGCCACTTTACCGTAACTTGCAGACAGTGTGCCCCTTTACTTTTAAAAACTTCAGGATACAGTTCTGAAAACGAAGATGTTTTGTTACATAATCACAGTACAATTTATAAAAACCAGCAGATTCACTATCAATACAATGCTATTACCTCATCCACTGTCTGTGTTCAAATTTTTTCCATATTCAGATAGTGGTTCCAGAAATGGCAGAGCTTTATTTTCAAACACTCTAAGGCACGTGGGTGACTCCTCCGTTACGTTTGCTCCGGGAGAGCAGCACCAGCAGGTGTTTGGGGAAGTGACTGCTGTGGGTACCACATCACCAGCTCCTTATGTCTCCTCAGGACCAGAAGAGTGAGCGCAGCAGGAATTACACTCAGCAACGATGTCAGCGGAACTGGAGACTTCGGAGGGGGTGGATGAGTCGGAGAAAAAGAGCTCCGGGGCCCCAGAAAAAGAAAACCACACCAGGTGAGTGTGGAGTCCTGGGTGTGTGGAGTCCTCTGGGCTTAGGGCGCTGGGGTCTGGTCAGCGTCGTGCTCCTGCCGCCCCCGGACACCTGACTGGGACTACAGAGGTGAATAGCACACAGCACCCTGTGTTACTGAGCATTCTCCCCCTTTGTTCCCAAGGAAGCAGGTCAGGCGCTGCTAGGAGTGCTGAGGAATGGAATTTGATGGTATTTCTGATCCTTTTTCCTTCTCAAAACCCCAAGTGTTTTGTCATCTGTGCTGAAAAAGGGTCATCAGGCAAAACTGGTACCTTGACCACTGCTTTCCACTCCTTAGAATGTGGGAGCATCTCTAACTCCAGGGGTTTTCCTTACTGGGTGGGGACAGTTCATGGTAAGCCTCAAGTTACCAGAGCCTGTTCTTCATTGTTCTTACCGTCTCACTGTAGCCTTGTCACTGACAAAGTGCTTTTTTATATCTTGAAATAATTGCTAATAATAAATGATTCTTAGCATATAGATGATAGGAGCTAATCTTCTAGAGAAGCCAGCAGAGGGCGGGCCGTGAGGGACTAAGTTTTTGTCACTCTGGTGCACGGATTGTGTGGGCCGTGTGAGCTGCTACCCAGTACCTCCATCTTTCGGGTCATACGTTCTTTGCCTTGTCGTGTACCAGCTGGGGCACTTAGCAGCACAACTCCATCTGTGTCCTTTTAAGTGGTACAGACCAAGGTTGCGGCTCCAGCTGCCTCAGCCGGTCTCATTCTCATCCTACGCCTGGGCCCAGGCACATGTCCTGAAGAGGCTGTGGGTCCAAGGTGGGAGGAAGGCAGCAAGGCTGCTTGGAACATCCACTGTCAGTCCATCACAGCAGCATGGACTCCGTGAGACATGTTCTCATGGGCCAGCTGCTCCCTGGAGAAGCCAGCAAGCACTGTGGTGGGATTGGAGGTGTGTGTCTCATCAGGCACTAGGTGGCCACAGAGGCAAAGCAATATTCATTTGGGTGGTTCATAGAGACACGGACACTGGTGAGGAGTAGGCCACAGTCATCCCTCATGTCACCCAAGTGCCTGGGGCCCATCCCATCTGCCTGCTCTCTGGCAAGACCCTGTATTGATGCCGGAACGGAGTTTCCGAGCAGCTCCTGCCTCCAGCTCGGCAGGGGCACACCCCGAGACTGGGAAGGGCTAGTTCACATGCGTACGTGCACTCGTGCGCACACTTACACACCCACCCCATCTCCACAGGATGGCCGACCTCTCCGAGCTCCTGAAGGAAGGGACCAAGGAAGCCCATGACCGGGCAGAAAACACGCAGTTCGTCAAGGACTTCTTGAAAGGCAACATCAGGAAGGAGCTGTTTAAGGTTGGTGCTCTTGGTTGTGGATAGGGTCAGATTGGGGGCCTTAGTCCCGTGAGCAAGATCCCCTTGGAGCTGCTCGAAGGCAGAAGCTGGTCCTTTCTCTACCCATTCTCCACTCTTTTGACATCAGACTGTGGTTTTCATGAGGCTTAAATACACTAGCATAGTGGTGGTGTGCAGGAAGCAGAAGTGTCCATGTTCCTAACAATTTACCACGTCACTCCTTTAAGCAACAGGAACGTTTCCTGAGTGTGTGAAATAATTTCACTGTATAAAAATGGGCTTCTCGGGAATTGGGGTGATGGGGGCACTCTGGTGGAGCCTTCACTTGTGGCTCCTCAGACTGTGCGCAGTGGGCGCAGGAGAGGGGCTTGCTGGTCAGGGCCCACAGCCCTTTCCCGTGGTCTCCCCGTTGCCCTCAACAGCTGGCCACTACTGCACTTTACTTCACATATTCAGCCCTCGAGGAGGAAATGGAGCGCAACAAGGACCACCCAGCCTTTGCCCCCTTGTATTTCCCCATGGAGCTACACCGGAAGGAGGCACTGACCAAGGACATGGAGTATTTCTTTGGTGAGGACTGGGAGGAGAAGGTGCGGTGCTCTGAGGCCGCCCAAAAGTACGTGGAACGGATCCATTACGTGGGGCAGAATGAGCCGGAGCTGCTGGTGGCCCATGCCTACACCCGCTACATGGGGGACCTCTCAGGGGGCCAGGTGCTGAAGAAGGTGGCCCAACGGGCCCTGAAACTCCCCAGCACGGGAGAAGGGACCCAGTTCTATCTGTTTGAGAACGTGGACAATGCACAACAATTCAAGCAGTTGTACCGGGCCCGGATGAATGCCTTGGACCTGAACCTGAAGACCAAAGAGAGGATTGTGGAGGAGGCCAACAGGGCCTTTGAGTACAACATGCAGGTACTCCTGGGCTCCTGCGGGAGGGGGGCCTCTGACGGTGGGCACCAGCTGCCTCCTGAGCTGCAGCTTCCAGAAAATAGAAGGACCAGATAGGCCACCGAGAGTGAGCCCAGTGCTGGCTCCGCGTTGTCAGACAGACTGTGTGTTTGCTTTAGGGAGGGCGAGGCCCTAGCACAGAGGGTTTTGGGAAAATGAAGCTGTCTCCCTCCCTTTCACCATAGGATTCTGGTCTTGAGTGAATTTCCTTCTTTTTAGTGAGGGTTGCTCTGAAAAGCCCCACTTGATAAGTTCATGGAGAGAACTAAGGAGAAAGAGGAGAATTCCGTTTACGAGTAGCCTTTAGATGGGGCCAGGCCTGGGGAGGCTGATTTCATCCCCGGAGCCCAGGCCATCCCTCAGGACCAGGAGAGTGGCCGTGGCAGGGGAGCAAAGCACCAGCCCCAAGGTAGGCCCATTGGATTAGTGTGACATTAGCAAGCTCCAAGGGCCACTTAGGGTGGGTCAGCCCTGCTGGAGCTTCAGTTGTCACATGTTCCTGTCATTCTTGCTAAAAATACCTAGCCACTGAAAATGGCAAAGTGCCAGTGCTCCTAGGGTGTCTCGGGGCAGTGCTTGTATTCTCTCCTCATTGTTTCTGCCCTGGTAGTTTCAGTTGTGGGCTGTGTTGGCTGGTCAGGGCCCAGGGAGGAGCCACCACAGTCGGCAGCGGTGGGATGCTGGGCAGCACAGGTGTGGTCACACCTCTCCGAGGTGGTGCCTGGAGAAGGGCTGGGTCCCTGTGGCCGTCCTTGCCGCTGACTTGGGGCTGCTCACGTACTGGTTTGCCCTCCTGAGCAAGTCTCACCAGTTCTAGCTCCCTCTGCATGGGGAAGAGAGAGCTTTTTCTCTGCAAGCAGACTGTGCAGTCCAGTGATGGCTGTTCATCCCCTGCTCCTGCAGATATTCGATGAACTGGACCAGGCTGGCTCCTTATTGGCTAGGGAGACCCGGGAAGATGGGCTCCCCGTGCACGATGGGAAAGGAGACGTGCGCAAATGCCCCTACTATGCTGCTAAACCAGACAGAGGTAGGTCTTGCCTGTCCCGAAGTCTTCTGCCAGGGTGGGCTGTGTCCGTGTTCCCCGCTAATGTCATGTCCCGTTGGTGCCGCCACACAGGTGCCCTGGAGGGCAGCAACTGCCCCTTCCGAACAGCCCTAGCTGTGCTGAGTAAGCCCAGCCTGCAGTTCATTCTGGCCGCTGGTGTGGCCCTGGTCGCCGGCCTCCTGGCCTGGTACTACATGTGAAGGACCCGTCATACCATGTTGGCGCCCTCCTCCCGAGTGACCACTGGCCTGCCCCCACCTCCACCGGTGACTAAGCTACCACCTCAGGTGACTTTTTAAATGCTGGTTTTGAGAAAACAAGCAACCAATAAAGGCCAGACGCTAAAGCCTCTGCCTGTAGCGTCCTCTCTGTGGGCTAGCTGCTGAGCTGGCTGTAGGCCCACCATCCCTACAGCCATTAGACCATGGTACCGGGAGCAGCCAGCGCAGCTCAGCGGGCCTGTCTGGGCCTCTGGAACCGGCTTTGCTCCTGGGGCATCCACTCTGCTCACCCTGAGGCCCCTTCCCTTCATTCTTCCTTGTGTCGGCATTTAGGTGGTTACCTTTCCCCTGATGGGAACAAAGCAGCCAGCAAGCCCAGGCTGCTGTAGCTCGGAGGGAGGGAGGGAGGAGTGGCTTGCACCCTGCCTGAGAGGCCTGGGGAGCTCCGTCCGGAACAGGCAGTCCTCATCCCTCTCAACCAGAAACCCTAGGGGTGGGCGGTGGGGGGGCTCTGTTTAGCCGTGGCCTATCTCCTCCCTTGACCTGTGTAAATGCTACAGCATTCAATAAAGTGGACTCTGACAGCTGCCTCCCTCTTTCCAAATGGCGTGAACATTATCCTTCTCAGCCACTCCTGCCCTTCCTGTGCTCCCACCACCCCTGGTCACCTCACAGCCCTCCACCCAGATCAAAGCCGCCGTGTCTCACAAATCGGGTCTTGTGATTCTCTCTCAGAAGTGTTTTGGAGGTTTCCTACTTTATGAAATACGTTGTTTATAAATAAGGATAAAAACTGTATACTTGTATTATAACAATTCATTGTCTAAAATACAAATGTGAACTGAAATATTTTTATTGATAGGCATCAGTTTTATATATTGAGGATCTGCAAAAGTTTTATTCAGAAAAGAGTTAAACGGTGGGGAAAACTTTGTCTTCAACTACTGCCCAAGCCTGCCCATTTTCACAGTTCAGATGAGGGGTAGGGGCGGAGCTGGCTCAGAACCTGGGGGCTGACTGGCTGCCCCCATTAGCCTCCAGAGCAGAAGCCTCAGCCCCAGTGACTCTGTCTTGCTCAAGGGAGCAAGGGCATTTGCCTGCAGGGTGGGGTGACCCTGAGCTCAAGCCAGCGGGCTCCAGCCTGCAGGCGGTGTGGGCAGATGCCGTGGCGTGGAGATGGGTGAAGCCAGAGTCAGAGATAGGAAGATGCCCTTGGAGTGCAGTGAAGCCACTCCTCCCCCAGCCCAGTCACAGCTAGAACCCCACGGCTTGTCCACACCGGGTTTGGTGTGGCTCAATCAGATACTGTCATCCTGGGCAGTCAGTGCAGCACAAGCACGAAGACCCTGAGAACTCAAGCCCCTGCTCTTAGACCACTTCTAGCCCCCACCCTCTTCCCATCAAAGAAGGAAGCCAGGCAAGAGAGCAGAGGCCCCGGGCAGGGGAGTGAAAAGGGCCAATTTAATGAGAAACTACAAACTGAGACCAGCCATGATTCACAGTGACAGGAGGCCATGCAGTGGCAGTGCGAGACCAGGAGAGGGGCGGCAGCAGGATACAGCGGTCCACGAGCAAGTTCACAGACAAACCATTCAGGAAATACAGTGTGGGCTCAGGCCCAGGGCAGGTGTCCACCAGGGCACTTCTGCCACTCGGGGCTGCTCCTTCCTTGTCCCCGGCCCGTCCCAGTTCATTGCCACAGCTGCTCCTGCTGCGTACCTGCTGTTGAAACAAGCACAGTGAGAGCAAGTCGGCCAGGGCCAAGCACCCAGCACTTACTGAGAAGAGGATCCCTGAAGAGTGCACTATGAATCTGAGAGTCTTACAGGGAGGGCCCTTCTCTCTGTCATCTCCAGTCCTAGTTGGGACACACGAGCCACTGGGCAAAGGTCTTGCCAATACACAGCAAAGACATGGTATGGACAAATGGGTTAGGCTCCTGGGCATTCCTTCTGGCCCTAGCAAAGACGGGGTTTTGTGGAGGGGTGGCTAGAAAGGGAGCTGGATGGGGGCCAGAGGCGAGTCCCTTCTTAGTAAGCCGGGGTCTACCATTCACCCCATGACTTGGAGGTATGCTGACCTCTTTACCTTAACCCAGGGACCTCCTGGGCACTTGGACAGGGTGTTAAAGAGTTCCAAGGGCCAGAGTCATCCTTCTAATCATCATGCCCACCTCTAACACCCCAGAAACAGAGCCAGGCCTTAGGACCTTGTCCTGCTTGGGTCTACTCCCTCAGTCTTAGCCCAGGAGGTCAGAAATGACTGTGGCTACAGGTACAGCCCCACTGCAGGCCCCAGGTCTGCTCTGGCTGCTTTTGATCCCAGGGAGAGTTAGGACCAAATCTATACTTTGTACAGAAATGGAGGAATGAGACCCTAGCAGGGAGACCGTGCGAGGAGACCCTTCCCAGCTTCTCTTCCTGATCACAAACACCAAGCAAACCAGCAACACAGGCTCAGTGCTATCCCCCTGCCACTTGCTGACCCTAGGCCTTAAATCCAACAGAATTTTTGCCGAAAGAGTCAGATGCTCAGGGAAGGACTAGCCAAAGAGGATAAGACTTCCAGGGGACTGGTGGAATGGCTTCCATCCCCAAGTGGGAGCAGGGAAGCGAGCCACTGAGCGAGGGGAGCAAAAGCACAAGGGGCCAGACTGACAGCACGGAGTCCAGTCCCGGCTCCGTTAGCACAGGCGCTTGTACGTGTAGATGTAGGCTTTGCAGCTGGGGCATGTGTGCGTCACATCCTTGAAGTCATTGATGAGGCAAGGGATCAAGCAGCAGCCCAGATCACACCTGAATCAGAGACAGGGAAGACGGGGAGGTCGGAAAAGATGGCTCTAAGGGCACGCAGGCCTACTCCACCTCGGCAGCAGGTGGGCCTAGTCCTCACCGCCCCCCCCCCAAGCACCCACACCACCTACCCCATGAAGCAGCAGAAGAAGCCCAGCACGAAGTTCATCAGGCCAATCTCATAGGAGATCTTGGTGGTGATGGCCTGCTGGCAGTGGGGACACACTGTCTGTACAGGGGCGCCCTCGAAGATCTCTCCCTGCAGTACTGTCACTGTGGTGGCAGCCCCTGAAGGAACTAGGACTGTGGCAGTGTGGCCCCCAGGGCCAGGGTAGGGCCCCGGTGGGTAGGGCCCTGGCGGATAGTAGCCCATGGGTGGGTGGGGGCCTGGAGGAGGGTAGAAACCTGGAATGGCACAGAAGACAGAGTAAAGACAGATTACTGGCTTGCCACCTGCCCCATGTGGCCCCCAGCACTCAGGACACAAGGGGAGATCTCCAGGACGGGGCCCTGAGCCAAGGTAACCATCTACATTCTCCCAGCCCTGTGAGGACCGAGACAGAGAAGGTACTTGGCCCACCCAGACATGGCAGAACCGGGAAGAAGGCCTAATATCCCCTTGGTCTCAGCTTGATGTGTTTGCTCCTTGCCTCTGACACGTCGGGGACCTCAACCACAGGAGGGAGAGCCTTGCCACTCACCAGCCCAGCCCTTTTTGTGCACACAGGGCTCTGGGCCCCACCGGCGTCAGATTCTGCACTGAAATACTAGGGACTGGCCCACCTTATCTGGGGCCACCTGTGCAAGAGCCCTGGGCCTTCCTTTGGCCTGAGGAGTCCTGAAGAACTGCTGAGCAGGAGCCCAGGCCTCCCCATGGATTCGGGACTCTGGCAGGGAGAGGCCCCCACAGCACCCACAAGTCAGCACCTGCCACTGTGCCTGAGGGGCCTTCCCAGGAGCTAGCCCTCCTCCCAGCGGGACCCAGGGCTCATGTGGTTTGCCCACAGTACCTGCACAGCAGCGCTTTGCTCCAGGACACCTTCCCCTGTCCTCCCTCCACACCCACAATCAGCACCTTCCAGCCCCCGAGAAAACACTGGGCAGGAAGACCACCTACCTGCAGCAAAGGCTGGATGGCAGCCCAGATAACACGCTGGATGCTGGACTGGGCAGACCCCTGCGCTCCCCTTTCCTACTTACCTGGAGGCATGTAGGTGCCATCTGCATTCACATGTGGGGGGATGAAGCCAGGCTGAGGCATTGGGTGACCCGGTGGCTCATAGGGTGGGGGACCAATGTCTGCAGGGGGCATCGACATGCCTGGAGGGGGCTGCATCACAGCTGGGGAGGTGCGGCCTGGACAGAGAAGGGCAGGGAGAGGGAGCTCAGAGGGCAGTGGCTACAGGGCCAGTGGGAGGGCTGCTCCAGGCACCAGCTTCTGGAGCTGGGATGGGCAAGGGGCAAGGACAGGACCATCAGGAGCGCTGAACCCTACCTGAGGTTGGTGGGGCTCCACTCTTCTCCTCTAGAAGGGGGGCTGTGGGGCCTCCAGGATAAGGAGGGGGTGGCTCGTTGGACATCTTTGCTGCTTCTGGACCTGGAAGGAAAGCGGGATGTGAACTAAGCTCCCAGGCCCTGCGTGCTGGTCAGGTACCGGCCTGTGACAGTCCTCTGAGCTCCAGCAGCTCAGGTGGCCTTTTATGTCTCTACATCAATCTCTGCACTCTGGGTGGAGGACAGGCCTTGTAGACCAGCATGGATGCCTTCAGTAGAGAGGTTTAGAGTCCCCGGGCTCCCTCTAGGCCTTGGAGATGCCCCACCATCACCAAGGATAACCAGGCCCAGAGCCACCACCATCCACCCATCCACCATCATCCGTGCTTCCTGCATCAAAGCCAGAAGGCAAGGGTGCCCCGTGACCACAGAAGCTGGTGAGGCGGGCGCTGCCCCCCCCCCCCCCCCGCCCCGAGCACCATGCTTGTGGGAGAGGATCGGGGAGACTTCTTACCTCAAATCCCAGGTACTCAGAAGGGGAAGGCGGGAGAGGCTCCTTCCACTGCCGGCCTGAGCAGACACACAGGGCTCTAGGGAGCCGTTCTGGGGGAGAACAACAGGCAGAGCCTCAGCACTAGGGCAAGAGCAGCCGCCACACCTCCCACCCCATTCAGCTGGTTCCTGCCAGCACTGCGGCAACCCGCTTGCCCACCAACTCCTCAGCTCCCCTTCCCCTCTCACAGCTGCAGGTCCGTCTGCTGCAGGCAGACACCAGCACCGACAGACCCCAACACCCACTGCAGGAGAAAAGGAGAACCAGCTACGCCTCCCACCCCAGCAGCTCTTAGAGCCAGCTGCGCACACGGGCCCTTGGCCCCTGCTTTTGTGGAGGATGGGGTGGGAAGGAAGATGCAGAGTCAAACACTTCCCTCATCTCTCCCTCCCAAGGCTCACTGAGCACCTGCTGCTGGGCCCTGGGGGAGAAGCAGGAAACCAGGGGGCCTTCCTGCCTTGGGTCAGCATCCTGTCTCCCTTAGAAAGGCACTTCCTTTCACTCTATTTAGCAGAGAAGGTTTGAAATTAGTAGCATTTTGAAGTGAAGCTGTTATTTTTTTAAACTGAAATAGTATGAACTGCAAAGAATTCTGAACAGTGCAAAGAGACACACAGTGACAGCAGTTCTAGTGCAGCTCCATCTGGGAGCCCCGCCAGCGGTTCAGAACCCACTGGGGCAGAAGGAGCCTAGAGTCAGTTAAGTTTATTAAATGCCACAGGTCAGTGGTAGGGCCTGAGAGAACGAAGTCCAAGCAACAAAAGAAAAAAAGAAACTCGATGTCAGTAAAATTAAAAACTTGGCCTTCGGGGCGCCTGGTTGGCTCAGTTTAAGCATGTGCCTTGAGCTCAGGTCATGATCAGGATCTGGAGATCTAGTCCTGCCTTGGGCTCCCTGCTGAGCAAGGAGTGTGCTTCCTCTCCCTCTGCCCCTGCTCTGCTCTCCCTCACTGCTCGCTCGCTCTCAAATAAAATCTTTAAACAACCAACAAAAAAAACTTCGGGCTTCAAAGGGCACCATCAAGAAAGTGGAAAGACAGCTCAGAGAATGGCAGAAAATTTTTACAGATCTATCTGCTAAAAGACTTGAAGTCTTTGGAAGAACTCATTAACAAAAAGACAACCCAATTAAAAAATGGCAAAGGATCTGAATACACATCTCCAAAGATGAAAACAAATGCCCGATAAGCACCTGGAAAGCTCAACACTTAGCCTAAAGAAAATGCAAATCAAAACTACAATGAGGTACCATTTCATATCCACTAGAATGCAGAGAAACTGGAGTCCTCCCAGGGCGTGGCAGCTGTCCCACCGAATGACGCAGACATCCCACCCCCAGGTGGGCACCCAAGAGAACTGAAAGCCACGCAAGAGTTTGTACACGAATGTTCACAGCATCACTATTCATAGTAGCCAAGAAGTGTCAACAAGTGGGGTGTCCAACCACTGGCAAATGGATAAACAAACTGTAGCTGTAGCCTCCAGTGGAAACGTACCCAGCCGTGACAAGGAACGAGCCTGCTACAGCCCGGCTGAGCCTGGAAAGCAGGACGCTCCATGAGGGAGACCAGACACGAAAGGTTACGTGTGGTTGTGACTCCTTACATGAGGCGCCCAGGACACACAGACCCAGAGACACAAAGCATCCTCATGGTTGTCATGGGCTTGGGGGGTGGGGCGGACAGAATGATGAATACGGGGTTTCCTTCTGGGGTGAAGAAAATGTGTCCGAACTGGATGGAGTGATGGCCGCACAGTTCTGTGAATATATTAACAGCCAGTGAGTTGCATACTTTAAATGCAGAAATCGTATGGTAGGTGGATTATTACATGTCAATAAAACTTATTAAAGAACAAAATAAAATTGCCCAATCTCACCACCTTAATGCAGCTAGTCTCCTTGCATGTCCCTGCACATCTGTGTGCAGTAATGTATATTTTTATATACTCGCTGTTGTGACAGTTTTAACATCGTGTCATATATATTTTGTCCAGCTTACAAAACCCCATGACCATCGATTTTAATATTCCCTAAAATGGGCCCATCACTGTTTACGTGACCAACCCTTATTAAAGCATTTAGAGGGGCGCCTGGGTGGCTCAGTGGGTTAAAGCCTCTCCCTTTGGTTCAGGTCATGATCTCAGGGTCCTGGGATTCAGCCCTACATCGGGCTCTATGCTCAGCAGGGAGCCTTCCTTCCCCCCCCCCCCCGCCTCTCTGCCTACTTGTGATCTCTCTCTCTCTCTCTCCAATAAACAAATAAAATCTTAAAAAAAAAAAAA
>CM052805.1:3306252-3393312 GCA_028533885.1 Nasua narica
CCACCGTGAAAGAACATCTTCCCAAGTGCTTGTATCTATTATGATCTCCTGTTCTGAGCTGCTACTTAGGATAATCCTTCAAAGACACGGAAGCCAAGAAAAGATGGGACTTACCCCGGTCACGCGGCATATAAGGTAGAGCTGAGTCTAGGACTCTGCATGACTCTCCCACCCACCTGCCTGCAGTGAATTTCAATAGTGCGTGATCAAGAAGGGAAAGCCAGAGAGTCTCTAAAGCACATGGCACCAGGTCCCCTTCCAGGCAGGACTGGCTGTATGTGCTGGGCCTGGAAGTCCTTGCCAGCCCCCCAGGTGCCCTCCTGATGGCAGAGAAAGAGGCCTGTGCTTCTGCGGAAAACTGTATCCCACGGAGTGTTAGAATATGGGCCAGCACCTGTCACCGACTCCTCCCCTACCAGCATCTGGGATGCTGCTGGCTGGCACTGAAGAAAAGGTGCACTGTGCTCAGTGAGTCACTGGAACATTTTCCGGTGCTAGGACAGAGGAACTAGCCTGGGTCCTCCCGGCCTCTCCATGTCCAGGGACACTCCCCACTCTCCGAGGATGCAACGTGGCCTGCCTTTTCATCAACATCTCATCTAGCTCCATGGTTTCCCAGAGCACAAGATTCTACTTCTAGAATTACCTCATCATAATGATGTACAAGCCAGGCACACAGGGCAAAGCTCTTCTGTGGCATTCACCCAACTCTGAGCCGTCCTCTGTACCTAGAGCAGGCACTGCTGTGCACCACATGGACTCAGCCACTGACCGGACCACCACCTGCTTCCACACCTTCCCTCAGCCAGCACCGCTGTTGCTCCTGTCTCCACACCCATCCTCCAGCTGCCTTCGGGAGCTGTCAACAGGGGCAGAGACTGGGGCAGGACCCTTCAGTATGAAAGAGAGAGGCTGGGGCGCCTGGATGGCTCAGTGGGTTAAGCGCCTGCCTTCAGCTCAGGTCATGATCCCAGAGTCCTGGGATGGAGTCCTGCATTGGGCTCCCTGCTCAGTGGGCAGCCTGCTTCTCCCTCTCCCTCTGCTGCTTTCCCTGCTATGCATGCGAGCTCTCAAATAAAATCTTAAAAATAAAAGAAAAAATCACATGTCCCAAAAGCAAAACGGTTTTCCAATAAAAATGCACACTGCTCAAATAATGCTACAGATGCAACTGTGGGACTCGAACCCGCACCCTGGCAAGTCTGCTGTGACGCTGGCGCTGGAGCATCAGGTATTAGAGGCAACAGGAGGGGCTGCAAGATCCAAGCCCTGAGGTTTGTAGCTCCCCACTTAGGAGAGGGGAGGCCTGCAGTCCTGGGAGCTCGGTGAAGTCAGCGTGCAGCCACAGAAACCCAAAACAGGCCTCTCAGCCTCCCGTTCCGACCTCGTAGAGATGAACTTCGGAGAAACAGAATCGCCTGAAAACCCTAAGTCTACCGCTCCGAACAGGGGCTTCCCTGGGGCCCAGAGGACTTGATGCTGTACATCGCTTTGCACCCTCTGGGACCGCTCAGCAGCCGGCATGCCAGTGAGGTGCTGACCCCAGCAGCACACAGGTGTAAGGGCACAGGGAGGGGATGCCCAGGACCCCAGCACACGGGCTCCACCCCACATGGGAGCAGAGGTGATGAGCAGTGACAGCACATCACACAAGAAGGAAGATTGTTTTGTATTATTTTTTTATTTGCGAGGGAGGGAGAGAGCACCAAGGGAGTACCAGACTCCCCACTGAGCAGGGAGCCTGACTCGGGGCTCGATCCCAGGACCCTGGGATCATGACCTGAGCAGAAGGAAGACGCTTAACCAACTCAGCCACCCAGGCGCCCCAGAAAGGAAGATTCTTAAATGAAGCTGTCCCATCACAGTGGAATGGGGCAGGTGCAGGGGTCAGACGCTCCCCCCATGCAGGCAGCACGGGCCATGTATTCCGGGGGCGGGGCTCTTCCAGGCCTTGCGGGACTGCAGAAGTCCAAGAGGTGAGCACGCACCTTGAGACACGGTAATCCTGACACCTCCGGGGCGCTTGCCACGGGTGCTCAACTGTCCTCCTCAGCCCTGCGGGGCCGCGCTACTAACCTCCCCACTTCAGAGAAGGTGAACCCAGCTCACGTCACACCCAGCGTCACATGGCCTCACCATCAGCGTTTTAGGTGTTTTCAATGATTTCTCTTTGAGCTTTAAATCCCTGTTTACCAGTTTTTCAGCATTGTTGGGGATGCTGAGGAACTTGCCACGTAGTCCTGCATAAAAGTGACGTGCCTCTGCCCCAGTCCCAATGGCTCCTACTTCAGAAGCCACTGGCCCGTGGGAAACAGCTGCTGTCTAAACGCTGGAAGTCCGGGTTGAAACTAAGCAGTATCCGGAAATGTGTGAAGAGCGGAGGTTAGATTACTGGATGGCACCCGGTCACAGGAGCCTCCAGGCTCAAACTGACAGGAGATCCATGTCCCCTTGGCCGCCTCTTCAGGATGAGACTAGCCTGCCAGTAGCAGTCCTGACCCTTGCCAGGGCAGGGGGGCAGCGTGGGCCAGGTGGCTGAGGAGTTAGAAGGCTCAAGACTCTAGAAGAGTGCTATGGCCTCCAGCAGACACGCTGTGCCTCAGCCTCTCCACGCGTTACCACGGGCCTGTTTCCGGGAGATCAGCAGGAAAACCCTTAGAATGGAAAGGGCCACAGCCTGTCACAGGGAACAGTAAGGCCCAGGGGGTCTGGGCGCAGACTTAGGGGCGCCCCAAGGGACGGGGTGGTATGCCCAGGAGAGAGGGTCCTGAGTGATCTCTAGCAAGAGAGGGGCAAGGGCAGGCCTGCATGTGCTCCTTAGCCCCGAGGGACAGAATGGGGCCACTTGAGGCCCAACCCGGCCCCCGCGCCCACAACCAACACAGCCTGTGGTTTTACGAAGAATTATCCAAGTCACCCTAAAATGAGAACGGTCTGCGGACCCACTGCCTGCGATCTCCTCTCTTTCCCAAGGACGGCAGATGCGGGGGCCTCTGGGGGCAGGACACACCTGTACCAGACACAGAGCCAGGCCCTTTTTGCAGAGCCGCCCACAGCTCCCCTCCCCGGCCCGGCAGAATTCTGAGTGCCGCCTGCTGCACCAGCAGCCCCTAGAGCCTGGCACTGCTCGGCCGTCAGCGCAGGTCCACTGCAGAGTGGACACTTCTGCTCTGCCCCCCAGTGCTGGAAGCCTCAGCCCCGTCGCAGAGAATAATGAGGCCTCATACCCACAGAGTAGCCCTTGCCTCTCCTCTGATGAGCTGGTGGGACCAGGGGAGTTTCCCCAGGTGTAAGGAAGGAAATGACAAAACGAGGTGCCTGTTATGGGTTTTAGGGTTTGGGGCCAGGAAACAAGGGAAACTACCTTATTGCCCCACCCCTCCTCCCAGCCCAGCCCAGCCAGCCCAGGCCCTGTCTGCCTCCAACACAATACTCTAGGCAGCTACTGAGGACGACAGCTCTGAGGACAGGACACACGGTTTTCCACCGTGGAGTCAGGAAGGCAAGAACCCACACCCTCCCATTCACAGAGGGGCAAGGATTTGCCCCATGTCAGTGGTCAGTTAATGGGAAAACAGGGCACACATGGAGAGTGTGGCACTCTGGAGCTTCGGCCCTGGGCTTGAAGCCAGCGGCCTTGACTGAATCATGGACCCTCCCTGAGCCTCAGTCTTCCTGGGACCTGGGACTCGAACCCCTGCCTCCTGGCTGCATGCAGAGCAGTGACAGTGACACATACCCAGCACCTGGCAGACTCTCTGGGCAGGGAGCAGAGCACTTTGGGGTCAAACACAGGTCTACTGGGGGGATAACAAGGCTCTGGAATTAGTGTGACGCCAGCACAACTCTTCCAACACACTAAAGCCACTGAACTGTGCAGTTGAAAAGGGTGGATTGTATGGCGTGTGAATTACAATCGCACCCCCCCAAGCAAAACCCACCCAGGCGTGGGTAGTTCTGTGTGTGTGCACCGTTATAAATGAGAGAAGGGGAAGAAACACCCCAGACCAAGATCATCATCTCTGGGGTTTAAGTTTGGCAGCCACCAGTCAAGGGAAGTGAGGCTTTCTGTCATTACACAGACTTACCCACATTTTAAACAGAAAGGTATCTGTGTATTATTTGCATAACTAAAATTTTGAAAAAAATTTCAGGACAAGGCTGTGATTGGCAGCTTCGGTCCCTGGTGACAGAGAGGGGGTGGGGCGGGGGGGGGAATGTTCCTCCACCTCCTAGTGCACCGAGCTCAGTGGCTCTCCTCTGGGTTCCCCCCACGTCCCAGAGAAGAGTTAAAAGCAAAGACTTCGGGGCCCTGGGAAAGGCCTCTGGTGTTCTGCTCAGCTCCCAACTATTCATCATTCATTGCAGAGAGCTGCTGTTGATCTAAAGCCGGGCCAAGTGGCAGCAGCCTATGGCGGCCCAGGCGGGCTGCCCATGGGACCTAGGAGGGGCTGGGCCCAGGCCAGCAGGAGACACTCCTCCCCAGCTGCAGCCACAGCTGCAAACCCAGTTCTGCAGTGTGAATGGTCCTGGACCCCACCAAGGGATATCCACCCTGCCCCCACGGTCTCTGCTGCACCACACAGGACCTGCCAGGGACACCCACTGACACTCCCTTCTGGAGGAAGGCCCAGACGGGGAGGGCCGGTCTGCTGCTAAGCCCCATCTGTCCACGAGTGGGCGCTCCTAGAGGACCAAGGACGGGTGCCGGGGAATGAAGCAGAGGTGAAGGCACAGGATAGTGAAGGCAGTGCCTGGAAGGAGGGCTTTCTGACACAAATCTCCCCGGGATCTGCTAGAGCAGCAGCTCCCCAATGTTTTGGGTCTCGGGATTCCTTTACACTTGATTTCTAAGGACTCTAAAAAGCTTTTGTTTTGTGGCTTATCTCAATGCCTAACCATGCTAGAAATAAAAAAAACTCATTACATGTCAGCATAAATAGTTAAAATAACTACCTTCCAAAACAACTGTAATAATGAGACAGGTGGCATTGTTTTCCATTTCTGCAACCCTTTTTCATCGGGTCTGCTGGATTCTCCTGTCTGCTCCTCCACCCAGTCTGTCGGGCCACATTGTTTCGGTTCAAGTACGTGAAGAAAACCCAGCTTCCCAAAGATAAGCAGCTGGAAATGGGAGGGGCGTTTGAAGAGTCTCTTCAGCTATGGACATTCTTCCATACCACACCCAAACCTGACCAGGGTAGTGTCTCAAAGGTTAGCTGCAAGAGGGAATCTGAATGCTTAACGAATCCTTTCTCTTGTTATGTTATACCTACTCGGCCTACCTTGCATTTGGAATGGCTTTTACCCACGCATGGTTTGCAACAGCACACACGGGTCATCTGGAAAACATCAGTTCCCAACATGAGCCCTGATTATGAAGACAGAACAGTGCAGATGTGTCTTACTATAGAATATTCCTCCCACTCAAATCACAGGCTAGCATCACCACCAATCTCATTGGCAAAGTCTTTAACTACTGGGAAGCTGTCAAGCTCGCAGTGGCAGATACAAGTTTCCAAAATTCTAACTAACTTTCCCTTGAAAGTTCAAATTTTATCAACGGCCACAAGGAGATTAACAAATTTATCACTGGTGACATTTACAGAAACAAAGGCCAGCTGTTTCCCTTGAAGTAGTGGGCTCACTGTTCATTTTCAAGAGAATGTCCACTAAATCCCCAAGTATGAATAACCACAGTTTGTGTGTCAGTTGTTTAAGTAAATCTGGAGCTCCATGAGAAAGCTAGTTCAGTGCACAATTCAAACAACCGTGCATGTGCTTTCCCTGAGGCATCTGTCATACTCCTGTGTGTGTGAGGTAGTCTCATGTTTCATCACACAGAATAATAGAGATGTGCACTTGAGGGTCAAGATGATTTAATACAGTAAGTCATTTTTACTGCTTTTTCTTAAATAAAACCTGTGGGTGTGGTGAGCATCATCACAATGATGACGAGCCCAGCCTGGTGCCTCTGCCTTGAGTCAGACAGCTGTTCACTCCTCACTGCTTCTGCACCACAGATGTGGTGAGAACCAACAGGGTGAGAACAGCCCTGTAACAGCATCTTAGCACTGCCCTAAAGAGTCCTGCTCTTCAGCCCCCTGGTAGCGCCCAGGACAAGGGACCTGTCACCTTTCGAGTACCACGGTGCTAGAGGAAGCCCCATTGCCACGGAGACCCAGAGCGGCCCGGCCCAGTGAGCTCCTGAGCTTGCTGCCGCCGCACCCCAGCCTGAGAGGAGCCATTGGCCCAGCTCAAACCCAGCTCCCCACTTTGTAGCTACGTGACCTCGCTGAGCCTCAAATTCCCTCATCTGTAACCAGAGATAATCATGCCTGCCTCCAGGGGTGGGAGCAAGGTTTAAAATAAACAGCGTGTGCAAAATACCCAGAGCAGCAGCTCCGGACCCAGCACATGAGAACACGGAGCAGACGGCACCTGCTGACATCACCGTTTTTGTGAACAACTTCCAGCAGGCATCAAGGCCTCCGAAAGGCAGCTTCTGCACCCCCTGCCCCAAGTGTGGAGATCCCGGTGTGTGCTCCTCACAGGATCTGGGGGGTTCTGGCCAATGAGTCATAAGCAGAGTGCTGTAAGGACGGATAGGAAGGGTCTCCCTGGCCAGACGGACCCTCCATCCTCCTGCCCTCCTGTCTGCTGCCTGGAATACGGCTGTGACAGTTCCTGCAGCCATGCTTGACCATGAGGTAACCTTGGGCATGGAAGCCATACTGAGGACAGAAGAAGGTGCCCAGGTCCTGGAAGATCACGAAGACACCGTGCCAGGAGTGAAGCAACCACTTCCCATATCTTCTACATGAGAAAGAAACAAACTTGTTTTAGTTGGTAACTGGGGTTCCTAGTAGTAAATACAACCAGACCTAATTCCAGTAATCAAAGAAAAATGGAAAAGCTAGTTTTCCAGCAATTCTCAAACACACTATAGCCAGAAATTACTTGTGATTGGTAAATTCCCAGATTATTAACGAAGAAGGAATGCAAATATCATTAGAAATATGCAGTGCTAGTTAGGCTGCACTGTCAACAAGTGGTCTGTATCTGAAAGGCTCCCAGTCCAGACTTCCCACTGACTTGGCTTTCTCTAGCTCACGCTGCTGCCTCCACAGGGGTTTGCCGGGCAGGCCCTGGGGCTGCCAAGTTCTAGCCCTGGAGGGCCTGGGAAATCCTGCCTGCGGCCCAGTTTCCATTGTTCTTACTGATGGAGGCAGGACGGGAGAGGTGATTCCCCCCTCAGAGAGCATCACTGGTGGCTTTGAACCATTTATTTTTCCACATGAACACAGGCTCATCTGATGCCATGGGAATTCTAAATACTACAAAACAAGCTAAAGTTAAGACACAGAAAGGACCAGAAAGCAGATCCGGTTTTCCCATCTGCCTCTCATCCCACCCGGCCGTACGCTCCCTGATCGGTATCATGGCTCCAAGAAGCTAGACACCAGCCCACGCCCGTGGCCCCGAGAGGAGGCCTAAGCCCGGTCACAGCGCCAGCCGACAGGGCAGAATCACCTCACCTGCGGGTGCCCAGGCGCTCATCCCATGCCAGCCATCTGGCTCCCCAGCTTTCCAGAGGCGAGATGAGGCCTAAGTGGGGTCGTATGTGAAGAGCACACAGCGCACCGCTGGCCACACAATGTTCAGTAAACACAAATTCTTGCTTGTATCACTGGTATTTACGGAATCACAAGCAGAACACGAGAAACGAACTACACAACTTAAAGACAGAGAAAAAAATACATGGGCTGCTCTTAGAAGCAAAATCCAAAGGCAGACAGGACTCAAGGAATGGCTCTAAATTAAAAAGCAGTGAGATTTCTAGGAACTCTGATGATGACAACAGTCCTAACTCCACGCTTTACATCATGCTGAATTCTTGTCAAAGTCCTGGCAAAACACCGTGACAACAGCAACGGACCCCAGCAGGGCGGGTCAGCGCGGGTCCTCCGGGGGACAGTGCCGCGCTCCGCACATTCTGTGTGGTTCAGACATCTGTCCTGGAGCGAAGTGAGCATGTGAGCAAGGACTCACAGGCAGACGTCTGTACGTACCAATGTCTTGTGTTGCACCAAAGGGACTGGCTACCCCCCTGGTTTACCTACATAATGTAATTGTATTCACCCCCAAAATGATACAGACCCATGTTTGTAGGTCGAACGATGGTCTTGACACTGCCCCATAAAACCAGTACGTGGACAGATTCTACTTTAACAGCACATATTTACATATCTATTACACACCAAATGTTAATTATTTCACATTTTTATTAATATTTTAGTATTAAGATTTTGGATCATTTGTTTATATACAAATACACATACAGAAGCTGTTATGTGTAGTTTCTGGTTTTTCTAAGATGGGCAGCTCCTTTGGTCCTTTCCCCAAAAAGGCTCATTATAATTGTGTTACATTTATGTGTATTCCTCCTCAGTCCACAAAGGTGCCTCTAACTATAACCTCTGGGAAAAGCAATAGCCCAAGAAGCAAACCTGGGGACTGGCGATGTGCCAGTTTTCTCTCCTAAAGTGGTGTTACGGTCTTTCTGTTGGTCTCATGGGAGTCTGGGGGCACGAGTCCGTTCTCTAAACCAGGTCACCTCACCGTACTCCCATTCTCTAGACCCATAACACTGAGAGTCTAGATCTGTAAAGCTGGAACATAAAGACCATCCAAGGTAGTTCTGGCCTCGGAGACCCTGCCTGGACAGCAGCATGAGGTCACGTGGCAGAGGAGGGCAGGTGAGTAAAGCCCAGCAGGCACACAGGAAACAGACAGACCAGGCAACAGAGCTGCACCCGGGCCGGGGGCGCCGGCTGGGGCAGCTGCTGGGAGTGCGGCCCAGGCCTCCACGCTGTGGTCCAGCACCTCCTCCGACTTCCTTCAGAGGAGGCTCCCAGGCAGGAGGGCCTCTGGAGCTGGACACGGGAGGAGGGACAAGTCCAGACAGGAGGGCAATGAGTAGCTGCAGCCAGTAGTAAAGAAACCAGTCACCTGCACCTGTCAGGCAGGAAGGACTTGGGAACTAAAAGGCCAACTAATTTTAGAAGCAGGATGAGTCCAAAAAACCATCCCTCCAGCAATCGAAACGAAGCCCAAAAAGAAGAAAAAACCCTTACCTCTGCCTCCCCTGAGCTGACACAAAGCAGTCTTTGACTCGATTCCATTTTAATCAGTTATCTGAGATCAAGACATACCATTCTGACCCAGGGGAAAGCACGAGGCCCTACATGCAACCAAGACACTTGGCCACTGCGGTCACAGCCACCCAGCTGGAAGAACGTACTTCGGACACAAACCCTGCAGGGTCGGTGCCGGTCCCGGAGGGGAGCTTAGCCGGCGGCCGGGCAGGTGCAGGTCTGCCCGCTAGACAGTGAGGAAGTGTCTGCCCATCATTTACAGTCTTCATGTTATAAAGCGTTCCCTCCAGTAGTTTGAACCAACGAGCTGGATGGAGAACAGGACTTGTAGCAGCCTCACCGGTGCCAGTGCTACAGGTTTCTAGAGGTCACCCAGATGGCATCAGTCAAAAGAAAAAAGCCAAAAACCAGTAGACATGTCGCAGATTAGTCACCGTTCCTGGAGCCCACTGCAGCAGCCGGATGTTGCCGTAGACAACACAGTAAGAAGCTATGTTGCAGGACCAGTGGAAAAAACCTGAGGCAAGAGAACGTTCCGGGGCCATGCTCTCCTGTGGAAGTGTCCCGGTGGCCAGGGGCACTCGGGACAAACTGCGCTGCCGAGCACGTGGGGCCAGCATCTGTGACCACAACATGACGTCCACATTGGAGAAAGAGAAGAGGGGGGACATAAGTGCTCTGGGACATGTGAGTGGGGAACAAATCCGAGCAACAGTTTACATTACATTACACAAAACAGTATATGGAAGTTTAAATTCCTGTCACTCTAAATGGACATGTGACCCAGAGAGTCTACTCATGCCAGTTGGGACCGAAGAACTATTTTGGATCCTCTCCTTGGGAAAACAGGAGCTCATGGCATATCTGGTTTGCCTTACTTATGGCCACGTGCTATTTCTCTATGATTCATATATCTCGAGACCACCTTCCAGGCAGAAATGTCAGTAGAGATCACCAAGTCCAAGGTCTCAGCAGACATGGATGACTCTTCAAACATTTACTAACCGCCCCACCCCAGCAGAAGTAGGGTGCCATGCGGGAGACGGCGTGGGCAAGACCACCCCCCAGCTGCTCTCCAATGGGAGCCAGGCCCGGTGGCTTGGAGAGGAACCCCGACTCATGCCCCATACGCATTAGATGCACCGGGCTCAGCCCTGTCTCTTTTCTCACACAGTCTCCAAACTACATTCAAGCAGGATCTCACACTCCCAACAAAGGACTCTGCACACTGGAATTCCACCGTGTGAGTTTACAAGGATTCCCCTGTGGCCCGAACAAAAACAGAGAAACAACTGAAGTGAGCCGACCAGGCCCCCTCCTTTCCCCTCGCTGAGGGCAGGGCTTGGGAGAGGGACGGGCCTCAGGGGCACGCATGCCGTCCACCAGGGGCCCAGTTCCCGCACACCTCTGAGCTCACAGGCAACTCAAGGACTTTGCGGGGCAGCTGGACCATGAGGTGTCGTCTCTAGCAGCTGACTTTAGACCCTAGCCACGGAATGGTCACTTGGGAATTCAATTCTCTTCAGCTGTGCTGCAGGGAGCGTGGAAGCCCGTGGACACTCGGCTCCCCACCCCTTCCTATGGCAGGACAGCTGAAATGCAGGCACACAACACAACGTCATTCAGACATAAACACCCGGCACACGCTCTGAGCCAGGCACTACCTAGGCCCTGAAGCTGGGGAAAAACCTGTCTCCACGGAGCTTACATTTGCAGGGGGCTGGGGTCTAGAACACAGAAACAGGTCAAGTTTGTCAGACAGTCATGCATGCCACAGAGAACGATGAGCAGGGGAGACAGTGCTGCAGGGAAGCGATTTTCAACAGGGAGGGATTCTCAGAGCAGGGAGCATTCAGGCCAAGATGGAACAGGCCACGTGCACAGCTGTGGGAAGAAGGTCCAGGCAGAGACAGTCAAGTGCGGACGCCTGGAGTGTCCTGGGAGCTGGGGGCTGGGTGGCGTGGGTGCCAGGAGAGTGGGAGGAGCTAAGGGAAGAGGGACTGGCCCTCGAGGGGAAGGAAGCCAGGTCCTCAGGCCGCTAACATCCGCTTGACTCCGAGTGAGATGCAGGGCCCGGGAAATCAGGCTGTCCAGTTGTCCCTCGGCTCCCCACTTCCTGCACTATGCCTGGTGTACTAATGTGGGCCCCCAAAGTCCTCATCCCATAGAGGTGGGGGACCGTCAGTTCTCAGCCCCCTCCTGCTGGAGGCCCACTCCAGCAGGCACGGGTTCTTCATGGCCAGTCTGACCGGGGCCACAGAGAACCGGGTCATGGCGTGGGCCATACACTCTCCGGATCAAGCACGTAAACGCACACAGAAATACATGTAACCTGAGCCTGACTACACAGGCACAGAGACTGAGGCCTGAGCCTCAGGCAGTACAGAATGCCCCAGAGTCCAGGAGCTGACGAGCGGTCACAGGGTGACTCCTCACCTGGAGCAGGACGGAATTCTTCCAGGCCCAGGAAAAGCCACTTTTATTCAGCAGAGCCATCACTATCCAAATGTGTTCATTCTTTCAAGTGACTACCTTTTTGAAAAGCCTTCAGATTCTTGACTCCTTAATTCAGCCAACATTTCCTGGGCCCCTCTGTGGAGGTCACTCACTTTGTGGCCCTGGGCCTCACGGAGCTGTAGATCCAGCTAGGAAGTCAGCTCACACATAGGAAGAATTTACAAAAGTTACTCAGCAAAACCCAGACAACATCCTGTGACAGCAGGTGTTTCCAGGGAGAGGAGGGTGTCTGTGGAGGGCACTGGGGAGGTCCTGCTGGAAGGAGGGCAGGGATTCCCGGTCCAGGAGAACAGTTACTGTGAGCAGAGGGGAAACAACACTGCGGTCAAGGGGCCAGCCTCCCAGGCCAGACCGGCAGCTCCCGGAGGGCGGGGATGGGTTTGGGGCCAGTGTCTCCACAGCCCCAAGCAGCACATCAAACACTGGCTGTCTGGGTGGGTAAGTAATGCAGCCTGGCTGGTACTCTGGGGGGAGCTCTTCCCCATCCCACAGGCCCTGTGCCGTCAGCAGTACCCCATTCATGAAGATGGATATGAGAGGTGTTCCAGACTTTCCTCTGGCCCTTAAACCTTGACCTGGCAGCAAGTCCTGCCAATGCCATGGTTTAAAAAGGTCTCATCTATTGCTCAAGGTTTAAGGGCCACAGTCTAGACAGGGCCTCATGTTCCACATTTCTCTACTGTACTCTACTGCAGCCGCCCAGACTATAATCCGCCCTTCTCCAAACAAACCAAACCCCACCCCTTCCAAAGGACCTTCCACAGACCCTTCCTCTACCTCCACACCTTCCCCCTGCCCTCCAACCCCTGCCTTCCCAGCAAACCTAAGCCTTCCCCGTGACTCCCTCCACACTTACCTCCCACCCAGAGAACACTGGGAGGGGGGCTCCCACTCGTGGCCCTGCAGGCCCTGCTCGAGTCTGTGAGGGTTGGGGTTAGCCTAACTAGGTTTCCCATGCTGTTTCCTGCCCAAATGCCCCCCATCCACAGCCACCTGGGGAGAACACAGCCTTAGCAGAGATGGAGTTCCTGGCTTCCTGATGGAAGTGCCTGGTTTATGGCCAAAAATCCAGACAGAAGATCCCCTTTTAGAGTCACAGTCAACTCCGTGGAGCACTTTCCACGGTGGGGCTGGGAGAGCCCACATTCCCCTCAGCCTCACTCCCTTCAGTGCTGCTGTGCCCGGATCCGGCCATCTTCAGTAAATCACTTACTACCTCTGGCTGTTTCCACAGCCGAGAGACATGCCTGTGTGGCCCCCCGGCTGTGTAAGGACGCACGAGGATGGAGCACAGGTGAGGGCGCTGCCAGGTGGGCCCGGAGTACTTCCGAAGAGGAGCCCCTGCAAACACAAATGCCTTCCTGCTGCTTCCCCAGCTTGTGAGACTGTTGCTCTTAATGCTGCTGAGAACCTCGACACATTTCACTTCCTCCCGAGTAATAAGGCTTAGAGCTCTCAAACCCCAGCCCTGGACAGCCCTCCAGCCTTCTCTACCTCCTGTGGCCTTCCTCTGCTTCTCCTTCAAGGGAAAACACAGACACGGGAATAGATCTGAATTCAGACGGAACAGACAGGGAGGGAACACATTACACATCCAGCACATCCAGTTTTGACTGGCCCTTGTGGTAAGAATCAATGGTGCGGGGTCGCCCAGTGGCCAGACCACAAAGGAGCTCACAGCAGCCATAGATGAGAAGCTCCAAAAAGATGATGAGAAAACTTTCATTTTCTGGAAAGCCGAGCCAACATTACCAAACGCATGCCAACTGCTTTTATGGAAACACTCAGGATGTCACTGGACTTCCTTACCCTGCGTTGCGTGGTTTTGTGCTGGTTTTACTTTGTGTAAAGTTAGGGGACCCTGATCTTCCTGCACGAGGGATAAAGGTCTTCTCACCTGGGTGTCGCTTTTCACCTGCCACAGATGTAGGCAGTGAGGCTCTGGGAGGGCAAACGCCTTGTCACACAGCTTGGAAGCGACTGAAGTGCCTCCAACATGGTCGGCCGAGTCTCAACAGTACTGGTCCCAGGACCTCACCTTTATCACCAGAACCTGGTAACTCACGAAGCAGGAGAGGGGCTTGGTCCGAAGGCTCCACAGGGACCAAACCTGCATCTCCCTGGGTGGGCTGCCTTCGCAGGGGGGAGAGGCTTTGCCACAGACCCAGGCCAAGTGCCGCTCCCTCTCCTCTGCAGCACCGAATAGGAGTGTGGCCTCTCCCACCTCCTGGAGAGACATGCCTGGGAGAGCCCTGACTGCAGAGACGAGGAGCCGGAAGCCCTCTGTGGGGTTCTAGAAACTGGCACACATCCATTCCATACACACCATTTCCAGGTCCCTCTGTGGAGGTCTAACAAACCTCACGCCACCACTTTGAGCCTGGCTCTCCTTCCCACTAAGGGCAGATGTTATCTGCAGAGCTCCCCCTGCATCCTGCCTTCTCACCAGCATGACAACTTTTCTTCACGTAACGACAGAGACGTCAATAGAAGGTGACATGACTCTAACTACCACATTTCCGTGTCCTCCATGAACAAACAGATGTGCACGCCCTTTGAATAGTGTTGCTGAAGCTGGAGATGGATTTCTACAGGACCTGTCTCCTCTCCCTCTCTGACAACTGAACAGGATTAGGTGTTGGTGTTCATGCCTACAGAACACAGTACCTTAGCCCAAGGGACTCAAAAGCCTGTCAACTGGTCTACGCAGCCCTGTTCCCCTGGAGCTTGAGAAAACACACCCAACTAGCAGGTTCAAACCAGGCAAACTTAAAATGTAAGCAACAGAGTACGCAAACTGACAACTTGTATCATTTATTGTCAATGCGACTTGCTGGGACAATCTGACCATTAGGATACATTTCATTAGCACCCCCTCAAAACATTTTTGTTCCCTGAAGTATTACTGTCCATCACACATTCCATGTTTCTGCTGTTTGTAATTTTAGAACCATGGCCTACTGCTTTCGAATCACTGTAAGAACACATGTAAAGTTCCTTCCTGGTTCCAGAGGCCCGTCCTATGGAAAAACCTCCAGCTCCTCAGGGATGGGAGACAGAGGTAACGCTTCAATACCCAGGGCTTCTACTGGTTAAAAAATAATCAAAAATTCTAAGATTCTAAAAAAAAAAAAAATTCTAAGATTCTACTTCATTATATGCATGTGGAATTATCTGGGAGGGAAATAGACTGATGTGCACACTTACTTGAACACACATGAACAAGATGAACTTTTTGATCACTAGATTTGAGACAAAATACAATAAAATGTTGCGTGTTCTAGGTGGCGGTCTATAGGTATTGTGTAAAGTTTCTTCAACTTTTACGTATGTTTAAAATTCTTCATTATTAAAAGTGGGGCCGCGGACAAGGCAGAGCTGGCGTGCCTCTCCCCATCCAACTCTTAAGTCAGCCTGGAAGGTAAGAACCTAAGTGTCCAGGAGAGAGATCACACTTGCCTAGGCACTGCCTGCCCACCAGCAGGTCCCACTCTACATATAAAACTGGTATGAATGCTCTGTCCCAGGCCCTCTATCCTCTTCACTTCGGGATAAAGGTTCTCAACCCCAAATGTGACTCAGAAGTATCCCGGAGCTTATTAAATACAGTCCTGGACACATCCCATAACTGCTGAATCAGAACCTGCGGGGGAGGGGAGGGGCAGCTGCCCAGGAATCAGCCCTTTTAACTAAGGCTCTGGTGATTCCGAGGCAGAGGATCTGAGACCCACACTGGAGACACTCCGAGCCGCTAGCTCCTTACCTGACACCTGTTGAGAAGCCTCCTGGGAACATTTAGAGGAAAACAGAAACGCACACCTAGAACAAGTGCCCAAAGCGGGGATCAAAGACGCCGTGGGTTCAACTACACCAAGGTCCTGGACCGCACGAAGCTGGGCCGGAAGCCAGGCCAGGTCACTGTCTCCCCGCCAGCCTCGGCGAGTGCGGGCCCCGGCCGAGTGCGGGCGCAGAGATTTACAGACGTCGCGAGCCGGGCCGGCGAGCGGGGCCAGGCGGGGGAGGGAGAGGCGCGCGGGCTCCTAGGGCCTGCCAAGGTCACCGAGGAGCTCAGCAGGGGCTCCTCTGTCCCCGAGACCCTCCTTCTGACCCCCTTTCCTCGAGGAAACTGCCGCCGCGGAAAGCGGGAGATGCTATTTCCCCACCCTTCCTTACATGGGATGCAGGAGGGATGATAAGCGGGCCCCCGAGGAGTGGGGCGGCAGCCCCCAAGGCACAGACCCCGGCGCCCGCCCGGGCCTGGCCAAACTGTAACCGCAGCCCCGCGGGTGACCGGCCAACCTAGCGACGATGCGACGTCAAAACCCCGAGAGCCGCTCTGGATCGCATCGGTACCTGGCGAGGAGGCGACGGGCTCGCTGCGCCGCCCCCGGGGGCCCTTTACCTCGGGAGGCCAGGCCCTGAGGCCGAACGAACGCCGAGACGGGCCAGGGTCCAGGCGCGGGGAAAACAAGACCCTCGGCCCCGCGGGGCTTTGCGCGCACACCGCCCCCCGCCCGCTCAAAGGCCTCTGGGAGATGTAGTCCATCCGTGCGCCTCAGGCACGCTCCGCGGGTCGGGGAGACCGCGCAGGCGCCGCAGGCGGGGGCTGGGGGCTCAGCGGTCCGAGGTCATCCCCCTCCCCGTGAGGGCGGCGAGCGCCCAGCTTTGCTGCCGGGGGGCTCCGCCGGAAACTGTCTCCAGCGGCCCAGGCGACTCACCGTCCCCGCGGCACCCGCGACTGCCGCAGCTGCAGGAACGAACACCTCCGCAGCTCGCCGTCGCGCGTCTGTCAGAAGGAGGCGGGTAGGCTTTGGAGCAGGGCGTCAGGGAGAGGGGCGGAGCCATGAGGTCAGCGCCGGGGCGGGGCTTTGCGACGAGTGACGGTCCCTGGTGACGTCACGGGGAGCGGAGGAGCTTCGGCTTAGGTGGGACACGTCGGGGGTCTGGGGCGGTTTTGTCCTGCGAAAGAGTGGCATGAGGTTAGGGGAAGGACCCAGTTAGCGCTCCCTCCCTCCCTCGCAGCACCAGGGCATCCGTCCGAGCAAGGCACATCTTCCTTCATTTATTCAGCCAACGCTCATTGAGGTTAGGTGCTGTGCGTTGCGTGGACGTGCACAGAATGGGAAAGGCTTTAGTTGCTGGGTATGGAGGGTCCAAACCGAGGTCAAATCAGGCACATTGGGCCTGCCTTTTTCAGCTCTCATACTGTAAAGAGTCTCGTATATGTTTCGTGCCACGTTTTTTGCATTTTTGTGGTTTTTGTTGGTGGTTTGGCTGTTTAAAATGGTGTTCAAGTGTACAGAGCATCCTGTACCCTGGAGTTCACGTAGGCAGAGGCCGGGGCAGATTCAGTGACCTTCCAGAGTCCACCGAATAGCAGAGGGCTTAAGAGCTCGTGAAAGCCTAAAACTGAGGAAGATCGAACTGGGGTTAAGTGTTGGACCACACCATGGTGTGGCCTTGTTCAAGATACTTAATCTTCTAACTAGAAAATGGGGATAAATACGAGGCCGGCCTCCTAGCACTGTTGGAAGGATGGAATGGCTTCCTGCGGTTGGGCCACTTGACGTGTGCCCGCAGTGAACACAATTATTATTTGCTCTCCTGAGAGTGCCCTGGGCCTCGGTTCCTGCTTACAAAAAGGGAACTGCCATCTCTCACTTGCTATTAGGGGAACCAAGGAATAAAAAAGAGATGATTGAATTGTATTTGCACTTAAAACTAAAGGCAGGGGTGCCCGGCTGGCTCAATCAGTGGAGCATGTAACTCTTGATCTCAGGGTTATTAATTCGAGCCCCGTTTTGAGCATAGAGTTTACTTAAAAAACAAACAAAAAACCTAAAAGCAAATATTCCTCAAAAGATTAAACAGAGTCACGTAGCAATTCTACTCCTAGGAATATGGCCAAGAAAATGAAAACATACGGCCACACACAAACCCATACACACATGTCCATAGCATTTGTTCATATTCATAGCACGAATGTTCACGTTCACTATAGCCAAAGAAGTGGAAACAACCCACCAACAAATAAATAGATAAACTGTGGCTGATGCCGGCTGCAATGTGGACGAACCTTGAAAACAGCATGCTTGAGCGAAAGAAGCCAGCCACATGAGACCACATTTGTAGGATTCTGTTTGTAGGAAATATTCAAAACCGGCAGATCCACAGAGATGGGCAGATCAGCGTTGCCTGGGGCTGGAGGAGTGCAGGGGAAAGGGGGGGAGGCGACTGCTAATGGGTGCAGATTTTCTTTATGGGGTGATGAAAACGTCCCTAAGATTGACTGTCATGATGGCTGCATGCCATGGTGAATATACCAAAAGCCTTTGAATGGGTGGACGGGGATTATACGTTAGGGCGGTTACCAAAACAAACAACCAGGGAGAGACTGTACCCAAAGCAACCAGGAAGAATCAGACACACCATAAGACACAGCCGCGCCTATGTAGAGAGAGGGTGATGTTCCCCGTGCTCTTTGCTGTAGAACCCTCTTGGGGTGCATCTGAGACCAGAAGCCCACGACAGTCCTGGGAGGTGTTGGGAGCTGTCCCTGTGGTCTTACCGCGTAACTGCTGATCTCACCTTTGCCCGGGAGTGTTTGCTCTGCGGACGCCTGCCCTTCTCACAGATGCACCCACAAGGCTGCTTCCACGTCGTCTACCTCCTCCTCCGCCCTCCGAGCCTCACACCTGTACTCACACCAGGACGGCAAAGCCAGTCGCACTTTATTTTTAGTCCAGATTATACCCTGACTGGGTCCACTGGAGCGCCTGGGCCCCAACACAGCCCCCGTGGTCTTCTGCTGGCCCCTGCCTCCAGATCCTCCTGGTGCCGCCGGAGGAAAACCTGTCTGCTTTCATGGGGGCTGGACCCCAGGTTCCCAGGTTTTACCAAAAACAGCCCAAAGGTGGGAAAAGCTGGAGCTCCTCCGTCCTGTCTACAACCAGTGCCATCTGCTGGCCAAATGGTGGTGCAGGGGACATGGTGGCTCCCCGAGTGCCTTTCCTTCTGGGACTTGGAACCCACCTTAGGGAGTGCAGGGGGCGGGGGGGAGGCAGTGTTCATCTCCCTTAGCTCTCTCAGGCTGGAGTTTAAACCAGCCTGAGAGAGTCTCCTCTCTCCTACATTGAGACTCAAGAGAAAAAGGCCCATGTCTAATGTGTCGAGCTTGATGGAGTTTCACGAACCTCACTCTTGGTGCAGGAGGCACCAGGTCAAGACACAGAGTGTGACCGTCCCCCCAGTGACCTCCTCTGTGCCCCCCTTCCACTCACTGCCCCCCCCTCGCAAGGAAGTCTTGCTTTGCACCAAGGACTGTGCTAAGCACTGTGCATGCACACCTGTCCTCCCCACAAGGAGCCTGTGCACACCTGCCTGAATCTGAGCAGAGAGTGGGGGGTGCTCAGAGGCGCAGAGCCTGCAGCTGGCAGACCCCAAATCTTGGGACTCTAGACCAGTGGTCTCCTTGCGCCCTGAGCTGCTCTCCAGAGATGGTGTGAGCCAGGGAACTGTCACGCGCAGGCCTGTTCTCCACAAAGATCTGTCTTTACACCCAGCTCAGGACGGGAAGGGAGCCTCCCGTGGACCCCACATTGTTAGGTCATGGTGGCGGCTTCTCAGACCTTTGAAACAGAAAAGGGCCCTTATCAGAAGCGCACACACAGCACGATGCATTTTCACAAACTGAACACGCCAGTGTGCCCACTTCCCAGCCGTCTCCCTCCCCAAGCATGAGGTCACTCCATGGCCACCACGCTCCTAACTTTTCACAGCAAAGATAGTGCTCTCCATTTTTGCGCTTTTTATAGAAATGGATTCATGCCTTATGAGCTCTTTTGTGTACAGCTGCTTTTGCTCAATTTTCTATCAGCGGAAGTCATCCATACGGGTGCATGTGGCTGCCCGTGTTCGCGACCATTGCCATGGGACCGCCTGTTGTGTGACTGTAGTGTGGTCTTTGTGTTGTGCCGATCGTGGGCATCGGGGGAATTCGCAGATGGGAATTCTTGGCTATTACGGGACGGCTGTCACAGACGTTGTAGGGTGGCGGGGTCCCGGGGTCTGCGTGCGTTCGGCATCACAGACCCTGCCACAAACCTTCCCCGAGGGCTTCTCCCGGTTTACACTCCACCAAAGGGTGGGCGTTCTGCTCACCATATCCTCACCCACTCTTGGCACGGCCAGACCCTCCGATTTAAACGCTAAATGATTCTAAATGGAACCCCGAATGATTTCAGTGTTAACGTCTCTCCGGTAACATTTCTATTGTTCACACAGCCCATGGGAGTGCACCACTCGGTGGGAGCCACGGTCCGGTCCGCGAACACTGACTGAGCCCCTCCAGCTGGGCTCTCTGTGCTGGGGCTGGAGAGACAGAAGAGAAGCAGAAAGCTGTCTGTCCCGAAGGAGCTCCAGGGACATCCTCTCTTCGGCTAATGGCTCAGATGTCACGTCTGCAGACGGGCCTCCCGAGCACCTGCCCGCAGCACCCGCTGCCTGTTTGATCTTCCTCGTGGCACGTACATCACCGAAGGTACCTTGTTTCCCTGTCCGTTGACGTAGTCACTGTTCTCACGACGGCAAGAATCTCGTCTGCTCGGCGTTCTCTATCCTCTAGCATAGTTTCCGCCACATAGTCGGCATTCAGTAAATATTTATTGAGTGAGCGAACGATGGAACAAGTGATAGGCAGGGTGAGACCTGAGATCTTAGGTTCAGGTCATAGTTCTGCCACCCATCAGCTGCCTGAGACCTTCAGTAAACTATTTCAGTTTTCTTTTCTTTCTTTCTTTCTTTCTTTTTTTTTTAAATTTCATTTATTTATTTGAGATAGAGAGAGAAAGCACAAGCTATGGGACGGAGGGAGAGGGAGAAACAGGCTCCCCGCCGAGCAGGGAGCCTGATATGGGGCTCGATCTCAGGACCCTGAGATCATGACCTGAGCCGAAGGCAGACTCTTAACCCGCTGAGCCACCCAGGTGTCCCAATTATTTAAGTTTTTTGATCTTCATTTCCTTGTCTATAAAATGAGAGTGCTTGAACTGGCAAAGGAAAGAACAAATGAGGTTGAAGCTAGATTGAGAGAAATTACATAATCTGAAAAAGAGAGAAAATAGAATGAAGAAAAATTGAACAGAGCCTCAGAGAAATGTGGGACACCTTCGAGCACACCAGCATATGTGTAACGGGAGTTTCAGAACGGAAGAAGAGAGAGAGAAAGGAGCGGGGAAAAAAATTTAAAGAAATAGTGCCCCCAAACTCCCAAATATAATCCAAGAAAAAAAAAAAAACCCCACATTAATCTATACATCCAACCATCTCAACAAACTATAAAGAGGAGCTTGCAGAGATCTCCATACCCAGATACCTCATAGGTGAAAGACGAGACAAAGAAACAAGGTTTGAAAAGAGCAAAAGAGGAGAGCCTGGGGTGGGGCTCAGTCGTTGAGCCTCTGCCTTCAGCTCAGGTCATGACCCCAGGACCCTGGGATCAAGCCCCGCATCAGGCTCCCTGCTCGGCGGGAAGCCTGCTTCTCCCTCTCCCACACCTCCTGCTTCTATTCCCTCTTTTGCTGTGTCTCTGTCTGTCGAATAAATAAATAAAATCTAAAGAAAAGAAAAAAGAAAAGAAAAGGAGTCGAGTTAATCCCCCCTTCCTCTTCCTTTCTTCCTTTAAAAAATGAAAAACAAGAGAAAAATGACGCATCACCTACAAGGGAGCCCTTATAATAAGATTTTTTTAAAAGATCTGTTTTATTTATTAGAGAGAGAGAGAGAGAGAGAGAGATAGTGTGAGATGGGGAGGAAGAGTGAAACTCAGGCAGACTCCATGCTGAGCCCGGCACAAGGCTCGATCTCACCACCGTGTTATCATGACCTGAGCTGGAACCAAGAGTTGGAGGCTCACCTAACTACCACCCAGGTGCCCCAGGGAACCTAGATAAGATTAACAGCTAACTTATCCATGGAAACAACAGAGGCCCCAAGGCAGTGGGACGGTATGTTTTAAGTAGGAAAAAACAGTAGTCAATAAGGGTGACCCTTGTCTTACAGCGTTATTGTTTGGAGTCAGAAACTGTAAGTTCAGTGACCACTGGGTTCCCTGAGTACATTACCAGGGGTCGTCCAGTGTGGTTTCCCATCCCTCTTCTGTGTTATTTAATCCACCCTACCTGAGTGTACAGCAGCAACTCAGTATTACTATGGCGGAAGGTAAAAATCAGCCCTTCTACACCCGTCTGGAGGTTTAGCCAAAAGAAGCAAATGTCTCTGTTTGTGGTCCTTCCTAGGAAAAAGGCTGTCTACAAATGACTCTTAGTCATCACTTAGTATGTATTTTATGCCTCACAAGAAGAAATTTGGGCGCCTGCAGCCCGCATTCCCACCAGGACACACCTTCTCGGGGGGTGGGCATCGGGGGCCGCCCGCAGGTCCAGGCTTGGATTGGCTGTGGCCTCCTCTGCACACACATCCCCCTGCCCTTCACCGAGTTCCATTTGTAGTTTCTCACCATCACCCAGCTTCACGCATGAGCCCTTTGGACCACTCGGGGGTTCTTGATGGCAAGCAACAGATCCTGACTCTGGTCACGGGAGTGGGAAAGGGCTCCACTGGAAGGTCGTGGTTGCTCCCAGAATTATGCCCGTGGCCGGGGAACAGAGCTCGCGGGAGCCGGCAAGCTGAGCCTGGCCACCATGCCACCTCAGGACAGGCTGCCTGGGAAGCTCAGCGTGGACCCACCCACGGCCCCTCAACCCCACTGGGGCTGTCCTGAAAGCCTCCTTCCCTTTCCACGTGCGCTTCCCCCTAGTGAGAGAAGGGCCATTAATCCCATTTTAGAGACAAGAAAGCTGAGGCCCAGGGAGGTCGGTGGCCCTCATTAGATCAGGTGTCTTGCCTAACATGACCAGTAGCTGAGTCACCCAACCGCCCACACCATCCCCGTGGCTTCCAGCGGGCCAGTAGAGATGCGAGTTTCCCTTCAAATGTTTTCGTTTTTTGGTTTGGTTTTGTTTTGTTTTTAAATACTGGTCCTGCATTTCAGAACCAGGAAGGGCAGTTGCCTTGTTGATTTTTCACACCTAACCACAAAGGAGACCTGTGGGGGGCGGCAGGGGAGATCTGATGGGATTGGGGCAGCTTGCTGCACCCGTCGCGAGCTCACCCCCCCCACCCCTGCCCCTTCCCCAGCAAGGAGAGTGATACCTGCCTGTCCGGATACCAGGCAGCCAGAAACGGCACACCTTCAGCACCAACTCCGATCCTTCACCCGAAATCCTCCCCCCGGTGCCCCGTTCTTCCTGGAGCTGAGAGGAAAGGGGACCTGGTTATCCTTCGAAACTACTTATGCAGCGTGAAAAATGGCTTGTCTGGGCAAAGTGGACAGATGGCACTTTAGAAAACGGATTTCATCGTTGGCGTCCATTTATTTGGGAGGGAAAAAAACTGCTAATGGTCATTTCCAATCCTGTTAGTTGGCCTCTGGCTCCTATCAGCCACGCGAAGAATGTCCAGTGACAAGTTTGTCCTGAAACTGTCTGACTGGGGATCCTGCCATCAGATCTCCGCGGGGCCAAATCTCAGGTGCTACCTGGTGACCGAAGGGCAGGGTCGCCTCCTGGGGACAGCAGCCCCTCCAGGAAGCAAGGCACAGCCGTGGAGTCACACGGTGTCCTCTTGCACTCAAACGGCCAGGTCTTCAGCTCTTTTGTTTCTGTAACCAGCGTTTTATTCCCAGACCTAAAATGACATGATCTTTAAAGTTTATGAATCCTCCCAAGTCTAACGTATTGGCTTTATTTTTATTTTTTTTGCATCTTGTCACAACTGTTTTTTTGACTTCGCGGCATCAAACACAACTTTCCCAAATCTTGCCATTCTGTAATGTGAAATGAGTGAATGCCCGTGTGCCCGTAGACGCGGATCGGTGGTATACATGTATGCGTTGTACCCTGTAAACAGTGGTGTATACTTACAGGGTGGCTGGCGTCGTGGGCCACGCAGGGTGTCTTTGCCGGGGGGCGAGAGGGCATTGGAGGCTGGCCACCCCCCCCCCAGCCTGATGAAATTTTAGTGTCCACCCCTTACTCTCATTTCGTCCTGTTTTGTTTCTCCTATCCCCTCCATGACGTTCATTTATTTCTTCGTTGTGAAACACCAGCATTGCCCCCGCTAGCCAGCAAGCTCTGTGAGCCCAGAGCCCTCCTCAGACCTGCTCGCTGCGGTCTCCTCCAGAGTTAGAAGCAGCACGTGGCACGTAGCCGGTGCCCCGTAAATCGGGGTCGAAGGAAAGAGCCAAGTGCCAGGGCTGGCGCCGGGCGCAGGGAAACGGTTGGCATCTCTGGGGTCAGCCTGCAGCCTTCCATCGGAGGCCTGAGACCTAACGGGGCTCTTGCGGTGCGTTTCCAGCTCTCTGGACTGCTGCAACCTGGGCTGATTTAGCAGCTTCGCTCTCTCTGAGCCCGGAGGAACACACACCCTGGGCCTCGGGGGCGACCCGAACCAGCTACGTGCCTGCGCCCTCACTTCAGAGTGACCTTGGGAGCCAGTAAGCAGCACTCCGCCTGCCACCATCACTCCTCAAGTGGAAGTGCCCCCCAAAACAGAGATGGTTTTGGATGCTGGGCACGCCCCCCGAAATGACAAAGAACTATTGCACCCACTTACCCACAGCCACAGCCCCTTACACCCACACGCACTCACCCCCGTGACCAAGAATTGCTTCGTAAGGCCGGTGGGGGGTCCCTGGTCTGGCCCTGTGCTCCCCTCTCCAGCCCTGCTTCTGTGCTAAGCTACTCACCTCCCCTGGTGGTCCCTCGTTCACTGAGGACAATCTTGCCCCGGGTTCTGCAATGATACAGCTCCTAGCCCTTGCCTACAGTTCCGAAATCCTCCGAGCCCTGCTCCCTGCAAGGCTTTTCCTTAAGTTCACAGGATCCACCCCTCTAGCCAAGAACCTGCTGCACCGAGCAAAGCTGAGCTCTTCGACTTGTTGCCACAAGGGAGGACCCGCACAACTAGCGTTGTGATTACCTCCCCTTCGCCGCGGTGGTGTGGGAGGGGCCCCACCCTCAATGGTGTGACCCCCAGTGCTGGCCAGGTGCCATCAACAGCAGCTATTAGTCACACGGGCTCGTGGCCGGGGAAAGGGGGACACCGCTTACCATGTGGGGCCACTCAGGGTTGCAGTCAGCAACAGAGGGAACCGGCGAGAGCTGTGGCCTGCCCTTTATCATAAGCGGAGGGGGCGCCTTCTGGTTCCTGCAGGAGGATGCGATTGGCTCGCAGGCTAGCGGGGAAACTGGAGCCTCCCCAGACCGGGGACGAGGTGAAGTGTGGTTGGTCCGGCTGGCAGAAGAACCGGCTGGGTGGGGAGCCTTTCCCAAAAATAACGATGGGGGGTGTGGTCACATCCGACGAGTGCGGGGGACCCGGGAGCCTCCATGAGGCTCCCGAGATGTTAGGACGGCGCTTGAATTGTTAGGTCTTACAGCACAATGAGGAACCCACAGGCGTGTGTGGGGGGCTTGAGTTAGAAGGGCTTACTGAACGTGGGTCCGTGTTGGGTAATGGGGGAGAGCTTGTTTGGGATTGGCGCTCTCGGAAAGTGGAGGTGATTCTGTGATCAGGTCTCCCAGTCAACCTCCTCCAGAAGGCGGGAGGACTTAGGCAGTGGCAGCGCTCTAGCAGGTCAAGAAGCAGTGGTTACTCGTGTGAGCCAGGACCAGGGGCCGTGTGGTCACGTCTGTGGTCCCGACCCCTGTGCTCGTTTTTACGAGTTCAGACACGGTTGCAGCTGGTCTTGTTCTGGGCCGGCCCATCACGGGGGCTTGGGGGCCGGCGTTCAGAGAAGTTGTTGGTGTCCACGGGAGCACACCGAGGCCCTCGCAGCGGCCCCAGGGCCCCCAGGGCCGGGCCAGTTCCCCACTCGGGGGCTGCTTTTCCGTCCCTCCACACCCCGGGTAGCCAGAGGTATCCACAGTCGGTCCTCAGAAGCTTGGTCTTGGCCCAGTGTTGCTGATCAGGAGTCGGTTCTGAGAGCATCCTCCCAGCTGGGCTCGGGTTACACGGTCCCTCCCGCCTCCCCCTATCCTGCACAGTGAGTTGTTCCAGCCTCTCACTTGTCGGTAGCTGCTCGTTACCAGAAACAAACCTGCCTCCTGGCCCTGTACCAGATCCCCAAGACTGGGGCCTCGATTGCCAACCCCAGGCTGGGAAAACCTGTCCCAGAGTGCAGTTGGCTTTCCCTAGAGAGCCTGGTGACTCTTACTTTCTAAAGCCTAGTCACAAGCTGTTCGCCTTGACCCGTCGTGTTTATGTAGCATTTACAGGGGTGCAGCAAGAAAGACTGTGTGAGCGTCAGTCCCACCCCCTGCTGGGTTGGCAACAAGAAATTCAGGGCTTCACGATCCGCTCATGAATGTGCATTCCACCTGCTTTGCTGGGATGACAGTTGTGTCGTTTATGACCTCTGCTAGGGTCAGAGGCAAGTGTGGGATGGGAAAGGTCATCCGTCCACGTTACCCCTGCGTGGGCACCGCAGCTGGCCGTGTGCTTGAAGACGGTGGCAGTCGCTCTGGGCGCTCCCCCTGCCGGCCTGTGCTTGCATCTTTCCCGAGGTTTCTGGGTGTTCTTTTCAGGTTTCCCTGGAGGGGTGGTCAATTTAAACATCTCAGAATCTCCAACAACCGTCCTGAATACCTGGGATAAGGGAGTGCACGGCAGGGGCTAGAAGTCTGATCCCTGATGGCCGCAGAGCAAGGAGTGTCCAACAGCCACGGCCGCTGTAATGACAAAGATGGGCAGTCCCAGGGTTGCTGACGATGGAGAGAAATCAGGACGCCAATTGCTGGGGATGGGATGTAAAATACTATAGCCACTGTGGAAACCAGTCTGGCAGTCACTCGAAGCCTTAACAGACTCACCGTCTGACCCAGCAGTTCCACCAAAGCCTTCGACACCAAGTCACCGAAGGCTCGTACACGACCATCCGTAGCAGCAGCATCCCCAATAGTGAAAAGGTAGAATTGGCCCAAATACCCATCTGAACGTGGACGGATTAAAAACTGGTCTATCCATTCAATGGAATGTGATTCAACCATAAGAAGGAATGGCCCTTGCTACAATGTACTACACAGTATCGACATCTGCCCCAATGTGGGTGAACTTGAAGCCATGATGCTGGGGGAAAGAAACCAGTGGCAAAAGACCACATGTGAGATGATTTCATTTATACAAAATGTCCAGAAGAGGCAAATCTGTACAGATAGAAAGTAGGTTAATGAGTGCCAGGCCCCGGGGGGTGGGGGAAATGGGGAGTGCATGCTAATGGGTCCTGCGTTCATTAGGGTGATGTGCTCACGTTGATTGCCGTGATGATTACACAACTCTGTGACATACTACAAGTCACAGGATTGTATGCCTTAAACGGGCGGATGATATGGTATGGGAATTTTATCTCAATAAACTGTTACCAAAAAAAAAAAAGTATCCAAGTGGGATCCAGACTGAGCTGGGGATATCAGTACCGTTTATCCCAGCAGGAGTGAGTGGGTCTTTGAGTGCTTTCTTGTTGTAGTTTTATTTTTGTTTTCTCGCCTCCTGAGGTGGGCAAATTCCTTTAACGTATTTAAGCAATTCATTTATTTTTAAAGATTTTATTTGACAGACAGAGAGAGAAAGAGCATAAGCAGGGGGAGGGGCGGGGGAGAGGGAGAAGCCGACTCCCCACTGAGCAGGGAGCCCGATGCAGGACTCTCTCCCGGGACCCCGGGATCATGACCTGAGCCAGAGGCAGATGCTTAACCACTGAGTCCCCAGGAACCCCTAACTGAGCAATTCTCTCACGTAGGCCTGTCTGGAGAATAGTGGCTATGGTAGTGTGGGGAGTCCGACACGAGTACCCACTATTCTTGAAGAACTAGCTTTTGTGGATAGAGTAGCAAGGGCCTCAGCAGAAGCATTTGGTGATGTGAGGTCAAGAACATGTGATCAGCAAACAACATCCCCGAAAGTACATTCGTAACGAATCTCCTGGGCTTTTTCTCCAATGGCCACAATCATTGGCAGGAGTGGGGTATCAGGTCAGTTCTGAGGGAAGGGAATTCTTTTGAGTCACAATGGCCTGGCGCTTCACATGTATTATTTCTGTACACACACACACACACACACACACACACACACACTGCCCCTCCCGGCGCCAACCTCACATGGAAGGGGGTATTTCCAATTTAGCAAGCAGGGAAGCTGAGACTCAGAGAGGTTAAGTCATTTGTGCAAGGTCACACAGCGCCTGAGAAAGAGTCACGCGCCGATCTCCATAATCCCAGGGTGGACAGGTGCTCTGCTTTTTGGGGGGAAGCTGAGGGAGATTGCCCCTTAGCCGTTGACACCCCTAAGTGGGGCTCCTGCCCCCCACTCTATATAATCGGTGTGTATCGTGCCTGGAATGGTGGGGTGGGCCCAGAATCGGGGTTAAGCCGGGGACCTTCCCTGCAGACTTCCCTCGGAGACCAGGATGAGCAGGCTGCCGTTTTCATGTCCAAGAACTGATACAAGAGGGGCCCGACCACATCGGGCCCCAAGCGGTTGCTCAGGTCTGCCCAGCTGGCTCCCAGCTGTGTCCTCAGGGCACTGGGGTGCTTTCGAGCCCTGGCTCGAGGGGGAGGGGGCCGCGGAGCAAGGTTTGGCAAGGGCGTCCTCATTGGTGACTCCCCTCCCCCGCCGTGGGCATGCACGGTTCAGACCTGTGGGAAGCCAGCTGCCTTCTCCCCTTTTTACCCCGGTCTCCAGCCACACCCGAACACCTGTGGGGCATTAGCCGTGGATCTGGAGACCAGCTTCGCTCTTCAGACTCTCTTCTCTACATCCTCTTTTCTCAAAACCCAGGCTCTCCTAACTCCAAGAACTCTCTCCTGTCCCAAGTCTAGAGACTTCCGTGGAGCGAGCTGCCTCCCCACCACCTTCGCTGCATGCTTCTTGGAAGGGGCGTCGGTCTTCCGTAACAGAAGGGCTGGACTGGAAGGCTGACCGTCCGTCTGCTTAAGCACCCAGCACCTTCTCCTTGAGCACCCGCCCTGCCCCATTCGGGCTCGCGGAAGCGGGCGCACCCGCCCATGTTCTCTGGTGTCCTAGCAACCAGAAGCTCTCCCCTGAGCTCCGGATGGGACAGGGGCCATTTTCTCCCTGACCGCCATGACCTGCCGCCTCCCTGGGCCTCAGGGGACCTGCCCGCACAGCGGGCGGGTTCCCTGAAAGCCACCCCTCGTCCCCAAGGACACCCAGAAGCCCAGCCCCGCCGAGCCTCTCAGCAGGATGAGCTTCTCGCTGACCTTCTCCGAGCTGGTCAACATCGCCATCCCGCAATGCGGGGTGGTGAACTTTAAGGCTCTGCACCTCCTGCTTCAGGGCATCCTGGAGCACATCCACATGGCCGAGCTCAAGAAGGTCCTCTCGGGGGACGAGGACTTTCTCCAGGCCTCGCCGGCTGTGTTCATGCCCCGGGAAGCGGACGCCCAGCCTGTCCTCAGCCCCATGAAGAGGCTCAGCAATGTCTTTGACCACGTGGTGAGCCGCATCGACAAGATGGAGAGCCAGCTGGCGGAGCTGCAGGACCTGCCCTCCACTTCCCAGCTGCTGGAGGGAAGCTGCGGCAAGGGCCAGCCGGCCCAGGACCTGTGGCAGCTGATCAAGCTCCGGAAGATGGTGGAGGGCAACGAAGAAGCCACGGCAAAGGTAAGCCACCTGGCCTCCAGAAGCTTCCTGCCCTCCTCGCTCTCCTCCCGGGCATCTTACCCCCTATTCCCTTATGCCCCTTGAGGTGGGCTGTCCCCAAACACAGGAGCAGGAATGGGGCTTTGGGGTCAGAGCCAAGCTCCAAGCTTGTATCCTTTGTCAAGTGTTGAGGAAAGAAGCTGGACACAAAAGGCCACATATGGTATGATTCCATTTGTATGAAACGGGCAAATCCATACAGACAGAAAGCAGACTGGTGGTTGCCAGGGGCCTGGGGGAAGTTAGCGGGGAGGGATAGGGAAGGATAGCCTAGTGCTTATGAGGTCTCCTTTTGTAGCGATGAAAAGAGTTTGGAAACACCAAATTTCTGCTGCGCTCTGGTTCCCTCATCTCCTCCTTCCCCTTCACCCTCGGGGCTCTGTTTGGCTCCCTCCCCGGGGAATCCCCTAGAAGGAGCACCAAACTCTAGGAGAGCCAGAGGCTTACGTGTGTTAGCCCCTTTGATCTTCACAGCGCCTCTGGGAGACAGGTGCGATTACAGGTCCAGCTTACAGGGGAGGAATTGAAGCACCGAGAGGTTAACCCAGTCGAGGTCACACAGTGTCGGAAAATGGGGAGCTGGCGCAAACCCGGGCCAAGAGAGTCGGTGAAAGTCATGGGAAGGTAGATTGCTGAGCGTGCTGTCACTCACTCCCTGGGCAGGGATGATGGTGGTTTCCTCCTCCCACAAGTGCCTTGAGATTGACATACTAAACCACATAATGTGTGGGAAAGTGCTCAGCACAGAGCTCGAGGTGCTCTGGGCGTCCGATCAGCAGTCACTGTTAGTATTATCCAGAGACTTGAACTGAGCAGGGGAACTGGGATGCCTGGGACCTCAGAAAAGTCAGGCACCGGAGCCCTGAGGGGCAGGGAGAGGGTGCCGTCTGGCTAAGGTGGGCTGAGAGGCAAGGCAGCACAGAGCAAGGTTAAACCAAGTGCTCAGTGAAGCATCGAGACACATCTCCTCGATGTGGCCTGCCTCCCTGCTTCTGTTTCTATGAAACATCGAGAACAGGCCAATTGGTAGTGATAGAAAGTAGATTAGCGTCTGCTAGGGGCTCGGAGGTGGGGGGCTATGGGAGTGACTGCTGGTGGGGTTTCTCTTCGGGGTGATAAAAATATTCGGAAGCTAGATAGCGGTGACAGTTGCCAACCTTGTGAATGTACTGAATGTCACTGAATTCTTCGTGTTACCACACACACGCACACAGCAGAGATCGGCACAATCGATCAAAAGAAAAAAGGCACGATCTAACTATACCCTCTACAGGAGACACATTCTAGATTCAAAGACCAGTAGGTTGAAAGTAAAAGGACAGAAAAAAGATATTCCGTGGAGGCAGCAATCACCAGAGAGCTGGAATGCCCACACAGCTCGTGTCAGGCAAGACAGACTTGAAGACGGGAATTGTTGCTAGAGACAAAGAAGGCTGCACGGGGGGCCCAGTTCAGGTTACGGAAGCCTCGGAGGCTGGAAACATGGACACAGTGTCCGAGCATCCTGCCCCCGGCCTGACTTGATAGGTAGACGCTTCTAGAATGCACAGTACCCAGAGTGACCCAGCCAGCTCACGAAGGGGGCTGGCGGACAGGCTCAGACATGGGTGTGCAGCCCTCATAGGACTGTTTGCACACCTAGGATTAGAGAATGTGCCCCCCCCACTCTAGGCCTGGCTGAGGTTGCCGGGGGCTACCACAATGACCGTCTCCCAGCCCCTCCCCTTCAAGGGGGTTGCCATGGTGGCTGGCTCTGGGATGGTGCAAGCTTCTTAGCTAAATGCACCAGCCAGCCGCTCCGGCCGGCAGACCTAATGTCATGCCGATGTCCAGGTCACCTCCCCTGCCCCTGCCCCCCTTCCTCTGGGACTGGCTGGGTTAGTGCCCTCCGCTGTCCTTTACAAACACCTGTCCAGATGTGACAGGGAAAATTAGTTTGCCAGTACTAGCACCCACCTCAGATGGGCTGAATGGTGCCCAGTAAACTAGGGTGGGCAATAAGGAGGCTCTTGAAAGAAGGTTTGCAGGGCTCCACAGGCACGGTGAGCACACCGCCAGATCTGGGGCTCGGGCACCGCAGCAAGTCCTTACTAGACGGGCTGAGGTTGCAGCGTCGCTCCCCTCACGGATAATTCTCTGGGGTGAGAACTGGTGTGCATGGGAGATGTTGGGCAGCATCCCTGGCCTCTACTGTCCAGGTGCCAGGAGCGACCCCTAGTGGTGACAACCGAAACTGCAGACTTTGCCAAATGCAGGCCTCCGTTGAGAGCTGCTGAGCAAGGAAAACTGGGCTCCCCTGGCTCTCAGTATGTACTTGTCCTGGGAGTACCCTCAGGAGGCTCCGACCTGGCTTCTGAGCCTGTTGGAGCACCAGCCCCCCCTGCACAGCTCTCCCAAAATTGCAGGCTCCCAGACGCGCCCCTCACCTCTTAGGCCCTGCCCATGGCTCCTAGGCCCTGCCCAGAACCAGAGCTTTATTTATTTACTTATTATTATTATTATTATTAAGATTTTATTTATCCATTTGAAAGGGAGGGAGAGTGAGAAAAAGCATGAGAGGGAAGAAGGTCAGAGGGAGAAGCAGACTCCCTGTGGAGCTGGGAGCCCGATGTGGGTCTCGATCTTGGGACTCTGGGATCATGACCTGAGCTAAAGGCAGTTGCTTAAACAACTGAGCCGCCCAGGTGCCCCTATTTACTTATTTTTAAAAGATTTTGTTGATCTATTTATTTGAGAGAGCGAGCGAGAGAGCATAAGCAGGGGGAGTGGCAGAGGGAGAGGGAGAAGCAGGCTCCCCACTGAGCAGGGAGCCCGAGGAGGGGCTCAGTCTCAGGACCCTGAGATTATGACCCGAGCCGAAGAAGGCAGGTATGTAAGGGACTGAGCCACCCAGGCGCCCCCACTCCTAACAGAATTAACAACTCCCAAATAGCCATCCAACAGACTGTGTTGAACTTCCCCCAAGTTTTCCTAAAACAAAAATGCTATTTTTTTCAGCTTTGTTGAAATATATTCATACATATATTCGTGTGCATACCAGAATATTCATCCACTTAAGGGATATATAGTTCCGGGGTGCCTGACTGACTCAGTCTGGAGAGCGTGTGACTCTTGATCTCAGGGTCGTGAGTTCAAGACCCACATTGGGCATGGAGCCTACTTAAAAAAATTTGAAAAGTGTACAGTTCAGGGATTTTAGTATATTCACAGAGGTCTGTGAATATTTCAGTCGATTTTAGGACATTTTCAACAGCCCCCCCCCCAAAAAAACCTTTAGCCATTAGCCATGATGCTCCTTTATGCTCCTCCTTGAACCCCACTTTTGCACTTGCCATGGTGTCTTTAGGGTTTATCCACGCTGTCCCTTTGCCAAATGTATTCCACTGCATGGGTAGACAACTTTTATCAGTTGGTGAACATTTGGCTATTTCCACCCGTAGGATGTTGGGAGTCAGGGCCCCTATGGGTACAGATTTTCCTGTGGACTTGTGTTTTCATTTCTCTCGGGCATATACCTCGTGACGGAGTTGCTGGATCATATTATCACTCTGTGTTTCAGGTTTGAGGAACTGCCAGGCTGCTTTCCAAAGCGGCTGCGCCATTTTGTGTTCTCACCAGCAGTGTCTTAGGGCTCCAATTTCTCCACCCCCTCACCAACCCTTCTTAGTTTCTGCTTCTTGATTCTAGCCACCCTCGTGGGTATGAATTGTACTTTCTTGCGGTTTCGATTTGCATTTCCCTGGTGACTAATTGCGTTGAGCATCTTTTCATGTGCCTAGCAGTCATTTGTATCTCTTCTTTGGAGAAATGTCTATTCAGATTACTTGCTAGTTGTAATTGGATTTCCATTCTACTGCTGAGTTGTAATTCTTTATATATGGGGCGCCTGGGTGGCTCAGTCAGTTGCGTGTCCGGCTCTTGGTTTTGGCTCAGTTCATGGTCTCAGGGTCTTGGGATCGAGCCCTGAGTGGGGCTCCCTGCCCAGTGGGGAGTCTGCTTGAGGATTCTCTCTCCGTCTGGCCCTCCTCCTTCTCGTACACATGTGCACACGCATGCTCTCTCTCTCAAATAAATTTTTTAAAAAGTTATTTATATATTCTGCATATATGATGCCATATGTGTGATTTGTAAATTTTTAAAATATTTTATTTATTTGTCAGGGAGGGAGGGGGAGAGAGATAGAGCACAGCAGGGGGAGTGGCAGGCCAGGGAGAGGCAGGCTCCCTGCAGAGCAAGGAGCCTGATGCAGGGACTCTATCCCAGGACCCAGGCTGAAGGCAGATGCCTAACCAATTGAGCCACCCAGGCGCCCCTTGTAAATGGTTTCTGTCATTCCAAATCGTCTTCTCACTTTATTGTTGGTGTCCTTTGATATGCAAAGTTTTAAATTTTGCTGAGGTACCTCTTAGGCATCTCTTTGTTTTGTTACATTTTTTTGGTGTGGTGTTGGCTTATGCTTTTGCTGGCATATCTAAGAAATCACTGCCTGACCAAGGTCACCAAGATTTACTCCTGCGTTCTCTCCTACAACACAGGAGTAAATGGTTTCTGGTTTATCTGTTACATTTAGGTCTAGGAGCCATTTTCACTTGGTTTTTGTATATGGTGTGAGGTAGGAATCCAGCTTCACTCATATCCAGCTGTTCAGTACCATTTGTCGAGGACAACTCTTTCCTATTGATTTGTTTCGGCACTCTTACTGAAAATCAACTGACTATAGATGGGAGTATTTATTTCCAGACTCCCAATTTGATCTATGTGCCTTTCCTTATGCCAGTACCACACTGTCTTGATTACCATAGCTTTGCTGAAAGCTTTGAAATCAGGAAGTGTGAGTCTTCTAGCTTTGTTCTTCTTTCTTGAGATTGCTTGGGTATTCTGAATCCCTTGTATTAACATACAGATTTTAGGATCAGGCTGTCAATTTCCATGAAAAAAAGAACACATTGGCGTCTTTATAGGGATTAAGCTTAATCTGTACATCAGTTTGGGAAGCAAGTCTTCCAATCCAAGAAATACATAGAATAGGGTGATATTTATTTATTCATCAGTCAGCTTTATTGGAATATAGTTCATAAACCATACAACTCACTCACTGAAAGAGTGGACAACTCAGTGTTTCTACTCTATTCACAGAATTGTACAACCATCACTACTGTCAATTTTAGAATATTTTCACCACTCCCAAAAGAAGCCCTGTACCCTTTATCACCACTCTATTCCCTCAGGCCCCACTCCAACTCACCCCTAGTCCTAAGCAACCACTAATCTGCTTTCTGTCTCTATAGGTTTGTTTATTCTAGGTGGTTCATATAAATGGAGTCATGCAATTGTTGTCTTTTGTGTTTGGATTTTTTTTTTTTTTTGAGAGAGAGAGAGAGAGAGTGCGTGAGCACGAGCAGGCGGGGAGGGCAGAGGGAGAAGGGGAGAGAGAAGCAGCCTCCCCTTGAGCAGGGAGCCCGACTCTGGGCTCCATCCTAGGACCCTGGGATCATGACCTGAGCCAAAGGCAGACGCTCAACCAACTGAGCCACCCAGGTGTCCCTGTTTGAATTCTTTTACTTAGTATATTTCTGAGGTTCATCTTTCTGGAATCCGTACTTCATTCCTTTTTATGATTGAATAACATTCCATATTATGAATGTATCTGTTTTGCTTATCCATCTGCCAGTTGATTAACATTTGGTTCATTCCCACTTTTGGCTATTATGAATAATGGTGCTATAAATATTCATCTACAAGTTGGTGGACCCATGTTTTCATTTCTCCTGGATATATACCTAGGGGTAGACTTGCTGGGTCATTTGGTAACTCTGTGGTCAGTCTTCTGAGGAACTGCCACTCTATTTCCTAAAACAGCCACACCATTTTGCATTCCTACCAGCAGTGTGTGGAAGGTTCCCATTTCTGCACATCCTCACCAACACATTACTATCTGGCTTTTGATTCTAACCATCCTCGTGGGTATGAAGTGGTATTTCATTGTGATTTTGATTTGTGTTACCTCGATGAGTAATAATGAGCATCTTCTCATGTGCTTAGTGGCCATTTGAATGTTACTTTGGAGGAATGCCTATTCATAATGGTTTTTTTTTCTTTAAAGATTTTATGTATTTGAGATAGAGACAGTGAGAGAGAGCATGAGAGGGGAGAAGGTCAGAGGGAGAAGCAGACTCCCCGCAGAGCCGGGAGCCCGATGTGGGACTCAATCCCAGGACTCTGGGATCATGACCTGAGCCGAAGGCCGTCGCCCAACCAACTGAGCCACTCAGGTACCCTGGAGGAATGCCTATTCAGATTTTTCCCATTTTATTTCGGTTTTCTTATTTGTGGCTGGATTTAGTTTGCTGGTATTTTGAGGATTTTTACATCTATATTCTAGTTTTCTTGTGATGTCTTTGTCTGATTTTGGTATCAGGGTAATATTGGCCTCATAGAATAAGTTTGGAATTTTTCTATTTTTTGGAAAAGCCTGTGAAGAATTAGTATTAATTCTTCATTAAATATTGATAAAAGGGGGACCTGTCTGGCTAAGTTGGTAGAACAGGTGACTCTTGATCTTGGGGTTGTAAGTTCAAGCCCCACATTGGATGTGGAGATTACTTAAAAATAAAATTTTAGGGATGCCTGGGTGGCTCAGTTGGTTAAGTGTCTGCCTTCGGCTCTGGTCATGATCCCAGAGTCCTGGGATCAAGCCCCACATCAAGCATTTTGCTCAGCAGGGAGCCTGCTTCTCCCTCTGCCTGATGCTCCCCTTGCTTGTTCTTGTTCTCTCTCTCTCTCTCTCTCATCTGGTCTCTCTCTAGAAAATAAATAAATCAGATCTTTTAAAAATATAATTAAAATTAAAATAAATAAATGTTTGATAGAAGTCATTGGCCCTGGGACTCTCTTTGTGGTATTTTTTCTATTATTATTATTATTGTTTCAGTGTTTTCACTTGTCTTAGGTCTATTCAGATTTTCTATTTCTTCTTGAGTCAGTTTTGGTGGTTTATGTCTTTCTAGGAATTTGTCCATTTCATCCAACTTTAACTAATTTGTTGGCCCACAGTTGTTCATAGCATTCCTTAATAAGTCATTTTATTTCTGTACGGTCAATAGTAATATTCCCTCCTGTATTTCTGATTCTTCTCTTTTTTTCTTGGTCAGTCTTACTAAAGATCTGCTAACTTGGTTGATGTTTTCAAAGAACTAGCTTGTAGCTTCATTGATTTCCTCTCTTATTTTTCTGCTCTCCATTTCATTAGTTTCCATTTTACTCTTTATTGCTTTAGTTTTTCTATTTGCTTCAGGTTTAGTTTGGTCTGCTTTTTCCCCCAGTATCTTAAGGTTAGCTTGAGCTGCATCCTATAAGTTCTGGTATGTTATGTTTTCATTTTACTTAATCTCAAAGTGTTTTTTGTTTGTTTGTTTGTTTGTTTGTTTGTTTGTTTGTTTTTGATGATCTCTTCTTTGACCCATTGGTTATTCAGGAGAGTGTTGTTTTAATTTCCATTTATTTGTGAATTTCCAATAGTTTTCTCTGTTACTAATTTTTTCTTTAAATCCATTGTGGTCAGAGTACACATTTTGCATGATTTCAGTCCTTTTAAAATGTATTGGGACTTGTTTTAATGGCTAGCATACAGTCTGTCCTATAGAATGTTCTGTTTGTGCTTGAGGAGAGTGTATTCTGCCACTGTTGAATGGGGAGTTCTGTAGGTGTCTTTTATGTCCAGTTGGTTTATCATGTTATGCAAAGCTAGGGGCGCCTGGGTGACTCAGCCAACTAACTATCTGACTTTCGCTCGGGTCATGATCTTGGGGTCCTAGGATTGGGCCCTGCTTTGGGCTCCCTGATCAGCTGGGAATCTGCTTCTGCCTCTCCCTCTGCTTCTCCCCCTGCTCATGCTCTCTTTCTTACTTTCTCTCTCTCTCAAATAAATAAAATCTTAAAAAAAAAAAAAGTTGTGCAAATCTATTTCCTTGTTGATATTCTATCTAGTTGTTTTATTCATTATTGAAAATGGGGTATTGAAGTCTCCAACTATCCTTATTGAATTGGCTATTTCTTCTTTCAGTTATGTCCATTTTTGCTTCATATATTTTGTGGCTACGTTGTTAGGTACATATATGTTTATAATTATTATATCTTCCTGATGCATTGACCATCTTATCTTTATAAATGTCCCCCTGTATCTCTAGCAACAATTTTTGTCTTAAAGTCTATTTTATGCAGTATTAATAGTATAGCCATGCCAATTCATTTTTTTAAAGGATATTATTTATTTGAGAGAGTGTGACAGAGAAAGCATAAGCAGGGACAGTGGGGGAGAGAGAGAAGCAGACTCCCTGCTGAGCAGGGAGCCCCACTTGGGGCCCGATCCCAGGACCCCGGGATGACGACCTGAGCCAAAGGCAGACGCTTAACCCACTAAGCCATCCAGACGCCTCTCCAGTTCCCTTTAGATTACTGCTTGCATGTTATATCTTTTACTTTTTGTTTTTGACCTGTTTTTATCTTTGGCTATACATTGTGTCTCTTGTAGCGGCATGAGGTTGGATTGTGTTTTCTTGCCCATTTTGCCAATGTCTGCCTTTTAACTCAAAGTTTAATCCATTTAGATGTAATTAATTACTGATAAGAAGAACTTTTGCCATTTTGCTGTTTGTTATTTTTGTTAGCTGAATGCCTAACTGTGCACTGGGCCCTTCATATACATCCTCACATTTTTTTTTCATCATCATATTTTTAAAAGATTTTATTTATTTGAGAGAGAAAGAGAAAGCACGGGTGTGGAGAGCAGCAGGCAGAGGGAGAAGCAGGCTTCCTGCTGAGCAAGGAGCCCAACTTGGGATTTAGTTCCAGCACCCTGGGATCATGACCCAAGCTGAAAGCAGATGCTTAACCAACTGAGCCACCCAGGCACCCCTCATCATTACATTTTTAATACTCATTTTATGATTATGGAATCTAAAAGTTAGGAAGATGCATTTACTATCCCCGTCAGTGGTAGAGTTGAGCCATGAGCCATCAGCTCCATCAGTGGTTTCCTCGCTGGTCCTCTGGCCTCCACCCTCCCTTGCCGATGTTCCAGTGACTCCTGCTGAAAGTCCTGACATGCGTCGTAATGAGAGACTCCTAGTTAGTGAATGTGTTCAAATGCAGAGTTGTCTCCTCCCCACCCAGGTCACCTGAGAGCTCAGCACTGTTGACTTCGGTGTCGTTTGCTGGCTTCTGAGCATGTTCCAGCCCGGGCCTCGGTGGAGCCAAGAGGACTTCTTGGATCATGGCCAACGGCAGAGAGCTCCTGCACTCGATATACATTTTCCCCTAGCCACACCCAACTTCACATTTTCCCCTCTTCTTCCCCTTTAGTCCATGAAGATTCTGCAGGATTTGCTTACTGACATTTGTGCACTCAAGGGCACCATTGAAACTCTCAGAAAGGATGTGGACAGACTGAAGGACATGGTTAAGAAGGTAGACCCTCTCCAGCATCCTCTATGCTGGCCGTACTGCTTGGACCTTAGGTGGCTGGGGTGATGGGGGACATCTAGGGAGCCTGTTCTTTGTCAAAGGACGCAGCTATGAGGGCAGGAGACGGGGATTGACGTGGCCCAGCCAGTTGGCCAATCCCATTAAACTCTACATGGCTTCCACCCTTCTCTGTTAGGACATCATTTGTAGGTAACAGAAACCTAGTTCATTCTGGCTCAGGCGGAAGAAGAGAATTTAGTGTCTCGTTTCCTAAAAAGTCCACAGTTGCCTTCAGGTACCACCAGATCCAGGTGCTCAAACCGCATCAACATCTCCCTGTCAGTGATGTTTTTCTGTGGGTTGGCTTCATTCTCAGGCAGCTATTCCCTAGGACTCCAGGCTGGCCATCCACCAACATAGCAAAAAGAGAACAGCGTTTCCTATTCTGTAAACTTCTGTCCACCCTGAAAAGTAGAACAAACCTAGCGCAGGCATACAGTCTGTCTCCCTTGGGAGTCACGAGGACGTCAACCCAGGTACATACTCACTCCTTACCATGATGTGGAAGGACGCAGAGTCCCTGAAGCATGAGGTCATTGGTGAGTCAGAGCTGGGCTCTGAGGTCAGGTCTCCACACCGACAGGCTGGTATTGCAGCTGAGGTTTTACACCTTGCCCCCAGATAGCATGGTTTAATGTGTTATCCCCAATTCACAGGTCAGTGTACACATTTGACTGTCATGGCAACTGTGAGAACTCGGTCTGGGTAGCTCCCATCGGAGAAGAAAGGGCATCACAAAACACTAAAAAAACAAACAAATCAAAACACTAGAAAGGTTCCTTCAAAAATCTATTGGAAAAAAAAAATGCCTCCTCAGCCTACCTCTTGGAGATTCTTAATGTACTTTTTTTGCCCACTAAAGGCTCTGAGAAGTCCTGCAGTGTAGAAGCCCACTGAATACTTTTTAAGCCCAGCATTTTCCAAACTTATTCCCCAGGAAACCCTCTTCCACCCCTTTCCCACTCACTGGGAAACACTTGCTTTGGAATCTGTTCTTTCTTCTCCAACTCAGTCACCTAGAGATGAGTCCTTGTCTTTGAGCTGTGGGGGAAGCAGGGCCAGGACCAGAACCTGCACCCCTGGCCCATGTACTCGGCTTATTTGACAGATGCAGCCAGAAATAATGGATTCTTTGTTCGAAGATCTGAAAGGACAGAACAGGAAGATGAGTGCGCTACAGCGGCAAGTGGTGAGAACCCCTACTTCCCTTCCCAGTTCCCTAACCTCCAGACCCGGGGTGCTGGGAGCAGGGAAGAATAAGGAAGAGGACACAATCTAGAAGGAAAATGTGGACAAAGGAGCCACACGAGGGCATCACCCCTCATTCTCAACCTCCCCGTCTGCCCCCCAGGTTGCTCTCCAGAGAAAAATACTCACCATCCCCAAAGCCGAGGACGTGGTACTCTGGAGCAGCCTCCACGAGGCCATGTTCAGCCCCGTAAGTGAAAGAGGAAAAGGGAGGGTTGTACTGGAGGGCCGGGGAACTAAGGGTGACCACTGAGCTGGCCTGGAGCAGCCCTGGCCAGCCTCGGCCCCTCTTCTGCAGGGAACTTCTGCAGAAGGAGCTGGTCCAATGCAGATTGAGGATTCGGATCTGTGGCAGTTGGTGAGGCAGCTCCCAGAGACTGGTCGTCCCCAGACCACCGAGCACCCAGAAGCTGTCGGTCCCGTCCAGATCTCAGAGGCCATCCGGAGCCCCATGTTACTGGAGACTGTCTGGCATTATGAGACCCCGGGGCAGCTACAGGAGGAGGAACCTGCCCAAGCTGTTCTGCTCGATGAGGCCCAGGGGCCAGGGCAGCCTCCGGGGCTTGAGCCCAGGGCTGTGCCCACACCGGGGCCACAGCCGGAGGCCATGCCTGCTCCGGGGCCTGTGCTGGCGCCCGGTCTGACACCTGGGTTCCCACCTTGGTCTCCATTCATACCTGGGCCTGGCCCTGGCCCTTGGCCTGCCCTCAGACCTGGGGCTGGCCCTGGGCTTTGGCCTGCCCCAGGGCCTCAGCCCCTGCCGCAGGAATACTGGCCTCCTCCCAGAGGCTTGTCCAGGGCTAGCACATGGCCCTTGCAGGGCTCAGACTTCTTGCAGCCCGCACAGTCCCAGGACTTCAGGGCCCCCCCGCCAGCTAGGGAGTTTGGCTCAGCGTGGCCCTCTCCACTGCGGTCACAGTCTACACAGGCAGACGTGCACCTGCTCCCAGTGGTCTCAGAAATTGAGGAAGACTATGTATTCGAGGATGTGCCAGCCCCTCAGGCTGGGGCCCCCAGGGCTGGGGCCCCCAAAGAAGCATCCGACAAGGCTCCCCGGCCTTCCCTTCAGCACCTGAAGAGCACCGCGGCCATTGCAGCCAGTGCCGCGGCCTCCTACGCAGCCGCTGCCACCTCAGCAGCCCAGAGAGCCAAGGTCGTCGCCAAGGCTGTCAGGGACGCCCCTGCCACCAAGTTGGCCACCATAGCAACGGCCATGGCTGCATCTGGGCCCTTAGGGGCCTTCGCAGACATCCTGGGTGCAGGCTCTTCCCGCGGGGCCTCAGATTTAAAGGAGGACACGGAGGCAGAGGCCTTGAAGGTGTTGGAGGACGACCTCTATTCCCTGTACAGCACGGCCAGCATCCCTCCCAAAAGGACCCTGTCCGAGGTCATGCTGGCCGCCCAAAAGGCCGTGACCTCTGAAGACAAGAAGACGGCCGTCAGGTACTCCATGGGCCGCATAGCCCAGATGCCCATTAGGCACAACTCCCTGAAGGAAGAGTTTGCCCAGCTGTCATCCACCCTTCAACAGCGCTTGAATTACCTAGGTAGGCCCGGCCTGCTTCAGGCCCTCCCTCCCCGCGGACTTCGAGAAGTCCCCATCTCCTTCATTTCACTCCCCCAACAAAAGCTGTATTAACCATTAGCCATTCATTCCTTTGCCTTCACCATTTGCCTCTTACTAGCGTCTCTCCTTTCACCACGAATGTACCGTGAGGTCTTCTCACAGGGGAGAGGGGTGGTTAGGGTCGAATGTTGGCCCTGAAGAAGGAAAATCGCATGTCACGATGACTTTGGAAGACTCCCTTCCCACAGCCTGTACCGCACAGCCCTACGGTACCATGTTTCGATAAGTCTGGATCTGCCAGAATGACCCACTGAACATACCCCAGATGACGTGGTCCGTGTGGGGTTAGGAACTTCTGCTGGGCAAACAGACGGACCCTGAAAGATCACAGAGGCTCTCTGGGTGGCAGCAGAAATGGTAGATTTACGGTCCCATTTCCTACCTGTGATGGGTGAAATGCTCACTCGGGAGTGGAGGCCAGAATAGCTTAGTGGAGTCACTTTCAACCTTGTGCCTCCGTCAGCATTCCGGGGGGGCTGCGCCGCACCCCTGGTGTTTCCGACTTGGTTGGTCAGAGCAGAGCCCGAGAATTTGCATTTCTTTCTTACTCAGCCCAGCAGTGGCCGCTGCTGCGGGCCCAGGGGACCCACTCTGAGGCCCATTGCTGTTTGAATCCTTAACTTGCCTTTCTTTTGTTCTTGGCTCCCTGCCAAGCACCAGTGGTTGAATGGAGTCAAATCTGTAGGCGGCATTACCCCTAATTGGTGGTGATGTTCTACAGATCTCGAAAAGACCACGTGGAGCTTCAACCAGCTACACTAGGCCACTCTCGGTGAGTACTGGTGTGCGGCTGAGAATACGGTAGTAAGAGATTGAAATTTATTCATTTATTTTTTAAGATTTTATTTATTCGACAGAGAGGTAGAGCGCACAAGTAGGCTGAGCAGGGAGCCCGATGTGGGACTCGATCCCAGGACCCTGGGATCATGACCTGAGCTGAAGGCGGCCGCTCAACCGATTGAGCCACCCAGGCGCCCCAAAAGATCGAAATTTAAAAGGTAAAGCTGTAAGAGCCCAAATTCTACCTCTGACCAGCTGCCGTTTTGGTTAAGAAGACTCAAGATCGTTGGTGAACGTATCTTGGCTCGGATTTCTCCTGCCTTCCTGGGTGTGTCCTGTACGTTACCTTTTAACCTTGTCTGGAACTTGATATAGGGTACTTTTCTTTTTTTTTTTTTTTTTAAAGTCCCCTCCTTTGTTAAATCCTCCTTTCTATCTTGTGATGAGATAATGCACGTCATATACTCTCATAATAAGGCATTTTGTAGTTCTGCTCAGGATCCTTTTTTTTTTTTTGGAAGCAAAGTCTATTCCCAACACAGGGCTCAAACTCACGACCCTGAGATCAAGAGTCCTATACTCTACCGACTGAGCCAGCCTGGTGCCCCAGATCAGAGCCCTTGCCAGGAGGGAAGAAAATTCCAGAGAGGCCTCCCGAGTCCTGTGCTGTCTCATATGATAGCCAGGAGGCACGAGTGGCTGTCGGGACCACGGCATGGGGCAAGGTCCAGCGTAGATGTGCTCTAAGTGTGACGCACACGTCAGATATGGAAAGTTTGGGATGAAAACAACAAGAGTCCGCTTCTCACTCTGACCTTCTCCCTTCTCATGCTCTCTCTCACTCTCTCTCTTTCCTAATAAATAAATAAATAATTAAAAAAAAATCTTTAAATTGGAGGAGGGGGAGAGGGAGAGAGACTCTCCCTCAGACTCCTCGCTAAGCAGAGCCCGACATGAGACTTGATCTCATGACCCTGAGATCATGACCTAAGCCAAAATCAAGAGCCGGAAGCTTAACTGACGGAGGCACCCAGGTGCCCCTCCTTTTTTTGATTTGTTTAAAGAATGTGGCTTCTGCGGCACCTGGGTGGCTCAGTGGGTTAAAGCCTCTGCCTTCGGCTCAGGTCATGATCTCAGGGTCCTGGGATCGAGCCCCGCGTCGGGCTCTCTGCTCAGCAGGGAGCCTGCTTCCTCCCTCTTTCTGCCTGCTTCTCTGCCTACTTGTGATCTCTGTCTGTCAAATAAATAAATCAAATCTTAAAAAAAAAAAAAAAAAAAGAATGTGGTGACCAGAAAACTAAATGACCGCGAGGGCCCCCGGGCTCACAGCCTCTTGGTTTTGGACAGCGCTACCTCCGACGACTCCTCTGAGAAGCAGGTGGAGCTCTAGATGAAGCCTCTTTCCCCATCCCCGCCCCTGACAGCCACCCCCTCCTTTGCTTTCAGCTAATCTGGGAGCCTCTTCCAAACTTGAGTCGACAGTGGACGTGCTTCAGGAAAAGATCGGGAACCTACAGAGATCCAGGATGAAGGTGCGTGCCCCAGGCAGAAAGAGCTTCCGGGATGGGATGGTGGCCTGAGGCAGGCTGAGGGCAGAGTCCCTGAGCCAGGACAGCGTAGGTCTGTCCTGCAGCTGAAAGGTAGCCTTGGGGGGTGGGTGGGGCCAAGGAGGCAGACCCGGAGGGTGCAGGGGTCCCAGTGGGTTGTGCCTGGGTGCTTCCCCTGGCGGGGGTCTGAGGGGGCCACCGAGGTGGCAGGTCCAGGAGACACACTGGCCCGGTACACTCTTGATGCCCCTCCCCGGCCATGGTGACCTTAGAGGCAGAGGCCCTTTGTGTCCGTGATCCCCCCTTTTAGGAAGAGGAACTCGAGAGAATTTGGGGCCACCAGATGGAGAAGATAAAGAATCACCATGTTGTGCTGGACAGGGCAGTGGAGAAACTCCAGATTCGCTTGGATGACTTAAAGGTTTGGGGGTTCGGGTGGGCAGCTGCGGGGAGGACTCCTTGCTTGGACAATCGGACCCTCCCCAAAGGTTTCACCGATCCACCAAAGGCAGGGGAGCGAGGCACTGGCATTTTACTCTGTGTGAATTACACTTCAGTGGAAATAAACGCATCCCACCGCGCCCACCTCCACCCCCAAAGGTATAAACCAGAGGGCCCAAGCAATGCCTGGGTCACAGACCGCTGGGTCACCCGCCCCCGGAAGGGTGCCTGGCACAGAGCAAATGCTCCAAATGTGCCGAAAGAATCAGGGAATGAGGAAGAGGATTTCTTGCGTCAACTCTTAGGTTCGTGACGTGCCCCCTAACCCAGCTCGTCGTGAATTCTCAGCACAGGGACGAGGGGTGGGGGAGGGGCAGGCAGATTTGCTGACACCACAATCACGTGGACAGACATAGAGCACCTCACTGGGGCTCCCCCGGCCCGACCCCGCCTCCCGTGGGCCTGGAGGGTTTGACTCAGCTGGCCTGACGACCCTGGCCGCATGGTCCTCAGGACCAGTACCGTCTGGGCCTTGTCTCAGAGGTGTCCCCCACCTTCGGAGAAGGACGCCGAGTCGTTCGCAGCAGGAGGAGATGACCTTCCCTCCGAGAGTAAGAGGCGAAAGCCCACACAGAACCACTGAAGATGGTTTCCACGGGGGCTTCTGATTCCAAGTCCGGGGGCTACTGGTGGGATGCATCAGGATGGAGAAGACACAAGGGGAAAGCTTGTCTCCCCCTCCCGAGACTGTGACCCAGAGGGATCAGGCCAGGACACACGCAGGGCGCCTTGGCACGGAAAGAACTCCTGAAGGGGGGACCAGTTCCCAGCCTGAGCGAGGTGCCGTGTGTGGGCAGAGGGGCTTGGCGGCTCAGACCTTGGTGAATGCCGAGACTGGGAACTCCCTCGTCTCTGGCCAGCTCCCTGCCCTCGCTGCCACTGCCCTGCAGGGAGGCCGGGCTGCCGTGGCCCGTGGACGTACAGGGGGGCCCTCCAGTGCCCGGGCACGTGTGGTGTGTGCCTGGCACTCGGCCCTGCCTTCACTGCGGGGGGAGCAGCTCCCTGGCTGCCTCCGAGTAGCTGTCGCTGGTGGAGGGGAACTGCAGAGGACGAGGCCTGGCCAAACGGAGTAAGTCAGCCTTTGTGCTTCCCGCCGCTGTGCCAACAGGAATCCTTTGCTTCTAAAAGTTAACCCTGGAAGAACCTGGAGCAGGCTTCCCTATACAGCACATGCTTCGTTAAATATTCCCTAAATGAGGGGCACCTGGGTGGCTCAGTGGGTTAAAGCCTCTGCCTTCGGCTCAGGTCATGATCTCAGGGTCCTGGGATCGAGCCCCGCATCGGGCTCTCTGCTCAGCGGGGAGCCTGCTTCCTCCTCTCTCTCTGCCTGCCTCTCTGCCTACTTGTGCTCCCTTCCTGTCGAATAAAATAAAAAAAATCTTTAAAAAAAAAATTCCCTAAATGAGTACAGGCTATAAGAAATCAGCAGCCCTGGGGAGCCCTTCCGAGAGAAACAAAGGAGGGCAGACCCACTCGCCGTGGTTCTCTTGCAACATCTGGAGCCCTAAAGAAACGCGGTGACGGCTGCTTTCCCTGGATGCCCTCGAGAAACGTCAGGAACAGAGCAGGTGGCACGAAAAATCAATCCTCTTATTCATTCAGCCCATCCTAGCAGCGTCTGCTTTGCCACAGGCAACCTGCTGACGGCTGGCCATGCCGCAGTCAGCAAGACAGTCACATCCAGGCCCTTCGGGGGGCAGTGGTGTATTTGTTTCTCTTTAAGCGGGGTGTAATTTATGTACTGTAAAATGCCCCCAAGTCTTACGTTTCAGGGCTCGGTCCACGTCCGCCTGTTTGTGTAGCCACCCCCCCCCCCCACCCCAGTCAATATGGAAATGTTCGCGTCCTTGGCTGGCTTCTCTCAGATAGTTTCCCACCGAGAAACTCTTCGGTTCCCAGCCAGAAAGTCAGTAGGGGCAGAACTCTTTCTTACCAACCTTATGGAAAATGTGATTTGCGTTTTGCAAGGGGACAAGCGTCTTCCCCTAAGCCCGAGGCTGCATTCCAAGACCCTTCCTGGAACAAGCAGTGATCTTCGGAGTTTGGCCTTGGTGTGGGAAGGCCCTGATAAGGCCAGTGGGTTCTGAGTGCTGACTCTGCCAGAATTAGCCTTGTCTCTCCAGGCTTGGGGAGAGGCATGGGATTAGTGCCTTGTGGAAGAGTAGGAAACAGATCTGGGTACGGAAGGCAGCCAGGCTCAAGTCGGCTGGGAGGTGGCCTGGTGTTGGGGTTCAGAGCACTGGCTGTGGTGTAGCTAGGCCTGGATTTGAATCCCAGTGCTGCCACTGACTGGGTGTGTTTGTTTCCTGTGGCTCCAGTAAGAAATGATCATAAACTGCATTCCTTAAAACACTAGGGACCTGTTCCATCACAGTTCTAGAGGTTAAAGCCTGAAATCAAAGCATTGGCAGGGCCTTGCTCTGAACGAAGGCTCCGGGGGAGGATTCCTGCCTCTTCCAATTTCTGGTGGCTCCAGGCATTCCTTGGCTTGTGGCCACATCCCTCCATTCTCTGCTTCCTTCTTCCCTCTGTGTGTCTGTCTTCACGTCGCTTCCTTTTAAGGAATCCAGTCAATGGATTTAGGGCCGCCCTGATCCGGTATGACCTCATCTTAACTAGTACATCTGCAAAGACCCTATTTCCAAATAAGGCCACATTCACAGGTTCTGGGCAGGTGTGAATTTTGGGGAAGACATTAATCAACCAGTACATAGGTAGCCCTAGCAGTAGAAGTTAGATGATCCCAGCTAATCACTCCTCTTTATTTTTAGGTATTAGCAGGAAAGAGCCAAGTGGAGATGTAAATATTAATGTTGGGCTGGATGATTCGAAAAGGTCAGGGGTCCCTGCTGTTGTGGGGTTGGAGGAAGCAACCTGACTTGAGGTCAAAACAGGGCCTTCTTTCCATACCTCCACTTCCCATTCTAGACCTTGGGACCCACCTTCAGGCAAGGTAGATGTGATGGAACTTGGCATTTATTAGAATTAGGTTCAACTTCAGATAACATAACCTCCCTCCAAAATAACTGACTTAAACAGATGTAAGTGTATTTCCCATTTACATTCAAGAAACTCAGAGGTGGTTGATCCAGAGCTGGTGTAGAACTCCATGATGCATGACTTCCATTCCCAAGCTCACCTCAAGGTACAAGATGGCTGCTGGTGCTCCAGTCATTAACTCTACATTCAAGTCAGCAGCGAAGAGGATATACTTCATTAAATAGTTATTTTTCCTACCTACTTCCTACCCACTTCCATTTACACCCTCGTGATCATACTGAGCTATAAAGAGGGGTGTGTGTGAAATGAATTCATGATTCTGGGCTGCCACGTGCCAGCTAAAAGTTTGGGGACTCTTTTCCTAACGGTGAGAGGGAAAGCAGCTATGAAGTGAGAAGCAGAAGCCTGTTTCTAGCTTTGGAGGAAACATGACCTCACCTTCTGGGGACATGGCTCAGGAGATGTGAGGCTCTGAGATTCTTCTCTAGCAGATTAGCTGCTGCTACCATCACAGGGAGGATCTGGTACATGGAGAGTGGGCAGAGTTAATGGACGGAGCTGGTTCCTCGTGGAGTGAGGGGATGGTATGTAAGAGTTTTCCTCTGACACTGGGGCACAACCTCTGTGGCATATAAGTGCTTGGTTGATAAATAGACTCCAGGTCTCACTAGAACCGCATTACAGATAAGAGCTGAACTTGCCTTAAACTTCCAGGGAACCAAAGTATTAGCATTGGTTTACGTTTTCCTTTCTCAAGTCTGCCTCCCTGTGCAGCAAGTTCCTATGATGCCACCTCCAAGGGGACACCTGGTCCCAATGCTCACGTTCCTTCCTTTCTGATCTGGGCACCTGGAGTCCATGCCTTCTGGCGTGCCCACCCTACCTGCTGGCCAGCTGGCCCTATTGTCCCTTCCTAGCATGCGGCAAGAGCGGACATGGGAGGAAGATGTTATCCTAAGGCCTCCAGGGATAGGGAACATGCCCTTTGCTTCTGTTTTAGGTTGTCCATGCTCAACTCAAAAACCTCGAAATGCACAAGGTGGACAAAAGTGTGATGGAGCAGGAGTTGAAAGAGGTGAGTGGGGGCACCTGGGTGGCTCAGTCAGTTAAGTGTCTGCCTTTGGCTCAGGTCATGATCCCAGGGTCCTTGGATGGAGCCCCACATCAGGCTCCCTGCTCAGCATGGAGTCTGCTTCTCCCTCTGCCCCTCATCCCATCATGCTTGAGCTCATGCTTGTGCTCACGCACACTCTCTCTCTGAAAGAAAATCTTTAAAAAAGAAAGAGATGAGTGAGCAGAGTTTCCTCTCCCATCCCACCTGTACATCCTGAGCCCAGCTCTCCCACCAGGGGAAGGGAGTCACCCAGCCAAGACAAAACCAAGAAGAGAACCTCCCATAGTTTCCTTCCATCGTTCTAGTAGAGAAGGCCTGGGGAAGCTTCCCCAAAGTTGTCCTATCAACTCCTATTTTCAGTGACGCAGGATTAATGATAATTTATTACGTGAACTTAAAAATAACGTACCAGCTTCTCCATCCATGGGAAGACCTTGGCTTAGTCCTGACAGTCGTGTTTGAGCCAATTAGACCCCAAGGTTGAAGTTAAGCCAAGGCTGGGCATTCAGGGTCCCGGACTGAAAAATACAGACCAGAGTGGTCTGATCTCCCAGCTTCCTCCTGCTCCCGCACCAGCAGCCCTGGCTCCCTGCGTCCCCTGTGTCTCTAGAAAGCCGACAAGAGCACCCTGGCAGGCAAGGCGAGCCGGGCCGACCTGGAGACGGTGGCGACAGAGCTGAACGAGATGATTCAGGGGATGCTCTTTAGGGTCGTGACCCACGAGGACGACTGGAAGAAAGATGTGGAGCGGCTGACCAAGGACCTGAGCACGAAGGTGAGTACCCCGTAGCAGCCATCACCTGCTGCGTAACAAGTAACCCTGAAATGTGACACCTTGTAACAACAAGTGTTCAGAGTTGCTGAGGGTCAGGAATTGGGGAAGAGCTTAGCCGAGGGACTCAGATGTCCCATGAGGCTGCGATCAAGATGATATCCGGGGCTGCAGTCCTCTGAAGAGCCATTTCCAAGATGGCGGCCTCCCATGACCGTCAGCAAGATGCCTCACTTCCTTGCCACTCAAACTTCTCCTCAGGTCTGCTTGAGTGCCATCACAACATGGCACCCGACGTCCCCAGAGCAAGTGACCCAGGAGAGCCCGACGGAAGCGGCGCTGTCTTCCGTGATTTAGCCACACCACATCATTTCTGTAGCATCCCATGGTTCCACAGGCCAGCCTGCTCCGTGTGAGAGGGTGTGAGGCCCGAGAGCTGTGGGCAGGGAGCTCCTTGGAGGCTGACTTCCATCCCTCTCTGGCCTGGGCCAACAAAGGGGCACGGTAGGGTAGAGCTGGGGAGCTCTGCTGATCATTTATTTCTTCTTTGGTCATTCACTGAGCACCTGTGATAAGCCAGACTCTGGAGAAATGTTGATAATGAATCATGGTCCCTCCTCGATTCAGACCGTCCAGAAGAGAGCGCCAGTCAGAGCAACATGTACCGTGCTGTGTGGCTCCCGCAGCGTGGGTTCGGACCCCACCAGCCGTGGGTGTGAGCCCCAGGTCCCCCGAGCAGCCGTGGACCCTGAGGGCCATGACCTCACTGAGCGTCAGCTTTCTCATCAGGAAAACGAGGATTTGTTTGTTCATCAGCTACGCAGTGGGTGCCTCCGACGCGGGTCACCGGCGGATGTAACGACAAGCAAAACAGACCCGAACGCGTTTCTCTCCGAGATGCGTTCGTCATACAAATTACACAAATCAATGAAGAATTGCAGCCTGAGTGGTTTCAGTTTTCTACAGAACACCCGACCTACTTTGCTTCAGTAATTCAATGATGGGCCGGGGAGAAGAGTGGAGACAGAGACTGCTCTACATTACAGGCGTCTCTGGAGACAAAGCAATCAAACGCAGCTCACAAGGAGACCTGGCTTGTGTCCCGGTTCGGTTGCGCCAACTTTGCACATGGTCTGGTAATTAGAACAAAGTCAGGAATTCCCGTCTGTGTGTTCGGTGTCCTGACGGCATTGCGGTCACGTAAGAAAATGTCCTCACGGTGGGACGCCGGGGTGGCGCAGTCAGTGGAGCGCCTGACTCTTGGTTTCAGCTCAGGTCCTGATCTCAGGGTGGTGAGATCAAGCCCCGAGTCAGGCTCCATGCTCAGCAGGGAGTCTGCTTGAGACTCTCTCTCTCCCTCTGCCCCTCCCCCAGTGCACGCTCTCTCTGTGTCTCTAAAATAAATAAGTAAAGCTTAAAAAAAACATGTCCTCGGGGCGCCTGGGTGGCTCAGTGGTTGAAGCCTCTGCCTTCGGCTCAGGTCATTATCTCAGGGTCCTGGGATCAAGCCCTGCATCGGGCTCTCTGCTTAGCAGGGAGCCTGCTTCTCTCTCTCTCTGCCTGTCTCTCTGCGTACTCGTGATCTCTCTCTCTGTCAAATAAATAAATGAAAATCTAAAAACAAACAAACAAACAAAAAACATGTCCGCATGAGGACTATGGTATGGAATGTTCATGGCAGCATTACTCACAATAGCCCAAAAGTGGAAGCAGCCCAAAAGTCCATCCACGGATTGGTGGATAAACAAATTGTGGTCCATCCATCCAGTGGAATATCATTCAACCAGAAGAAGAAATGAAGCTCTAATTCATACTGCCACCTGGGTGGGACCCTTGCAGACGTGATGCTGAGTGACAAAGCCAGACAGCGAAGGCCATAGCTGGTGTGGTTCCATTTGTATGAAATGTCCAGAAGAGGCAAATCCCTAGACAAGAACTGGGTTAGTGGGTACCTGCCCCTGGGGGTTTGGAGCTCACTTTGCCACAGTGTCATTTTCCCATTCCTCGACCCCCTCACTGTTTCAGGTTAATCTTGTTACACTCTCTGTAACTTTGCTGCAGGTCCTTTTCTGGAGTGAGGCAGGGCATGAACTGGGGTGTGAATTAGTTGACTAAGCGCCCTTCTCTTCCCTTTGGCTGTTTGCAGCTGGTCCACAGTGATTTGAATGGCCTAAAGAAAGACATGGACGAAATCTGGAAAGTACTCAGGAAGCTCCTGATTGAAGGCCTCCGGTTTGACCCGGATAGTGCTGCCGGCTTTAGGAAGTGAGCCCCTCCTGGGTAGGGGGTGCTCCTAGGGGCGGGGGAGGCCCTCTCTCCAGAGAGGAAACCAGAGGGGCATCCCAGCAGATTCTGGGAGGAAGGATTCCAGACGTGTGGACCCAGGGAGAAGGGGTGAGCCTTCCCAGCTTGGGAGAGGGGGTGAAGGTGGGATGGGGCTGAGGCTCCCCAGGGGCTCTGGCCTTAGGTGTCCAGGGGCTGCAGGGACACATCTTCTCCAGAGCCCTCTTGCCACGCATGAAACCAAGGCTCACGGACAGTAGGGACCATGCAAGGCCTCACAGGGAGCCTGAGTATCTGCGACCAGAGCCCTGTTGCCATGTCCCCACCCCATCTAGATAGAGTCCCAGGCAGAGGGACTCAGTGCTGGGGAGGGAAGGGTCTCCTGTCCTCAGATGCCCTCTCATCTCTCCCTATATCCCCTGTGAAGGGTAGCTTTCCAGAAGGCCCCTGGTTTTAAAGACCTCCATGTGTTTGGGGTAGGAACCTAAACTGCACACCTTTGCCCCCACCTGTGTCCCTGGCTGCCACAGGGTAGGGATCAGCAGGGGGCAGCAGAGCGGACTTGAGCTGAACGGGGCCAGATTTTGGGGAGGGGGGTAGGGTCTGGAGGGAAGTCCTGACCCTGAGGCACAGCCAGACCTGCCCCCACGGTGCCCCAGCTGATTGTTGGCTGTCTTCCAGGAAACTGTTTGAGCGGGTGAAATGCATCTCCTGCGACCGGCAGGTGGAGCTGATGACGGGCCCGTGAGTACCGCCACCAGGGGGCGCCCACGCCCATCCTCTCTGTTTGGGTTCCCCACCTACGCTCCCATGGAGGTTCTAGGTCATCGTTTATCCATTCATTGGTCCAACGTCATTCTGTACACTTCATTTCATTTGCTCCCTGTCCCGGGCAGGAGCACTGGCATCCCCTCCTTCGCTAGCCCTGCCTGGCTGTGTCCCCGGGTCACTCCAAAAGGAAAAGGATAGAAGGAAACTGGGGAAAAGCTGAACTTTGTGGGACTTCCTTGCAGGGTGTATTTTGAGTCTAATACTTTTTATTTAGGTAAAATTCGCATGCACACACCATCCTTTTTTTTTTTTTTAAGAATTTTTATTTATTTGACCCAGAAAGAGCAAGAAGAAGCACGCAGAGTTGCAGGGAGAAGCAGGCCCCCCCGCCGAGCAAGGAGCCCAATGTGGGGCTCGATCCCAAGACCCTGGGATCATGACCTGAGCGGAAGGCAGAGGCTTTAACCCACTGAGCCACCCAGGCGCCCCATCACACACCATCCTAAAGTGAATGGTTCAGTGCCGTTTGGTGCACATTTGGATCATCTGCAACGATCACCTCTAATTCCAAAGCATTTTCATCTCCCTACAAGGAAACCCCAGACTTGTTAGCAGTCCCCCCCGCCACTGCCTCCTCCTCTCGGCCCCCAACAACCACGGACTTTGTGTTCCTGTGGGTTTGCCTCTTGTGGACACTCCACACGAATGAAGTCATGCGACCTATGAGCCGGTTCTGGCCTCTCTGCGCATCGTGTTCTCAGGTTTCATCCCTGTGGTGGCAGGTGTCAGGGCTTCGTTCCATTTTTTATGCCTGAATCGTACCACATTACGTGAGCCGTTCACATTTTGTTTATCCACTTATGCAGTGACGGACATTTGGGTTGATTCCTCTTTCAGCCGCTGTGCTCAGTGCTGCTGTGAGCGAGCATGTACATACAGTGGCTCGAACCCCTGCTTCCAGTTATTTTGGGTATAGACCTGCAGGTGGTGGAAGAGCTGGGTCGTAGGGGCCCTCAACGGTGAACTCTGAAGAACCAGCAGACACCACTCTCATAGGGCTTGAGAGCCCGAATCTTGCAGCGCCCACGCTAGCCTGGCCCCCGGGACCCACGAAGCTCATTACCCTACGCCCGTCCCTGCTCGTGGAGGGGCTTTGAGCCTACGTCCAGATTTTTTGGTTAAAGCCACAGATTCCTAGCTGCAGCATTATTTATACTATTTTATTTTTTTTAAAGATTTATTTATTTGACAGAGATCACAAGTAGGCAGAGAGGCAGGCAGAGAGAGAGGGGGAAGCAGGCTCCCCGCCGAGCAGAGAGCCCGATGTGGGGCTCGATCCCAGGACCCTGAGATCTTGACCCGAGCCGAAGGCAGAGGCTTTAACCCAGAGCCACCCAGGCGCCCCTATTTATACTATTTTAAAGAGGAAAAAAAGGAAACAATGTGAAGCAGTGGATGAGTTATGGACGTTCGCATCGGCCAGTCTGTCCCGGAGACGGGCAGAACCTTCTGAGACGTGGAAATGGTTACCGCTACATCATCCAGCGCAACAGCCCCCAGCCACATAGGGCTAATGTGGCTGAAAACGGACATTTACATCTTATTTCAATTTAACCATCAATTTCAATTTAACCACAAATTTAAGTAGCCCCCGGTGTCCAGTGGTTGTCATTTTGGATGGCACAGTCGTGGACGAATTCTTTAGTGGCCTGGAAAAGTCCCAGTGACTTAAATGAGAAAATCAAGGAGTTTGTGAGTTTGTGTGTTGTGATCTTAGTTTAGTTTTGTTTTGTTTTTAGCAAGGTTTACTGAGCGATACCGAAGTGAGAGGACAAAGCTCCCAATGAGGGAGGGGACCCGAAGGGGGGTTGCCTATAATCCTCTTTTTTTTTTGAAGATTTTTATTTATTAATTTGACACAGAGAGATCACAGGTAGGCGGAGAGAGGGGAAGCAGGTTTCCTGCTGAGCAGAGAGAGAGCCTGATGCGGGGCTTGATCCTAGGACCCTGAGATCATGACCTGGGCCAGAGGCAGAGGCTTTAACCCACTGAGCCACCCAGGCGCCCCGCGATACTCTTTTTGTTAAAAAAAAAAATCATAAGGGCACCTGGGTGGCTCAGTGGGTTGAGCAACTGCCTCCAGCTCAGGTCATGATCCTGGAGTTCCAGGATCGAGCCCCACATCAGGCTCCCTGCTCAGCGGGGAGTCTGCTTCTCCCTCTGACCCTCTCCCCTCTCATTCTCTCTCTCTCAAATAAATTTTAAAATATATCTATATATATATTTTAAAGATTTTATTTATTTATTTGACAGAGAGAGAGAGATCATGACCTGAGCCGAAGGCAGAGGCTTTAACCCACTGAGCCACCCAGGCACCCCAAATTTTAAAAAAAATTAAAAAAAAATCATAAACACAGAAAATTACTGGAAGAACACGTATTAAAGTATCTATCACGTGGTTATAGAACTTTTTGTGTTTATTTGCACTTCTCTGTCCTTTTAAAAATGCTGACAATATGTATTTAACATTTACTGTGGTTTAAATAATACCGTAAAGCATGTAAATATTTACAGTGCAACCTGCTAATTTCTACATGTGTGCACACCTCGATAGCTACCTCTCAGATCAACGTGTGCAACAGTTCCCGCTGCTCAGAGAGCTATTTCCTTTTTCTTTTTTTGTGCAAGTGAAATACGCAGAACACAAATCAACCATTTTAAAGTGGGCAGGTCAGGGGCGTTTAGTGCATTGACAATATTGTGCAACCCCCCGCTCCTAGGGCCAGAGCATTTTCACTCTTCACCAGCTTTCCAGAAGGAAACCCCAGCCCCATCTGCCACTCCCCATCCCACCCCCCCAACCTCCGATCTGCATTCTGTTTCTAGGATTCACCTGCTCTGGCTTTTAGTTTATAATCAGAACAGTTCTTTGTGACGATCGAAGATTATTGGGACTCTTCGGAGCCCTGAGTGTGGCAGGGATGTAGACATCTCCAGAGAGAAGATGGGGTGAACGGTGGTGGACCTCCTGAAGGAGGAGGAAGCCTGGGGCTGTCTGCTGGCCACTTGCGCCTCCGACGGAATTCTTGTCTTCCAACAGGCAACTCCTCACCGTCCGTAAAGCCCATCTGCTTTCGCGGCTGCGGCCGGCCAGCGCGAACACCTATGAGTGCCTGCAGCAGCAACAGTTGAGGCGAGTGGGCCGGGGGCCTGCCCCCCAGCGGCCCGCAGGAGCCCGCAGCGCTGCAGAGACCCCAGCTCCCGTTCCAGGGCATTGCCAGCCATCCGCGAGGGGGCCGTTTGGGGAGGGGGCTGTGGCAGCAGGTGGCCCAGGAGAGGGAAGGATTCTCATGGACATCTCACCACTCCTGTGAGCTAGGCTGGGTGTAAGCAAGGAAGTAAGGAAGGGCCGCCCCCCACGCCCCAGCGCACTGTGCCAACTGAGGAGAATCCTTAAGCCTTCCCTCTGACCTGTATTCTGTCATCGCCACGTTTCGTAGTTGGAGGATCTGAGGTTCAGAGAACTTCAGCCGCCTCCCCAAGGTCACAACTAGTAAGCAGCAGAGCTGGCTGCATTTTCCCAGAGCACCTGGTGGGCTCCCTGGGTCCCAGTCCCACCATCAACCTTCTGACATCCCGCTCTCTGTGGGTGCTTCATGCACCCTGGCCTGAGATCCTTCTGACCAGGTGGGGGGATGATGGCTGACCAGCAATCGCAGCCACATAAAGGGGAGAGCCATGGGGGCCTGGACCCACATCCCCACCTTCCTATGCCTGACTCCTCCTTGAAATCACAGGTCAAAAGTCTTCCACTGGGATAGACCAGGGGCCCCAGGGGTGGCTGGGTGTGGGGGAGCATAGGCCTTGGTGTTTCCCCTCTGCCCCAACTGTGTCTGTCAGAATCCACCCGCCAGCCCAAAGTGCCCCCCAAACTTAAGCTGGAAGAAATTCCAGTCTTACCTTGCCGCTGGGCAGGCCCTTGGGCCCATCCTGATGCTGCCTGGGACAGGGGGTTCTCCTAGCGGCTGCTGTCCTATCTGCCTACCCCAGGGAACACCGGCGGCTACAGCAGCTCCGGGGCCTTGGAGACCAGGACAGGAATCTGGATTCGCTGGGATCCCCAAAGGACTGGGGCGATGGCCCCGGCAATGATGCCAGCCTCAAGTTCAACTCCTATGGCTTGTCAACGCTCTACCCTTATGGGAACCCCGAGGTGTTGGACTATGACACCGTGAGTATGGCAGATACCCTGGGTGTGGGCTACCCATGGGGGGGCCATGCTCTGTCTGCTGAGCCCCTCCCTGTATATACTAGGGAGGCAGGGGAGGACACTCCCTGACTTGGGGTCCGGGCCATCTAACAGGCCGAGGTGGACATTCTGGGAGTGGACGGGATCCTGTACAAGGGCCGAATGACCAGCCAGGTTGGGGCACAGCCTTTGACCAGCGTTGAGAAGGAGCTGGCAGGTGAGAGGGGTCAGGACTTCCTGGGAGCCCCTGTCCTGGATGTCCTAGCCTTGCTGGGGAGTCTGAGGGGGTGCAGGCAGGGCTCAGAGCTGGCCCCATCCCAGACTGGGGCATCCTTGCACAGCCACTTGCAGAAACGGGGTTCTACTGTATGCCAGGCACTGCACCAGGCACTGGGGAGGCAGTGGGGAGCAAAGAAAGATGGGCTGTCACCCCAAGGTTTCCACACATGTGGGAGAAGCAGACTGTAAGCAAATAATGAAAAGGTAAGGACCCATTATTTGGAACAGCAGTGAATAGCTAACCTGAGGGGAGGATCCTGGAGACAAAGGATGCCGGCCTAGGGAGAGGTGCCAGATGGCCTCACGAAGGAGGGATGCTGGGCTGGGGATGGGAGAGTTGTGAGAAGGACATCAGTCCAAGGACAGACCTCTGATGACGGAACAGGGGTTAACTGGATCAAGGGGACAGTTGGAAAGAGAGCAGTCCAGGTGGTGGGCATAGTAAGTGCAAAGATCCTGTGGTGGCTGGAGGTCGGGCACAACTGGAACTCCGGAAGGTGAGTCTGTCTGCGGTGGAGCTTGGGGGAAGGGGTTGGGAATGATGAAGAGATGTGGACAGAACCTGGACGTCTGTATCTTATTGTCCCAGATAGGTGACGTTTGGGTTAGTGGGGGACACAGGGGATCAGTCATTCTGCCTGCTGCAGCATCAAGGCCCCCATTCCAGCTGGCTCCTACCGGGGACCCCAATCCTTGGCTCCAGCAGTGGTCCGGCTCTAGGGGAGAATGTGTTTCCTCCCCGTTTCCGCCTGCCAGGGGCCTCCTGCGTTCCTTGTCTCATGGCCTCTTCCTCCAGCTCAAAATGTGTTGCTCTGACCTCACTTCCGTCCTCGCCTCCCCTTGTCTGACTCTGACTCTCCAGCCTCCCTTTTCAGAGCCTTGCAATTACCCTGGGCCATCTGGATAATTCAGGATCCTAGGTTTTATGGGTTAGAACTGGGACATCTCAGGGGTATTGTGCTCCGAGGCCAGGCTCCTTGGCCAATCTGCTGTATGTGTGTGGGCGGGGGGAGGACTTGTCCCCTGTCTGCCCCTCCGTCCAGCCTCTCAGAACCGTTTGTCAGTCTGTCAATGAACCCGGCTGTCCCCCGTGCTGTGTGCCTGCCTCAAAGCCCTCGGGAACGTTTCTCATCTGCTGGAGCTTAGGGTCCCCTTCCGCTGAGAGGCTCCCACCTCCTCGGCTTCTGGCTTCTGAAGAGGTGGGAAAGCCGCAGAGGAGGGTCTGGGAGGAGCAGATGTCGGGGTCAGGTGGCCAGTTCGGGTTCTGAACTTAAGAGTGCAAGGCATCGGTGGGACCTCAAGGAGAGTGTTGGATCAGAGCCAGGCTTCCAGGCCTCGCTGGGTCTCGATTTTGAACCTGGGCCCTGGGCCCACATCCCTCACCTGGCAGGGAAGCAGTGAGACACTCACTCTCAGACCTGTGGAGGGATCCGGCTGCCAGCCGGTGGTCAGAGCAGGGGCCAGGGAGTACCCCGCCACTGGGCATTTGTTCTTACCCAGAACCCACGAAGCACACTGGAGTTTGATCTTAGCTAAGACTCAAGAAACAGGTGATGGAGACCTTGAGACAGTTAGGAATGCAAGAGGTTTGGGGTGGGGGGTGAGGGTAACAAAGAGCGGGAAAAAGGAGGGAGCCAGCAGAGACCCTCAGATAGTAAGCAGACCTGATAAGGTCCGGGCCAACCCAGTGGGGAGCTTGTGAACCAACACTCCCCAGCCCGTGGCCAGGCCGCGAGCGGCCAACAGCCCCTGATGCACCAACACGCGGAGGCTATTGGCTCCCTTTGCTCCTGCAGCTGACAGTTCTTCCTTAGAAGGGAGATCCCACATCGCCCGCCCCTGTGCCACACGGCCCGGTCTGGTGGCTGGGCACTCCCAACCCCTTGCTGGTGCTGCGTGTGCCGTAGATAGCCCTGGGGACACCCGATGTGGACAAAATGAAGTTGCTGTCCCCTTAGAGTTTTTATCCCACGAGGAACCATGAGATACAAATAATTCACTGAGTAAGATGAAACATGGGAGTGAGGAGGGGGTCCCTGTTGAGCTAAAGGACTCTTTTAAGAAAGGACATTCGAAGCGGGAATTGTCAGGACACCCAGGGAGGGACTCGGTCTCCGGGCAGAAGGAACCATCCTGCATCCTTCATAGGAAGGAGCTTGGTGCTCCCATAACTCATCCTGAGGGGCCAGTCCTGGGCCCTCCCCTGCGTCTTCACTCTCACAGCCTCCCCCCACCCCCGCAGTCCCCCCTGTTCTTGTGCACACGTTGGTCTGGGGGACCACTCATGGATTCCTGAGAAAGGGGATGCCTTGGGTTCAAGCGTGAAGGACGGCGCCAGACCCAAAAGGCCGGATGTCGTAAGGCCCCCGGTCCCTGAAGGGGTCAGAGCAGGCATAGGGGAGACAGAGAGCACACCCCTGGCCGCCAGGGGCCGGGGGAGGGCGGACGGCGAGGGAGTGCTTCGTGGGCACAGGGTTTTCCTTGGGGGGCATGAAATATTCTGGGATTAGGTAGGGGTGGTGTATGGCCACCACTGTGAATGAACTTGATGTCACTGAATTGTTTGTTTTAAATGGTAAATTTTGTGGGGCGCCTGGCTGGTTCAGTTGGTGGAGCATGTGACTCTTGATCTCGGGGTTGTGAGTTCGAACTCCACGTTGGGCATAGAGATTGCTAAAAAAAATTTTTTTTTTAATAAATAGATGGTGGGGCACCTGGCTGGTTCAGTCTGCCTTTAGATGGGGTCATGATCCTGGGGTCTTGGGCGAGCGCCGCATCAGGCTCCTTGCTCAGCGGGGCACCTGCTTCTCCCTTTCCCCCATCCCTTTCCCAGCTCCCCCTGCTTGTGCTCGTTCTCTCTCTCTCTCTCTCTCTCTCTCTGTCTCTATCAAATCAATAAACCTTAGTAATCAATAAATAAATGGTTAATTTTGTAGTATGTGAATTTTACTTAAAAAAAAAATACACGGGGCGCCTGGGTGGCTCAGTGGGTTAAAGCCTCTGCCTTTGGCCCAGATCATGATTCCAGGGTCGTGGGATCGAGCCCCGCATCAGGCTCTCTGCTCAACGGGGAGCCTGCTTCCCCCCTCTCTCTCTGCCAGCCTTTCTGCCTGCTTGTGATCTCTCTGTCAAATAAATAAATAAAATCTTTAAAAAAAAAAAAACATACACACGATGAGGGACGGGAAGGTGGGGGCGGAGCACAGTAGCGGTCTGGCCGCTGTGGGAGTATCTATGCCTTGAGAAAATCCAGACTCTGGAAGGTTGGGGGGGAGGCTTCCACGGGGCTGAGCGGCAGGTGTGTGGAGGGGGCGGGGCGGGTCTGGGGAACCGTGAGGGGGCCTTTGCAGGACGGGGCGGGGCCTCCGGGAGGGGGGCGGGACTCGGCAGGAGCCGAGCCCTCACCGGTCGCGCGTCTCTCCCCCTTTCTTTTCCATGAAGCTGTGAAGGTTCCGCACCCCCCAACTCGCAACCTGTATGATCGTGAACGCCCGAATACCTTTTATGGTTCCATCTACCCCCGTGAGTACCTGCCCCCCTAACTCCCTGGTTCCGTTGGGATTCTGGCAGGGTCTCTGGTACCCCCTAGTCCCAGCCTGGGGCTCTCCTGCCCCATCTCATGTGTCTCTCACCTGCTCTGTGTCAGGACGCAGGCAGGCCCCTTGAGTGGCTCCCTGGCCATGGCCTCCAGCCATCCTGGGCTCCTAGTTTACCCTTCAGCGGGATTTCCTGGCCTGGGTGCCGAGGCCCAATGTCTGTCCGCAGGTGTCTAGCTCCCTGCACGGGTGGGATAAGGAGCCCATTCATTCCCCCCGGGCCGGGATGCCTGGGCCCCCCTGAGCCAGGCTGGGGGACTCCTCGGATTTCTCTTGCCCTGCACCAGGTGTCTGCCGGTGCCTGACGGCGTCCGAGGCACTTTCTCCCTTGTCAGCCCCTGCAGTCCTCAGCCTGGCTCTCCGGGCGGACAGTGTGGAGGTGGGGAGCACCCCCCCAATCCAGGACTCCAGGTCCATGTCCGGTTCAGCGTCTGTTTCTGGCGTCATTTATCTGGGGTCACCCTCCAGGGAAGTTTAGGGTGCCTGGGACTGGGCGAGCCGTGGGAAACCACTTCCAGTCTGGTAGCTTCTCAGCTCCTTAGTGGGTAGGACCCCCTCCGGCCAGCCTCCCTGGGCATGTTCATGGACACATCACTGACTTCCCTGCCCCTTCCAGCCCTGCAGCCCCACGCCAGGATGTGCTCCACTGCCTCCAGACCCCCACCTGCGATGCCAGTTCGGCCTCCATCGCTACCGCCCCTGCCACTGCTGCCGCCGCTGACGCCACCCCTGAGGGACACCCAGCAGGCCCCAGGGCCCACCCGGCACCCAAGGCCTCTGCGCCTCGAGTCCCGAGCCAGCACGCAGCCCTCCGAGGAGCCCACCAATCCGTGAGCCCAGCATCCTGCACCCCTACCGTACTGCCCCTCCTTCCCCCCTGCCCGCAGAGACTGCACCCTGAGCCCGCGGGTGGGGGGCTCCATAAGGGAATCATTTTGACCCAGTGGCTATTTTAACTCTGTGCATATAAATACGCACAACAGAATCCTTCTTATTCTATCCTTCCTGGAGCACATAGCTTTCTAGATTGAATTTTCCACTAAGCCAATATAATTCCTTGACCAAATTTCAATACAACAGCTAACTGGCTTTTAAAAACACTTTCCTTTTTATTTTGCTGAAATGATTCTATCAAAATCAGTTCCAATTACAGCCAATGCCCATTGACATTTTCTTTTTCTTTTTTTTTTTTTTTTTACAACTTTCGTTTCTTTTTTCAAGATTTTATTTCTTTATCAGAGAGAGAGAGAGCGAGCGAGCAAGCACAAGCAGGGGGAGAGGCAGAAGCAGGCTCCCCACTGAGCCGGGAGCCCCACATGGGGCGCGATCCCAGGACCCTGGGATCATGACCTGGGCCAAAGGCAGATGCTTAACAACTGAGTCACCTAGGCACCACCCTCCATGGACATTTTCTTTGGGGGCCATTATTTCTAACAAGACCAATTTTCTCACGGGAACCAAATTTTACTGTGTGCATCCTTTTTTTTACTTCATGTTGATTATTCCCACCAGTAATCACGGTTATGAATTGGATATTTTTAAAACCTGGTTGTTTATATTTACTTCTTTGGCCAACCATGAGGAACTTGGAGCAGCGGCCCTGGAACATTCCGGGATGGCTCTCTCCCACCGGGGGCTGGAATCCCACATGCCTGTTTGACGTCCTCCTGGTTCCTGTGCTAACTGCCCGTGCACTTGGTGGAACACAGAGCAGACCAGGAGGTCGTAACGTCCCGATCTGGCCATTTAGCGAGCAGCTGCCACCCCGCACGCCTGGCTTGATTTCTTCCCCTTAGGCGGCTGGTCCCTCCCTCCTTCTCCCTGTCAACTTCTCTCCCTCTTCCTCTCCACTCCCCAGCCCGGTCTAGTTGTGCCCTCTGCTTCTCGTCCTTCTGACATGTCTCCCACATCACACAAAGTCTAAACCATTTCCCTCTGCGTGGTTTTGGGACATGACTCCCCCAGCCCTAACATCCACTAGAGGCCCCTGGGACCGCCAGGTGGGTAAGGGAGTTGGGGGGTGGTGTGAGCTGCCCAGGGGGCTGGCATGGGGGGGATCCCCTGGCCTGGAGGCCATCAGAGTCTGGGAACACTGCGTTCCCCAGCTCCGCATCTGTGACCACTCCCAGACCCTGACTTCTCTTTCCTTTCTCCAAGGACTGTGTCTAAATGAGGCCCAGCTTTTCCTGACCCAGGCGACTTACCCATTCAAGATGCCTTAGGGGGCACTGCGCTGTAGCTCTGGACCCCGACCCACCCCCATATCACAGATGAGTATTTTTGGCAACTTCTCCCGGAATAAAATCTTTCACTTTTTTCACTGTGGAGGAGGGTGACAGCCTGGCACTCTCTTTAGAGGGTGGCCTCGTCTGCCCCACGTGGGTGAGTGGACCTGCCGGTCCCTCAGGCCCCCATCCCAGGGTCTGCCTCCCAGAGCCACCGGCCAGAACCACCGTGGCTGAGTCCCAGGAGAGAATCAACAGCAAACCTTCTTGCCTCTGCTACACTTCCCGCCAGGGCAGTTTCCTGAGGTGCCTTAGCTCTGTGTTTTGGGAAGATAGGGGGTCTGAGGGCAGGGGTGCTGGTGTCACCCACCCAGTTTGCTCAGGGAGGCCTCGGCTCTCTAGCCAGGAGCTGTCTTCGTTGGGTGTTGTACATGGTATGAGGGCCCCAGCCTCCATCATCTCCTACAGCAGGAAAGGGACGAGTGACCTGGGCTCAGGAAAAGCATCCCATGCCAGGCTCGTCCCCTGCAGCCCTGACCCTCGGGCACCCACGCACACCCAGGCTCGATTCTCAGACCCTCCAATCCATTCCCACTTGCCCCTCAAAGCTGCCGGGGAACAAGCCGGCCTTTGGCCTGGTCGCATGTGGGAGCTGCAGGCAGAATCCTTGCCCCCGTAGGGGCTGGCCCCAGAGGGTGGGGCTGCCCCGGCCCCCAGGCAGGTGCCTCAGGAAGGGTAGCCCACCTCATCCCAGCAAGGAAGGTACTTGGGGAGCAGACAGAACCAGGACGGGGTTGGCAGAGTGGGAATTCCAGAAGGCCTGGGTCCAGCCTCCTCCTCTGCCGGGGGGACATGGCTCCTAGCCCGCGAAGCAGCGGCAGTGCCAGGCTGGATGGGGGATAAGGTGACCAGCCGTCCCAGTCTGCCTGGCTCATGGCTTCACCAGGATCCCCAGGAAGCCGACCGGTAAGTGCAGCTGTTGTTCCCCAGGAGAGGAGAAGCGGCCTGGGAAAGCAGAGCAGAACTCCGCCAGCAGGCTCCCGGCCCCTCGGGCTGCGCCAGTGACAGGGCCTCGGCCATCCTGGACCCGGATGAGAGAGGGCCCGGTGCCCCCACCCCTGAAAGAGCAGAGTTACTCTAAGGCGCATCTGAAACACATCAATTGCCCAAACAGAAGCCGTGGCTAAGCAACCGGAGAGCCTTCCAAACGCAGGAATTAGAAATAGCCTTGCCTCAGAAGCTCTCCTTTTGTCCAGCCCAGGCAGCCTCCCCAACACTGACCCCGGGAAGTAACCAGACTGAAAGCTCGCATCTGTGCTCCCATGAGTCCTGCTATAAAAGCCCCTCAGAGACTTCCAGAGCCGTGGCGGCCCCGCCCACTGCCAGGTTTGGGGACCCGGCCTTGGGGACAATGTGGTTTTCTGCTGCCAGCCGCAATGTGTTCTCAGAGAGCCCTGGAAAGACCCTGGGATCCTTAGTGGCCCTGGGAGTGTCCTCTTCATCCGAGAGAATCCTGGAGAACAAGCCCTTCTGTTTTGAAAGTGGTCCCGAGGAGGACCCGGCCTGCCCACAGAAAGCATTTCGGTCTCCATTCATCCACCAGGTGCCCCCCCTCCACCCCACGGAGGAGCCGGCCTTTTACTTCTGAAGCTCTTCCTGGTGAAAAACGAGGTCCTCTCCAGATTGCAACCGATTTGGAGACAGGAATCGGACACACACGTCGGCGGCCAGTGGAGTGGACTGGCTGGCGAGGGGCGGGCTGGTTGTGTCCCTGCCGGGAGGCTCCGCTTCCACCAGCTGCGGCCTTGCAGGAACCTGGGCCAGCTGTTACCAACGTCCGACGTGAGCCGCAAGGGAGACTTCTCGCACAAACTCTCCTGATTTTAAAATGTTGGCAGGCCATTCAGGAACACATGGCATGTCACGGAGCCATGCGGCACTTCGGGGCACTAGGAATTTGCAAACCCCCAAGTTAGCGGGTGATTTAACGGCCGGCCGGAAAGATACATCCGCTGCCTGTCGCCTGGGGACGCGGGACTTTCACCCCACGTGCGGCGACCTCCGCCCTTCAGAAATGAGACAGAGCTCCTAGCGTCCTTCCAAACAAGGTCACGGATGCGAATGGTGTGGAGAGCAGAACTTTGGAAATGGTCATTTGAGCTCGTCTGCAGGCAGGTAGGGGGTGACCATGCCCAGAAGAGGCTGGGCTTTGAGGTTCAAGTTCAGTTTCCTGTGTGTGCCGCCAGGACGGCTCCCAGCAGGCGTGGAGAGGAAGGCCAGCCGAGGATGGCAGTGTCCGCTCCCTTCCATTCCTGCACCGGCACCTTTGCCTTCCAGCCAGTTCACACTTGGACACGGACGGCAACTAACTCCTTCAGCTTTGCTTCTGCGCTTTCAGCTTTAGGGAAGTTGAGGAAGGTTCCCAGCTCTGGCTCCCCACGAGTTTATCTGGCCTGCTTTTGCATCTTCCTTTGACCGTGAGGTGCTCAGACCAGGGGCTCCCAGCACACCTGGCAGGGCCTCTGCATTTGCTGGGAAGTTCGGGGAGGCCCCAGCCCCAGCTCCGGTTCCCACCTTGGTTGGGGCACTGACGAAAAATCAAATTCCTGGGCCCTCTTCCAGAGCAGTTGCCTCAAGCACCCAGGGGACCCTTGTGCCCTCCAAGTTTGGGGTCATGAGTCTGGTGGCTCTTGGTCACTGGGAGGCGCGAGTGACCAGCTCTTGCCTCACGATCACCTGGGAGCTGTGTAACCGCTTGACATGCAGTTGGTGTTCTCTAAAGTTCAAAGTTCAACCTTTCAAGGTATATGATTAAGTGGTTTTTATTCCAGTTGATCAACCAATATCCTGCAGAATGTTGAAAATACTACTGTCAGGGCTTCTTCCCAGGGACCCTGATGCCATGGGATTCGGGAGTCTGTGGTGTGTCTTTTTACGGAGCTCCCCGGTGGCTCTGCTGTGTAGCCAACTATGGCCACCCCGGTTTTAGGGGACATTTTATGGTGTCTGCAGGTACTTCCGGCTGTCACAACTGAGGGATGCTACGGGCCTCTCGTGGGTGGGAGCCAGGATGCTGGCCAACACCCCACAGAGCACAAGATGCCCCAGGGCAGACTAACCCAGCTCCAAGGCTGGACACCCAGGACCTCTGGACACCTCAAGTCTTTCCAGCCTGATGTGACCACCCGAGGCCTCCAGGGCAGCCCATGGCGGCCCCCAGACCCAGAAGCGCTCCTCCCCTCCCACAGACTGGCACTCGGTAGGATCTTGTGTCGGGACGCCTCTCAACGTGCAGCCTGCATCTCGGACACAGCTCTGAGTAGCCAGACTGTGGCTCACTTACAACCCCCCCCCCCAATGGCCTGTGGGGCTTGAACCTCGCCTCTAGGAGTATGAATTCTTGAGGGTCCACGGTCTCCTGCGCCCCGACGCACACAGCCTCCCAGCCATCTGCCCCAGACGCCCCCCTACAGAGCAGACAGCCCACCAACACATGCCTCTGTCTCACCTGCCACTCGAGGGGGGACATGGGGCAGATATCTGAGCATTTCTCCCATCAGAAGGCGGTGGTGAAGATTCAGCAGGCCCAAGATACCCTCCCCGGCCCTCCCTCCCTCCCCTCGCCACAAGAACTTCTCCCAGACCTGCTCCCCTTCTGGACCGCCTCCTCAGGGAAGGCCAGGGAGGCTGCAGGGTGGGTTTCAGGGTGACGCGATTCCAGGACAGAAGCGATGGCTGTAGCGGGGCCCCGGCGGTCCGTCTTCGGTAACAGCCAGAGAACAGGGTCGACCCCTGAGCCTGTCCAGGGTCCGGCAGGGCGGAGGCAGGCTGGGGAAGCCAGGTAGCTGGGAACACCTGACACAGAGCACCCTCATCAGAAGGGCAGGACTGCCCGTGAGGAGCACAGAGACGTCAGTCAAGCAGGAGACCTTCTGAAATACAAGAAACTCTCCAACTCACGTGTCAGCCACAGAAGACCAAGGTGCCAGGCGGGCTATCCTAAGTTAGAGAGCGAGGTCTGCCTGTACCAGGCTGGGCAGAGACCTTGGCCTCCCTCCCTCCCTCCCTCCAGCCCAGCCCCTTGCAAAGGGTGCAAGGCTGAGGCTGCCCCAGGAAGCCCCTTCCCTAGCAAGGGCAGCCAGAGGTGGGGGTGTGTGTGCAGAGTGGAGCACCCCAGATTCTTCCTTGGGGTGAGAGCAGGTGCCGGCCCCAGCCCAGGTCGGGAGCAGCCTGGGATCCTATCGCTCCTAGGTTGCCAGTCTCCTTAGTGACCAAAGGTTTGAGCTGCAGGCTGGACTCTGCCCCGGGCTTGTCCCGTCCCTGCCACAAGCCCCCACTGGCTGTGCGCGCCTCTCCAGGGGAGGGCCCTGCCCTACCCAGCATGTTTGTCGGAGGCTGGGGTTGCAGAGTCCGGCCTAGAGCCAGCCACTGAGACCCCAAGACACAAAGCAAGGTCCTATGTGAAACCCAAGCAGACCGGAAGGCAGTAGTTAACCCTGGAGATCAGGATCAGTCCAGTCAGAGAGGAGGGAAGGATGGGCAGGAGGCAGGGATTCTGGGAACCCAGGCCAGAAACTAAATTCATGGCAAGAGCCTTAGATGGGCAAGAAGGTTCCAGAGCCATGTTGTGGTTGAAAAAGACAGGAGCCGTGTAGAGCCAGGCGGGACTGGGGGGGGGGGGGGACCCTGCCTCTCCACATGGAGCCAGCTGGCAGCAAAGCTCGGGATGCAAGGCAAGACCACAGAGCCTGGTGGTGGTTTGAACTCTTCTCTTTTGTTAAAAGGGGGAAGGGAAAGGGTGTGAGGTATCCCCAGGCTCTGGGGAAGGCATGCAGGCAGCCCCAGCAGGCAGGCGCTGGAGAATGGGTGGGAAGAGTCCTGGAGTTTCCCACAATTCTTTTCTCTGCAGGGAACAGCAAGGCTGGCTGAGCAGGGGGTGGGAGAGAGGGGCAGGGCCCTGGGGAGACGGGTGGCGGACAAGGGGCTTGGGGGCTCGCTCTAACATGCAAAGTCCAGCTGCCCCATAAACTAGGTTGCTTCTTGAAGAGCGACATACATATAAATACAGACACAGCTACACACACACATGCGGAGAAGCCTCTGCATTCCCGAGGGTGGGGATCTAGGCCTGCCAGCCCCCGAGGAGCTCCCAGGCGGGAGCCGGCCAAGTCTCCGCTGCTGTGGCGATTCTCCGCAGCCCCCTGGGCTGGGGCAGGGCGAGCAAGTCCTCTGGGGAAGGCCGCTTGTTCTCTGAAGTTCTGTCCACCAGCACCAAGACGACTCTGAACCACATCCATGCAAGGTAGGGGCCCCGTGCCTGCGCTCCCATGTCTGTGCGCGGGCAGCCCGTGTGCTGGCACCAGGGTCCAGTCTCTCCCCTCCAGGGCTCCGGGGAACGGGGGTGCAGACAGAGCAGGGTGAAGGGGGCCCGCGGAGACATCCTCTCCCCCGCCCCACAGGGTCCTGGCCTCCGGGAGGGGGGAGGGGCCTCCCTTATCTTTCAGCCTCCATGGCAGGGTGGGCCCTCGGTTCTGAGGCGGCCTGTTGGGGGGCCAGGGGTGGCCAGTCTGACGCTGGGGAGGAGGGTGCCGGAGTCCACAGGGGCGGCTGCTGCGGCTGGTGGTGCTGTGGCCCCCCTGGGGGCGAGGCCGCAGTCGGCCAGCTCGGTGCCGCGAAGCTGCCGGCGGCGGCGTGGGGGCAGTGCGGCGGGGGGGACGTGGCTGTGGCGGCCATTGGGCTGCCACTGCCACCCCCGTGAAAGCTCTCGGAAGCCTTGAGACGGGAAAACATGGTGAGGGCATCAGGGAAGTTGGGGGGCGTGGCAGGGGTGTTGGCAGGAGTGCACATCTGTGGGGGGAAAACAGAGAGGATGGGGTGAGTACCCCTTTCTGGGAGGGTGCCTGGCCTCTCGCTGCCTCGTAAGAGGAGACGCACACTCAGCCTCGGCAGGGAGCTTCTGCACCTCTTCCCTGGCTCCGCCGACACCGACCACTAGCCGGGCGCTCAGGGAGGCAAGGTGCAGCTGAGACGGGCTGGCCCACCACACCCGCAGGCAGCCCCCAAGGAGGCCCCTCCACAGCAGAGAGCCACTGCGGCTGCCCTGCCCCGACCCAGGAGTACCCCCTATCGCCACCCCTGGGGCTGCAGGGACACTTACCATCTGGTGGTGGTGGTGGCTGTAGGGGATGTTGGTCTCCTGGAAAAAGGCGCTGAGGGCCGTCTGTGGAAAGAAGGCCCAGATTTCACTACCCTCAGACCCTTGCTCCCAGAATCTCTGGTGCGGCCCTGGGCCTGGCTACCGAGCGGGAGAGAATGGAGCGGAAGGAGTGTGCCTGTCACCCCCAAGGAGGCGCTGTAGACTGCTGGGTAGGTCTGGAAGGGGGTAAAGAGGCTCTCAACGCTGCCTGCCTCCAGCTGGCACACACCTAATGTGATCACTGTGACCCTGGGGGGGGGGGGGCGGCAGGCAGCACCTTCTCCCGCCTCACGGGGAAAGGCCTTTGACTGGATTCTAGCCTGACTGTCACCAACTCCATGGGTTGGGTGGCAACTCCCTTATCTGGGCCTCAATTTCCTCATCTCTGAGCCAGGGGACGGCACAGATGTTAAGTCCAGGACCCGCCTACCCCTCTCCTTGGCTGGCCACATGAGACTGCCACGATCTGGGCCTCAGTTTCTCCATCGGCACCACAAGGAGACTGGACGAGGTGGTTTCCAGATCCCCCCAACCTTGCTGCAATAACCTAAGATCCATGTTCGGCTGGGAGAACCAGAATTACGGAGGCTGGTCTGGGTTTTGCACTCGTTGCCCCACTCACCCAAGCTTCCCTTGAAATGTTCTTAAGGTGCAGAGCAGGAGGACGGCGGGAGGTCTATACCCAGGCCAGTGAGAAGGGGAGTGGGAAAGGAGACAGAGTGCAGGCCTGTGCCAGACAAGCTCATCTGGAGGCCCTAGGGGCCTGGCAAGAGGGGGCTCCAGGAGCCCAAAGGAGGTGCCGCATTGGGTGGGTCCTGGCAAGGGGCCTGCAGGAGGGGCGCCGAGGAAGAGAGCCAGCTGCTCTTGCGAAAGTGCGGGTGAGGGAGTATGTGAAGGGTCTGCCCGGTCCTGCCAAGTCCCAGACCCAGCCCTAGCTGCCCTCCATCGCCACCCCTTTAGGCTCCCTGCCCCCTAAACACAGCCCAGATCAGTCCCTTGCCCGCCGTGTGCCCCCTCCCCCAGCACAGCTGGACCAAGCTGGCTTCCAGGGCTTGCCCTGGGGGGTGGTTATTTTTTTTACATTCAGACGAATTTTTCTGGGAATTTCCTGCTGGAGATGCCCTACCCCATTTTCTCCAAACAGGGTGTGGGAACAGGCTAGGGTTAGTTCCTCCTCAGGACTCCCTCCCACCTGGGAGCCCCAGGGGACACACCCAAACCATTTGTTCCCAAGAGCAGATCCAAAGGCCACCTGAGCAAGGATTCCAAGGAGCATCTTCTGCAGCAGTAAAGCACCAACCACTTAAAACACCAGGTCCCCCTCCCCCTGAAGCCGCCTGTCCTCATTAACACCTGAATCACAGAGATATGACCCAAAAAGACGGACTTTGCCTGGGTCAACCCTCAGCCTGTGAGCCTATGGGGGGAGGCTGCTGAGGGGGAGGGGGTGCCCTGAGGAACCCCTCACTCACTTTCATGCAAGGACCTATGATTTGGGGGTTCACACCTCATTTTCACCTCACGTGAACCTCTCTAGTATCCCTATCCTCCATTTTACAGATGTGAAATGGAGACTCAGGGAGCCCAGAGTGTGTGGCTCCTACGCCAGGGAGCCTGCAGAGCTACCAGTCTGCAGGCAGCTCCTGCCCCTCTTGGGGATAGAGTTTTCCCCAGGCATTTCAATCCTCAAAGCTCCGTTTTTAATTCCCATGATGGAGTGACCCCGACCCGTGCTGAGAGACAGCCCAGCGGGTGCCAGGCTCTGTGCTGGGCTGAGTGTCCAGACCGTCACCGGGCTTCCCACCAGACACCTGCCTGCCCAGCCCCAGGCAGGGAGGGAGCCATGTATGCAGATGTGGGACTCGAACAAACTGCCATGAATGTGGTTTTACAAGTTATGCCACATCTAGCCCTTGAGACAAACAGGCTGATTAGGGAGCTTCCTGCAGGGGTGGGGCTGCAGGCCCCAGGGGGGGTGGTGGTGGAGGGAGGTCAACTCCCACACTGGAGGTGCAGACAAAACTGAGGCCAGAGAAGGGAGAGGGAAGGGACTCGCCCAGAGCAAGCAGCCTCTCATCTTGTGGTGTGAGGACCACAAAGGGGCAGAGGTCCCTCCTGAGAACTCTGGTAGGCATCCCTGAGCAAAGATCCCCCGGGGCTGGACAGGCTACTGCTTCCCCAGGCTGTCCAAACCCTTGGGCTGGAATTCTGATCCCCATCCCTTTCTCAGGAAACAGCCCTGGAATCCCTTGGCTCACTGTCCCCTCAGTAGGCCCAAACACCTTTCCTGGGATGGTTCCCCACTAGGAAACCAGCTCCCAGGTCCTGGCTGGGCACAAACACCGGCTGGGCTGTGACCTTACACCTGTGAGGGGTGGAGCTGCAGGACTCTGGCCTCTTTCCTAGATACCACCCTGGGTTATTTCTGGGGCAGTTGAATTAGGCAAAGCCAGGTGGCCTCTTGGCAGCACAAGCTGTGGGCATTAGCGCCCTATGGGTCAGGGAGGCCTGGTGGGTGGGGTCCTGACAGGGGCAGCCCCACCTCCTGCCCAGCTGACTGAAAGCTACTGAGCCATGTAAACCACGCCGTGCACCGTGCAGGTAGAGTCCCTCTCCAGCACGGAGGCGGCCACCCGGGCACGCCTCTGGGGCGGGGTGCACGGATGCACAAGCCGTAGCTGTAGTGTGGGGCTCCAACACAGCACCGGTACACTCGTGTGTGTTCACGCGTGGGCACCATCTGCGAAAACGGCGACGTGTGTGTACACGGAACACACAGAGCCCGCACCCGCGCGCCGGGTGGACTGCGTGTTTACACACACGCCAACATGCCCACACGTAGCGTGGCGCGTGCGTAAATACAAATGCACATGTACGTGAATACAAGCGCCACCGAGCTGCCCACCGGCGACGCAGACCCTCAGACCCACTCGCGTGGGGCGGCTCTGCCGGCTGGCCCCGGGACTCCCTGTCCCACCCCGCGGTTCCCGAGGTGGGGGCGGCGCGCGGTCCCGGCCCAGGGCGTCCTTCTTCCGGCCTCCTGCCGACTGTCCGTCCGGACCGCGGCGCCGCCCCGCCCTGGCCGTTACCCGAACAAAAGAGGGGGGGGTCCCCGCATCCCGACCGCCAGAGGACGCGGGGGGGCGGGGATTCGGGGCGCCAGCGGGGGCGGGCCGCCCCTCCTGCCCACCCCGCGCGGGCGGCGTTTCCGGGGGCCGCGTAGACGCGGCCGCGCCATTCGGTCGGACCCGCAAGCCGCGTGTGCGCGCTAGGGCCCGGCCGCCGGGGCGCGCGGCCACCGGGACACCGGGCCGAGTGCGCGGCCCCGGCCCGGGCGGAGCGCGCATCGGCACGTGTCTACACCAGCCCGCACACGCGCGGTTGGCGGAACGGACCCGTATCCCGACCCCGGCCCCGGCCTGGCCGCGCACCTCGAACTGCCAGTGGGCCGCCTGCAGTAGCTGCTTCGCCTGGTCGGCCGCGCAGCCCGCCGTCAGCACAAACTGGTTGATCATGACCTGGTGCTTGAGCTCGTCCATGTTCACGGACATGGCGCCGCCGCCGCGCTGCCCGCTGCCTCCCGCCGCCGCGCTCCTCCGCCTCACGCGTCCACCATTAGCGAGCCGGCTCCGGCTAATACAAATATTTACTGTGCGGCTCTGACTCACCGAGCCTCGCCTGGCTCGGGGCCGCGGGGGCATGCTGGGAGATGTAGTCCCGCGCCGCGGCCGGCCGGGGGGCGCAGGGAGGTGTGTCCGGACGCTGCCCCTGCTGTGTGCGGAAGCGGGCGGGCGCTTCCGCGGGCCCTCACCGACGCTCGTGGGGGTCCACCAGGCAGAGGCACTGGCGTCTTTGCCCGGTGTGCCTGACATCCCTCTGTTGAATGGGCGCACACTTGGACAGGGGGCCTCTAGACATTTTGCCATAAATCATAACACTAGGACGCACAGCCCCGAAGGCCTGGCGCACAGTAGGTGCCAATAAGTACTCCTTCACTGAATGAATGAATGTGCCCACTAGGGCTCTGCCGAAAGCCACCGCCTCCAGGAAGCCTTCCGGTCTCCCCAGTGCCCGGAGCGCAAGCTCACAGCGCCCATTCGTGATGCGGATCCCTTCCCGGCCAGGCACACAGTAGACCCGAGGAACGTTTGGGACGGGATGGCGCCCTAACAAACTGGCAAGGCGGGCATCCTTTGGTGCCTCGGGGGTGCCCTCCCCGCGGGGCTCCCACTTTCCCACGCAAAATCTCGTGCATTCTACCGGAAATCTCGGCCTCTGGGTGCGGGCGCCAGGACCTGGCGGAGCCAGTTCCGGGGCGGCCCCGAACTCCTATTCCCAGAATGCCCCGGTTTATTTGCATCGTTCGGTCCCAAATGACGTCAAGTGAGTGAGGCCGCGCCACGGCCAATGGGCGGCCGCAGAGTGTTAGGACCTGGCCATATAAGGTAAACAAAGCTGGCCGCCCAATGAGGCTGCAGCGGGGGCGGGCGCTGGGTCGGGGACGGCGGGGGCGCGTCACGTGGCGGGCGGGGGCGGGACTGGGGAGCACGGATGGGGGGGGTCGCGGGTTGTGTTTACAGCTCCGCACGCGCTGCTTCCGGGTGACGTCGCGGGTTGGGCGTGCGGGGCCAGGGCGGGCTTGGAACGGGATCCCGGGCGGGGAGGCGGGGAAAGGTCTGGCTCGGTCACCCCCGCTCTGAGTGACCTTGGCCGGGTTCCTCGTGCTGCCTGGGCTCCAGTTTCATCCGTTGGTCAACCGTTCTTTGGGCCCTTTCTCTTGCTCTGCCCTGACCCGGCCCGGGTTACTGCGGCGAGCACACCCGAGAAGGGTTGTCTGGGGCTGGAATGGCGGGGGGTGGGTAGATTTGGGATCGTGTATCAAAAATCCCTAGGACGGATGTAGAGTTATGTTAATGTATAAGTATGTAAAGTGTTCTCTAGAAAGTGACACAGGCCCTGGGGGCTTGGGGTTAAAGGTCATTAGGAAGTTTTCCTATAACTCATTGGTTATTGGCTTTAGGCTTAGTGTGATGGTGACAGAGGGGCCTAATCCGGATAAGATATTTTGGCTGTGTCTGTTTCTGGTGGAGTGCCCCCCCCCACCCCAGCGCCCCTTACTAGAGGAAATGCACTGGATGGAGGGAACTATGCCACACTGGAGGGGTTGGGGGAAGCCCTACCTGGGTCCTTTAACTCTTCCAGAGGTTCTGGCTTTGGTGAGTGGGAGGAGGATAATAGGACACTGGCGGACAGGGCCTGAAGGATCCCAATATTGTGGGGACTGGGGAAGGGCTGGGGCACCCAGATAGCTTCCGGAAGGTAGGAGCCCTGCTCAGTGAGACCCTTCAGCGGCCTTTGAGGGCTAAAGTGCCCCGGGCTTAGCCTATGGTCAGGTAGAGGACTCAGCAGTGTCCTCTATTGGGTAGATGCCTCGGCTCTGGCAGAAGTAACCTGTCCACATGGGAAGTCAGGTTTGGGTATCTTTTTTGCCCCGCGGGATCACTCAGGCTCCACCATTTTTTGCAAACCCTGATAGTGCCAAGAGATTTCTGGTCTTGTTAAACATGGCTCCTCTCCTTAACAAAGCATCATAAACATGAATTAATGTGAGTAAAGGGCCCAGCATGAGGAAGGTGTTTCTGAAAGTGGTTATTGCTGTGCCTGTTACACCGGGACAATATCAGGGCGTGCTGGAAGGGAAGCGGGTTTTGGAGCCAGACAGACCTGGGTAGGAGTCAACTCTGCTGCTTACTGACTGATGTTGGATAAGCTACTGCAGCCCTGAGCTTCGTTTCATTTGTAGAACCCAAGCTAGGAGTGTGAAGCAATCCCAGGATTGCTGAAGGGATTAATTCCTGTGCAGTGTTCAGCAGGGGCCTAGCACTCAGTGTACCTACCATTTTTAGTACTCACCTCTTTGCCTGCATCCAGACCACTCTAGGGAGCCCAAGCCCCATTTTACTGATGAAGAAACAGGCTGGAATCCAAACCCTCTTACGCTTTTTTTTTTAAAGATTTAATTTATTTGACAGAGTTCACAAGTAGGAAGGGGGGGACTGCGGGGGGGGGGGGGAGGCAGGCTCCCTGCTGAGCAGAGAACTTGATGCACAGCTCAATTCCAGGACCCTGAGATCATGACCTGAGCCGGAGGCAGAGGCTTAACCCACTGAGCCACCTGCCTTACACTCTTGAGAGTGTTCAGAGCCAGTGGAGACCAGGCACTCAGTAGTCCCTGAGGGTGTATTTCTGGCCAGTGAGAGAGGGCGCTGCCCTGGCAGGGCCCACTAGGGGATTTTCTGGTGCAGGGAAACAGGAAGTACCTTCCCCCTTCCCCCTTCCCCCTACCCTTATCCAGCAACACCCAGTTACCGGTCCAGGCGTGTTCAGCTCAGAAGGAGCACTTCCAAGCCAGCAAGCTGGCCGGGGTGGGGCAGAAGAGGCTGGTAGGGGCAAAGATTGCTCCTATGGCCTCCATGACACCTGTAGCTGGCTTGTTTTCCCAGAGGCAGCAGGAAAGGAAAAAACAATCTTGTTTTTAGCAAGGATCCGCCTCGCTAGAGAGTGGACTTTGGATTTTCTAGCAAGCTCAGATGGGGCCTGAGAGCTGGGACCAGTAGATGGGGACAGGGGGACAAAAAGGTATTTCTGGTAGTGCCCACATCTTACCTGAAGTTCTAGGAAGTTGGGGGCCCTGCCAAAGTCTCCCCAGCATGCCCTGGCCTCCTCCTTCCCACCTCCATTCTTTTTCCCCTTTTTAAAAAAGATTTTATTAAGTTATCTCCACACCCCATGTGGAGCTCAGCCCTACAATTCTGTGATCAGAGTCTTATGCTCTACTCACTGAGGCAGCTGAGTGCCCCGCCACCTCCATTCTTTCAAATACTCCACAGATCATTGGGTGCTTGATTCTGGGAGCACAAAAATGAACAGGCAAGGATCCTGCCTGCTTAGGAGGCTCAGGAAAAAGTCTGGACTCAAGGGACTCTGCCCAGGTGCCCATTAACTGTGCCTAGTGCCTGTTTCAGAAGACCCAGTGCTGGCTGGCTGAGAGGACTTGAGATCTGCCGCTGCCTCACTCTTGAATTCTGTTCCTGTACTCTCCCCCCCACTCAATTTGAATTTAACCACACTGGCCTTTGAGCCCCTGGATCATACTCAGCTCCTTGAAACCTCAGGGCCTTTTTGCACATAGTGTTTCTCCTGCTTGGAACCTGGACTGGCTTACCTCCTTAGACTTCTCCACCCACCCCACCGTTTGTTCTTATTTGTATTTCAAATCCTGGCTTAAATGTCACCTCTTCAGAGGAGCCTTCATTGCACCTCTGTTCTTCTGTAGCACCCACCACATTTTGTATTTTTGTACCTGTTAACCTTTTAAGTGTCTCCTCACTAACCTGCGTCTTCCACATCTAGGGTTCTTTCCATTTGATCCCAGTTGCCTGGCTCGTGGCCTGGCTCATTGCCTTTTACATAGTAGCTGCATGATAAATATTTGTTGAATCAATAAATGAATCAGCACAGGTGTTGACAGTAGAACTAATTACAAATCCGAAAGGGCCTGTCTCCCAGTGGGGCATGGATAAGCACACACGAACAAGTCCAAAGCTCTATTAAGAGGAATTTTTAATCAAACATCCAGCCCATGGAAACGACTGCCCTGGCCCAGGAAGGACATGTTCTAGGGTTGTTTTTCAATAACATCAGGATCTATCCTACTCTACTTGTCTCCCCTCAAGCAGGGATACCAGTAAATTGAATTCAGTGTTGGTATATGTACGTGTGTATACACACGAGTGTTACGTGATTTAATAACGATAAGGGAAGAAAGATCACACAGGAGGGGAGGTGTCTTCAGGCCCATCTGGTGGCAAGAGACATGAAAGCTAGCACATTGGAATGTTTCTGCCTCTGGTGAGGTAGGGGTATGGCAGGAAAAGGAGTGCTTGGTACAAGTTTCAGCTTTATTACTGTTTATCTGTTGTGCAGCCTAAGTGGAGTACTTCTCTTCCAGCTTCACTTTTCTTTTTTTGTGAATTTGGAATGAAAAAGCTACATCAGAAATTTAGATTATGTCTCAACATGTCTGACACATAGTAGGTGCTCAGTAAAAGGGTATCTTGATTGTCAAGTAGAGATTTATTCAGGCTCCTCCAAGACCTGAACTCTACTCATAAGCACATAAATCTTTCACCTCTGTTAAGTTTGGATTCCCAGGTTCCCTGACAATAGAAGGTTGTGTGCTGGACTCTGGCCTCCTCAGAGGTGCAGGACTCCTTTTAATGTGGAATGTGATGCATTTACTATTTGAGACCTTTCACTAACTGCTGCCCTCCCCAGCTGCTTTCCTGCTACAGCAGGTGTGCCTTGGGAAGCCACTTTCCCAATTGAAGAGCAGGTGAAAACAATCTCCACTTGGTCTGCTTACAGAATTTTATGTGCGTCAAAAGCCAGGAAAGTACATTGCAACCTACAAGCCTTTAATCCTGACCAATTTTTTAAACTTGCCTTCAGCACCTCATTTGCAACCGTCCCTTCTTTGTGCCTCAGTTTCTCTATATGTAAAATGGGGAGAGGTCTGTGGGGGCTCTGTAATTATGTCTAAAATTGTTCTGGATGTGGAGCCAAAGAGAAGCCTTGAGTTCTGGAAAAGGCTAGAAGAAACGCTTAGCTACACCTGTGAACCCTAACTCGTAGTCGGCTTGGATTCCACCGCAACTATTGCCAGGTGGCAGGTAAAGGTGTGCCCTCTTCTGGACGGGGCAGGAGATCAACCCTGGGAAGTGGGGAGAACCACGGTGGCTCAGGGAGATATTTCAGAGAGGGAGTAAATGGAAGGCGCTGGGTCCCTATAAGAATCTATATATGAACGGATTATTGGGAGACTAAAGAGTTAGGATGTTAGTGCCATGCTTGGAATGCAGAGAGAAAATCAGTTTGCGGTGTGGGTGCTGGTTCCTCCCCTCTGGATTCAGGTCTATTTGGTTTGTCCCGGAGTCCTGGTGAGCATCTTCACGGGGCCGCAGCGAAGGGCATCCTGGGACATGTAGTTCTTTGGCGGGCTTCCTGCGGTGCAGCCCGTCGTCCTCGGTGGCGATGGGACTCCATTTCCCGAGGTGCCTCGTGCCCAGGGGGGCGGAGGGCCGCCGTGGCGTTGGAGCCGCGGCCGAGCTGGGGGTTGGGGCTTGGAGACCGAGGTGCCCGCGGCTGTGGGCGAGTGTCCGTGTGGCCTGGTGCGGGCCATGTCCGCGTGAGGACGCCGCCGCCGCCTGCGTCCCGGCCCCGGCCCGGCCCAGCCCGGCCCGCCGCGCACCATGGGCTCCATCCTGAGCCGCCGCATCGCGGGCGTGGAGGACATCGACATCCAGGCGAACTCGGCCTATCGCTACCCGCCGAAGTCCGGTGAGCGGCCGGCGCGGCCCCGGGCGCGCGGCAGGGCGAGGCCTTGGCCGGAATGCTGGGTGGGCAGGGCGCGTCCGCGCGGTGCGCCCCGCAGACGTGCGGTGGGTTCTGCTGGGCCCGAGGCCGTCCCTGCGCTTCCCGGCCCGGGGCTCCGCGCGACCTCCACTCAGACCGTGGGTGGGGCCGCGGGCTGCCTGCCCCGTCCCGGCGGGGTGACCTTGGGTCAGTCGCTTCGCCCCTGTGCGCCTCAGCTCCCTTGTCTGCACGCAGGGGAGACTGAGTGGGAAACCCCTAGGGCGGGGTTGAGTTTCGTGGTGCGACGCTGGCGAGGGGTTAGCACGGTGCCTGGCGCTTCGTTTGTGCTTACAAAGTGGTTATTGTCAAAGGGATTGACATCACGCCATCGCCAGTTTTGACTTTCTTTGGTGGCTTAGTGTGACGATCCGGCCAGTGGTTCTGAACACTCGCCACGCCATCTGGTTAGAAGCTTCGCTCTCTCGTGACCACCTGGTGCCTGTGAATATGGTGGGTGGGTAGGGGGAGTGGCGCTGAGCCCAAGGAGATTATGATCAATGGGGGAGAGGCTGCGAGTCCTTGTTGGAGAACAGGAGACTGGTTGGAGAGGACCTGCCTGGTTCTCTGGTCTTTTTTTGTATGGCAGGGAGACCTGAGACACCAGTGAGGAAGCGACTTGCCCAAGGTCTCAGAGTTGGATGGAAGCCCTCTGGGAGCAAGACCACAAATCAGACTCCCGGTCAACTTGTTCCCACTCTGTTTTGCTGCCTGTAAAGAGTGCGGCCTGCCCCAGAACTTTAGCTTGGGTTCCTCCTTTTTCATCTCCTCGTGGGGGTCATTTGCCATGGGAAGAAAAGAAGGAAAAGAACAGAGAATTTGGACACAAGGGGGACTTTGAGGTTGGGTCTCCTGATCTGGGGGTCTCCTAGACCTCACGGTTGGCCTTGGGACACCCACCAGGCCAGGTTTCCTTGGAATGTAGTCCAGGACCACCCACTGCCACTAGTGGGGAAGCTTGTTTAACATGCATTTCCCAGGCCCTGCCTCAGACTTGCTGGTGCCTAGGAACCTGCATTGAAACCCATTTCTCAAGTGAGTCTGATGTCCACTCAAATTTGAGAACTGCTCTGCCCTGATTTTGGAAGCCCAAGAGGGGGAGTGTCTGGGAAAATACAGGGGTGGAGACTAGCACAGTTTTTGGAACAGTCAGAAGCAGGCAGAAGGCCTTGTTGCCTGCTTGTGTCCCAGGCACAAGTGCAGGGCAGCCTAGGCTGGTGTGGGGATCTCCTGGAGGCCAGTGGGCTGACATCCCCACATCTGATTGAAGCGGTTGTTTGAATTCATCCTCTCCCATCTGTGATGTTCTTCCAGCCTCTTGGGCTGAGTGACTCTCAGCAAGCTGCTCTGCCCCTGGGGTCACGGTTTCCTCATCTGTACGGTGGGTTGATCCTTGTACAGTTGTCAGAACAGTGCCTAGCACCAAAAGTCCTCATAAAATACTAATTGCTATAACGGCTTAAAAAGGAAACGAGGTGGCCGATGCAGACCTTAAAGCACCTAGCTGTGGCATGGCAGAGATATCAAAGTTTAATGTGGCATTTCCCATAGAACCTGGGGCTAGGACACACTTGATGTCCCTTCGCTTGGGTGTTTGGACAAAACCACAAATACAAGGCCTTTATAATACCACTTTCAGATTCGGTGTGGTAGACCTTGCTCAGCATTCGGGACAGTCTCTGTCACAAAGCCTGGACTTGGTTTCAGAATCCGTTAATAAACACCCCGGTCAGCCACAACTAATCAATTGGCTCTGGCAGCCAAGGGGATGTCGTAGGCTACCTTAGGGCACCACAGCAGTGCTCTCCTGGACCTGTCCAGTCCAGATGCTGTCCTCTCGGCTTCCTTGTGCCTCGGGCCACCTTGCTCAGGGAGGTTCAGTCCGAGAAATGACCATAGCGGTACTTTTGTATGTTTCCCCAAGGGTGGACTGGGGACCCCTGGGGGCTTTCAGGTTATTTTTACGGGATGACCCCATGGACCCTTCAAGCACCTGATGAGAAAGTTATCTTTTCAGGTCTCTGTTAATTTTGTTGATAATACCAAGGGTAAAAAAATGATTGGATGCTAATTTTTTAAAACACATCTATAATTCTGTCCAATCCCTTTCAGCTTCATTGAGACATGATTGACAAAGAACATTGTGCAAGTTTAAGGTATACACACTAATGATTTCATATGCGTGCACTTGGGGAGATGAGGACCACAATATAGGGTGAGTTAATACCCTCCTCTCTTCACTTTTTTTTTTTTTGGTGGTGAGAACTTTTAAGATCTCCTTTTTTTTTAACGCCTTTTTTTTTTATAAAGATTTTATTTATTTATTTGACAGAGAGGAGAGAGATCACAAGTAGGCAGAGAGGCAGGCAGAGGGAAAGAGGGAAGCAGGCTCTCCGCTGAGCAGAGAGCCTGATGCGGGACTCGATCCCAGGACCTTGAGATCATGACCTGAGCCGAAGGCAGAGGCTTTAACCCACTGAGCCACCCAGGCGCCCCTAAGATCTCCTGTCCAATATTCTTTTGCTTGTAGAACTTTCACCATGTACTGCAAAGGTATCTAGTTCAAATTTAATAACATTTGTTTTCATTGTAGTTATTTATTCATTTTACTTTTTTAGCGACTTTATTGAGATAGAAATCGTGTCCATACAACGCATCCGTTATAAACATATGACTTGTTGACTTTCAGTAAATGTATAGAATTGTCCAGCAATCACCACAGTCAGGTTTTAGACATTTCCAGTACCCTCCAGAGTTTCCTGGTGCCTGTTTGCAGTCAGTCTGTGCCCCCACCTGACCCCCATCCCATTACTCTGATCTGCTTTCTGTCTTTAAACTGTGCCCTCTCTGGACACTTCATATAAAAGGAATCATACAACATGTAGTCTCTCTTGCATCTGGCTTCTTGCACTTGGAACAATGTCTTTGAAGTTCATCCCTGTTGTAACAGGTGTCTTATTGTATGGATACTGTACATTTTAGTTATTTACCAGTTAACAGTTGGGTTGTTTCCACTTTTTGGCTATAATGAATAATGCTATTATGACAATTGAACGTTTGTGTGGCCCTTTTCAATTATCTTTAGTATACACCTAGGAGAAGAATTGCTGGGTCTTACGGTGACTTTATGTTTGACCTTTTTTTTTTTTTTTTAAGATTTTATGTATTTACTTGACAGCGAAGTTACAAGTAGACAGAGAGGCAGGCAGAGAGAGAGGGGGAAGCAGGCTCCCCACTGAGCAGAGAGCCCGATATGATATGCGGGGCTCCATCCCAGGACCCTGAGATCATGACCTGAGCCAAAGGCAGAGGATTTAACCCACTGAGCCACCCAGGTGCTCCATATGTTTGACCTTTTGATGAGCTGCCAGACTGTTTGCATAGCGGGTGTTTCATCTTACATTCTCATCAGCAGTGTGTGAGGATTCCAGTGTTCCACATCGTTGCCAACACTTATTATTGTCTACTTTTTTTTTAAATAGGCTCTATGCCCAATGTGGGGCTTGAACTCACAATCCTGGGATCAGGAGCCCTGTGCTCTACTGACCGAATCAGTCAGGCACCCTTATTGTTTACCTTTTTCATTATAATCAACCTTGTGGGTATGAAGTGATATCTCATTGAGGTTTTGATTTGCATTTCCCTGATGACTGATGATGTGGAACATCTTTTCACATGCTTATCAGCCGTTTGTATTGTGTGTGTGTGTGTGTGTGTGTGTATGAGAGAGAGAGAGAGAGAAAGAGCGCGCGCGAGAGTGTGCAGGCGGCATGGGCACACGTGCCAGACATTTGTTTTTGTCTTTTGTTCATTTTTTACAGATTGGATTGTTGTAACAGTTCGTCATGCTGGCTACAGTGATACAATTCCTTTATCAGCTCTGTGACTTGCTGACATTTTTTCCTTGTCTCTGGTTTGTCTTCATTTTTCTTAATGGTGTCTTCTGAGGATCACAGATTTTAAGTTTTGGTTAAGTTCAGTTTATCAGTTTTTTTAGTGGTTAGATGTCTTTGGAGTTATATGTAGGGGATCTTTGCCTAGGCCAAGGTCACAAAGATTTTCTGTGTTTTTTCCTCGGAAGTTTTATAGTTTCAGCTCATGCATTTGGGTCTGTGATCCATTTTGTTCCAATATTTGTACTGCTGAAGCACGCACTGTGATCCGTATTGAGGTAAGGTTTCATGTGTAGATTCAGGTAAAACTGTGTGGTCTTATTTTGCATATGGATATTTAGTTATTTCATTATCATTTGTTGAAAAGGCTATTCTTGTCCCATCCCGCTGCCTCTGCACCTTTGTAAAAAATCGTAATATGAGGGTTTATGGTTCCCCATAAATGTGAGGGTTTATTTTTGTACTGCGTTGTCCTGATCACACAGCTGGCCCGTCTTCAACTGAGGGTCAGAGCAGGAGCGAAGATACCGTGGCTAAGCCGTAAAGAGAAGGTGCAGACCTACAGGAGGGGGCCCGGAGTGTAGCAGATGCCCCCACGGAGGACCTGGCCCTGGGCAGCTGCTGCCACAGTCACACCTCCTACTGAGGTTGTTCCTGTTAATCGTGTGTGTCCGAGCCATGCCGCCTGCCCCGCCCTGGTGTTTGAGGGCCGGAGTGCTGGAGCCAGGTCACCCAGGAGAAGTGTCAGAAGGGGAGGCAGTCAGACATGTGACCTACCAGCCCAGGCTGTGGAGGAAGGGAAGGGGAGATATGCCCCAGACCTAAACCCTTTGTATGTGCCTGTGCTTTCAGAGGGTTTTCACCTTTTTTTATCTTATTGGAGCCTTGCCTTATCCTTGTGACACCGAACTTTTGTCCTCTAGTTCCTCTGGTGGAGGAACTAGAAATCAGACTGAGCCTTTTGTCATGCAGTGTCTGAGCCTGGCGTGTACAGTAGGTGCTTAACAAGTGCTTGTGCAACAGGCCCCCGAAGGAAACCAACCTCATCTCCCTCGTGTATGGGCTGCTCAGGGTGGGCTGCATTTTATCCCATGGGGTGTCGGGCGGGGGTCCGAGGACTCCTGGGTCTCCTGCCATGTGATGGAGGGGCCCCAGGTGTGTGTTTTTGTGTTGCTGGCAGTCTAGGAACATCTCGCGAGCACTTGTGTTGGGGTTTACCCTTTGCAGAGTAGGGCCTTGCTGACCGAGTTCCTTGCCATTGAAGGAAAGAGCCGAGGCTGGCGTTTCAGATGAGAGGACATTCTCTGTCACGGGGGCATTCTGGGTCTCTGGGCCATCCCTGTCCCCAGGAAGTGAGCTTGTGCTGAGCCCATGGGTCGGTGGCAGCGGGGTGGGGGGCGGGCGAAGGGGCCTCCTCCTGCGCACAGGCGGTTCGCCTTCCTCCTCAGGGACCCGCACCGTCATCTCCAGCATGGGGCGGCTCAGCTGGACTCCCGTCCGCCTCCCGTGTCACCTGCACTGCCCACCGATGAGAGTTCTGTGCCTCCACTCTTGTCAGCTTGGTTCGGGTTTTACCGTTGGACTAGCTGCATAAACTGTTTTCAGAGCTTCAGTTATTGCACTTCGGGTGAAAACAAAAGCAACAAGGAGCCTAGTAAGTGGGACCGAGCGTCTAAGCACCTGTTCCCTGAAGCAGCAGCCCGGGCGCTGGGGCCATGGGGAGCAGGGGTCTGGCGGCTCCCTGTCGGAATGTTGCCTGCCGTCGGGGTTCTGGGAGGCCGGGGGCTTGGTGTGCTGCTTTCTGAGGTCTCGGATCTTTTCCTGAGTTCCAGGCGCATGTCGGGGCTCAGCGACTCTGGGGATCATTGAGAAGCCATCACCTCCTGTTGACTTGAACATAAGCTGGCTGTAAATAACAAACGACAAATTTGCAAATAACAAATTTACAGTAAATAACAAATACCCAGCTCCTGCCGGCCTCCCTGGCCTGGGCTTTGTTGGACTTTGCCGTCTGTGGGCCGACTCCACAGCCCGCGCAGCCTCGTGCTGCAGGTGAAGAAGGCCTGAGCTTTTGCTGGTCTGGTCGCAGAGCCAGCGGGCCTTTTCTCCCCACCCGGGGAGGCGGCTGCTGTCATTCCATAGTCAGCCGGGTTGCGGAGAGCCCAGCGGCCTGGGTAAAGGGGGTGTGGGTGCTTATGGGTCTGTGTGTGCACGTGTGTGTCTCCTTCCTCACAGGTGGGGTGACCTTTAGTGTGTTTACAACACACCCATCCACAAACATGGAAAAGTGAGGCTTAGTTTAGCACATGAGATTGAACCTGGGGGTGGTCCTCTGCCCCCCAACCCAGCCAGTAGAGGTGTAGTGGGAGGAGCACTAGATTCCGAGTCCTGAGGCTGGAGGCTGGCCCTGGTCTGTGGCCTTGAGCCAGGAGCTTGCTCTCTGGCCCCATTTCCCTGACTCACTGGGGTTAACCTCTGGTTGCCCAGGCCTCTTTGCTGTTGTGACTCCGTGAGCTGGCAGGGTGAGGCCATGCCCTGCCCAACTTTTGTTTTCCAGCAGGCCCAGAAGTTTCCTGGAGGATGTCCTGTACTTCCTGGATGACCCTAGCAGGCAGTGACCACTGTCGTTTGCCTCTCTTCCCAAACCCAGTGCCGCCAGGATGAGACGTTTGCATGGGGCCATGTTCCATTTGGCATTTCCTGTGTGCATTTCTGCGTGGTTGTGTGGTGACCTAGCCTCACGATGTTAGTCCATAAAATGGTGTCCCATCAAAGGGGGGGTTGCACCCCCCTTTGATGCACCCCCCTGCCCTGTGCAGCACCTGATTCGGCCTCAGTAAATAAGCAAGCAGTGGCTCACGTCCGCCAGCTGCCCCTGCGTCTGCCCAGCTCCTCAGAAATGGGGGAGCTGGGCTCTGCCCCGGCCTGTGCCCGAGGGGGTGACCGTCCCACCAGGATGGCAGCGAGAGGGAGGAGGAGTGCGTCCCACGCCCTCTGCCACGGGCAGAAAAGCTCATGGTAGGGAACAGTGAAGAGAGGAGCCCGTGCTGTGCCATGCGGAGCCCCTTGGCTTGCTTAGAGAGCCAGGTGAGGAGCGACCGCTGGGACATCTCTCCACCTCCGTGTCTCAGGGATTGCTGCGGTCCTCTGCTCCTGCCCGTTCTGATTCGGGCCCTCCCGCTGGGTCCTGGGTGCTCGGCCCGCAGGGCAGGCTCAGTGCTGTATTGCCCCCCTCGGGTGGCCCTGGCGTCCCCCGCTTGATAACTGCAGCTTTCTGTCGTCCAGAGCTCCCGCCCCAGATGATACCCCGAGTGACCACACTCCCTGGGGGCCTCTGGGGGGAATCAAAAGAAGGAATCATGTTCGGTTCATGGCTTAAGAAATGTGTGTGTGTGTGTGTGTGTGTGTGTGTGTGTGTGTGTATACACTCATACACAGATCTTTCTCGGCTCGAAATGGGTCTTTGCGCCCATAAACCTGTCATAAGCTGGAAAGACCAGAAGTCGAAAATGCATTGAATACACCTAACCTACTGAACATTGTTTTTTGTTTGTTTGTTTTTAATTTTATTTATTGGGCAGAGAGAGCAAGTACAAGCAGGGGGAGGAGCAGAGGGAGAGGGAGGAGAGGCAGGATCTTTGCCGAGCAGGGAGCCGGGTGCGGGGCCTCCATCCCAGGACCCTGGGATCATGACCTAAGCCGAAGGCAGACATTTAAGTGACTGAGCCCCGCAGGCGCCACCCCCCCCCCCCCCCGAACATTGTAACTTAGCTTCGCCTACCTTAAACGTGCTCAGAACGCTTGCATTAGCCTGCAGGTAGGCAAAATCCTCTAACAAAGCCTGTTTTATAATAGTGTTCAGTATCCGCGTCAGTTACTGAGTACTGTACTGAAAGTGAAACACAGAATGGCGACCTGGGGGCAGCAGGGCGGTGAGCAGGAGTTGTAGACCCTGGTGACTGCGTCACTGGCTGGGAGCTGGGCCTCCTGCCGCTGCCCAGTGTCCGGAGAGAGGATCCCACCGATCCTACCACACTCAGAGCATTACCCGGAGAAAGATCCACATTCACAGTTTGAAAGATGGTTTTTTTTTTTTAAATTTTTTTATTAACATATAATGTATTATTTACCCCAGGGTACAGGTCTGTGAATCATCAGGCTTACACATTTCACAGCATTTGCCATAGCACATACCCTCCCCTATGTCTATATCCCTATCCACACCCCCACCTCCCAGCCACCCTTAGTTTGTTTCGTGAGTTTAGGAGTCTCTTATGGTTTGTCTCCTTCCCATCCCATCTTGTTTCATTTCTCTTCCCCACCCCCCCATCACCCCCTGCCCTGCCTCTCAAATTCTTCATATCAGAGCGATCATGTGATAATTGTCTTTCTCTGACTGACTTATTTCGCTTAGCATAATACCCTCTAGTTCCATCCACGTTGTTGCAAATGGCAAGATTTCGTTTCTCTTGATGGCTGCATAGTATTTCATTGAATATATATACCACTTCTTCTTGATCCATTCATCTGTTG